>OW203742.1:797500-1397500 GCA_934045075.1 Yponomeuta sedellus | reverse complement strand
GCCACTTCAGTTCTAATCCGTTGAGCTGTGTCGATCACTTTAGTTCTCTGGCGAATAACTTCGTTTCGAATTCGATCCCGCAGAGAAACACCGAGCATAGCTCTCACCATACCTCGCTAAGCGACCTTAATTTGGTGGACTAGTCGAACCATGAGTGTCCACGTCTCGGCTCCGTATGTCATGACTTGTAGGACGCACTGATTAAAGACAGCGGTATTGGCGACGAAAAGACTGCACGGTGTTTCCTGATTGCTGCCTAGCCCAGCTGAATTCTTCTCTGTATTTCCATCTCGAAGTGGTGTTTGCCTAGTTCGAGCGTCTGCCCTAGGTAGACATACTGTGAAACATACTCGAGTGGGATTCCATTTCCGTACATGACTTTGGTTTTATTCCTTCATCAATATACATTCTAAAAATTGAGAACGATAGATACAAATAGATAGTGAACACTCGTAGCGCTCGTAGCCTTGTCGAACCGATTGATTGGAATCAATCACTTGAGTTAAGCAATAACAGGTGCAGGGACTTGGCCCCCGTGATGGAGTACGGCCTAACCTTGCCCTGGTACAGAGAAGTAGAGACACGTGCCCCAGCAGGACATACAAGGGTTGATATCGATGTACTTTAGATGTCGATTTTGATGAACATCTTTAATGCGAACCTCTTTGCCAATAAATTTAATATCATACTAGCTGTGCGTCGTGGTGTTACCCGCGGATTATCGATTTTCCCTTAGACGGAGTTTACACGTTCAGTCTGGCGTCAGTTCAGTCCGTGACCTTGATCAAGCTCGGATTGAGGCCAGACTGAAGAAGCATCAAAATATTCGAATATCCGTCGGTCTGGTCCATCAGTCCACTGAATAGACAATCAGTCTGCCGTCAGTCTAACCAGACTGATGGAATTGACTGACGCCAGACTGAACGTGTGAAATCCGTCTTAGGGTGATATTACACTTATCAAATATCTTTGTCCAATTTTGCTGTCAAAGATTTTATAAAATTTCTTTGAGGTAAGCCCATTCCACTTGTCCAATAACTTTGTCCAATATGTTTTGCATAGTCTTAAAAAAATGGAGGAACGTCTTCATGTGCTGCTATTGCGTCTTTAAGTGGTGCTCTTATTATCGTTATGTTATTAATGAAAAACCAAAAGTCAAAACAAAAAAAAGTATTTTTTCTTCCGTGAGTGCTTGCTGCGAGTGGTCGTGTTGCCGGTTGGCTAAATAATTTATAATTAATTGTTGTATTTTATCGAAGACCAGATTATAGGACCCTCTCGTACTATCTTGTGCCAAGTCCCATATCTGCTCCGCGCCATCTTGGATCCCATATTGCTGCGTCCTTGTCATCGCGTCGCCTGCTTCGCATCCATACCTTTCTTCACTTCGCGGGGCCTCCTGCGGCCGAGTTGTCGCCATTCGCTCGCCGGGGGCGCTGCTGCAGTCATCGGAATGAGATACATGCCAACTAAAAGTGCCTTTTGGGATGTACCGTGGTGAGTCTCGAACCCGCATCGCCCTCCTCGCGGCCGGCTTGACCCGGTGCTCTTAGCCGCTCCGCTTCGGCTTAGTGGAGCTGGCCGCTCGAATTTACTCATCGCATGCTGCGCATGACTGCGTATCGCCGCCGAACGGCTTTGACTACGTCAACACACGCCACGCCACCGCCGCGAGGTAGTGCTACGTGCTACGAACTGCGCGCTACGAGCTACGTGCTATGCTAATCGGGTTTGCTGCTTTGGAGCGTGTTGGTGTGCGTGCACCTTTGGTGACATGATGAGCTGCGAGGCATGTGATAGCTCTGTCAACGGCTCTGAGGTCCTCAAATGTTACCTGTGTAGCGGAAGATACCACTACCTGTGTCTAAATATGACGTCAGCTAAATTTCGACAGCTAGACAAAGCTACCTGGCAGTGTCCTAATTGCGATAATGTCACAAAACGCTATAGTCGCCGAAGGGGAGATGAAACGCCAACACGAAAACAGTTTGAGCCGCATCTAGTATCGGACAAGACCGTTGGTGTATCGAAGGATGTTCCTCAGCTCAAACCAGAAAACATGCCGAATGCTGAGATGGATGTATGTGTTACCCAGTCAAACGCCGTCTCTTACGAACAATTTGGGGTGCTTCTGGACTCTAAGCTGGACGCGAAATTGAGCGTTTTCAAGGATGATATTACTAGAGAATTTAATCTGATCCTGAGTAAGCTGAGAGAAAGCTTTCAGCTTGAAGTGACAGCACTGCGCAAAGAGAATACCAAGCTCAAAGAAGAAATTATATCCATCCGAAAGACGGTTTCAGACTCGTGTGAGACTGGATTTTCGGAGGCCATCACTAATCTTCAGCGCCAATTGAACGACCGCGACCAGGAATTACTGTCAAACGACGTTGAAGTCTCGGGAATCCCGGAATATGACGGTGAGTCAGCACCCCACGTAGCTATGACAATAGCAATTAAGCTAGGACTGAAAATCGAGGAGCAGGACATTGTGAGCGCATACCGAGCCGGTCCCAAACGAGGCACGACCGAGAGATTCCCTACGCCGCATCCCCGCCCGATCGTACTACGCCTCGCTCGTCGCTCACTCAAGGATGGACTATTGAGGAATGCCCGAGTGCGACGTGGTGCTACAACTGAAGACCTTGGCCTCCCCCAACACGAGCCCCGGCGGTTCTACGTGAATGAGCGGCTCACAAAGGCAAATCGTGCCCTGTTCACATTGGCGCGCGATTCGGCTAGAGAGGCGCGATGGAAATACGTTTGGTCAAGGGACGGCAGAATTTTCTGTAGGAAAGATCAAACCTCAGAAAGAATGCTCATACGCAGCGAGGATGACATCAAAAATTTTATAAAGTTATAGCTTGGATCTATATATATCATCTCGTAGTTACGAGTAATAAGGGTAGTTTTAAGTTAAACACATCAACACCACACACACACACCTACTTACACTTTACACCGCGCAATATCACCAAAAATAAATCACGTGAGTACTATAATCGCTACGTTCATACTAAATCATTCATATACCAAATACATATAGCACAGCTTTGGCCCATGCTCGAAGTTTATATAACGAGTCTTTACTTATCATATGATATTATTAAAAATAAACATACAAATGGCTAATGGACGTACGAGTTCTAAGTTCGGACTTAAGTTGGGCCTAATAAATGTTAGGTCGTTAAATACAGGGCGTGACGAGTTTGACGTGGCAATATCCAAATATAAGCCAGACATATTAGCATTGAATGAAACCTGGCTGCGGGATGGGCAAGAAAAGTTTACGCCTAAACTACTAGGATATGTACTAAAGCATAGTCCACGGGCTAATGGTAAAAAAGGCGGTGGGGTAGGATACTACGTCAAGCGAGGGCTTAGGGTTCGCGTGCGGCCTCACCCTGACTCGATGCTCGAGCAAATGTGGTTGGAGTTATCTCTTCTTGGACTAAAAATAGCAATAGGTACTGCATATAGACCTGAATCAGTAAAAGTCGAGGACGCTTTAAACACACTTAGTGATTCAATTAGCTCCTTTGCATACTGCAACGTTGTTTGTGTCTTGACAGACTTTAATGTAGACTTGCTTAAACCGGATCAAAAGGCCTCCAAAGAGCTAAACATTTTTTTAGAACAACATAATTTACACCAGCTAGTAAAAGAACCAACAAGGGTCACTTCTACGTCAAGTACACTTATTGATTTAATTATTACCGATTCCCCTGAAAAATGTATGAATATAGACATCCATCACAACCCAGTCCTGAGTGACCATGCCCTTTTAATAGCTGAATTTAATATAAAAAAACCAAAGCAAGTGCCTAGATATATGAAAATAAGACTTTTAAATAAAATTGATGAAAAATCCTTCGAGACGGACCTTTTCTCGATGCCTTGGAGACAAATAGCCACAAGCAGAGACGTTGATGAGATGGTTTTTAAATTCAATATATTTATATCCGACCTTTTTGAAAAACATGCGCCCATCAGGCAACTAAAAATAAAAGAAGAACCTCATCCATGGGTAACAGATGTCATAAAAATAATGATGTATAAGCGAGATGAAGCATTAAAGCTGGCATATAAATCTAAAACGGAGGCTAAACTACAATACTATAAAGACTTAAAAAACCTAGTAAATTCGAGTCTAAAAAAAGAGAAAACAGCATACTTTAACCAATACATCAATCAAAATAAGCATCATCCAAATATTATGTGGAATCATTTAAAACGGTTGTCAGTTTTTGGAGGAAATAATACAGAACACATACCTGAACATCTAAATAATGCGAATGAAATAAACAATTTCTTTCTTACAATTCCGGGGCAAACAGAAGTAGATATAGAATCCTTAAATTTCTACAAAAATAACTATTTCAATAGTAACTTATGCTTCCAGATAGAGACATGTAATGATGAAGAAGTTTCTAAAATAATAAAAAATATTAATACTAATGCTAGCGGACATGACCAGATCACGATAAAAATGATACAATTAACCCTGAAAATAACATTGCCAATTATAACAAATATAATTAATGCCTCTATTTCATCAAATGCCTTCCCAAATTCATGGAAATTAGCAAAGGTAATACCAATTTCAAAAAGTAACACTGTAGAAACATTCAAAGATTTGAGACCGATTAGCATATTGCCAGTTCTATCCAAGATTATCGAAAAAGTAGTTACGAGTCAATTGACAAGGTATTTAGAAAAAAATAATATGTTACCGGAAAAACAGTCAGGCTTTAGAAGTGGACACGGCACAGCCACCGCTTTAGCCGACGTCACCGATAATATTCTGTCTGCAGCAGATAGAGGAAGAGGCACAGCTCTAGTTTTATTGGATTTTTCACGTGCGTTCGACTGTTTGAACCCCGAACTACTCCTGGCCAAGCTTTCGTATTACGGTGTATCACCGGAAGCCTGTCAGTGGTTCCGCTCATATCTCAAAAACCGGTGTCAATACGTAGTAACAGAGACTGAAAAAGGTATCGAAACAAAGTCCACTAAAAGAATCTTGCCTTATGGTACCCCTCAAGGGTCTATTATCAGCCCTTTACTTTTTATAATATATACTTCTGATCTGTCGTCAAAATTAAAACATTGTAAGATTCACCTATACGCAGACGATACCCAACTTTACCTTTCTTTTGATCCAAAAGACACTGTGCAAGCCATAAAATTTATAAATGAAGATTTGAATATAATAGCTGACTGGTCGCGAAAAAATAATTTAGTTCTGAACCCCAAAAAGTCTACTTTTATGCTGTTAGGATCCAAGGTTCAGCGAAAAAAGATTTTGGAATATCATCCCAAAATTATTGTAAGTGGAGAACAAATAGAGAGCGTGGAAGTGGTTAGAAATTTGGGGTTAATGATGGACAGCGATCTACGATACCAGGAACACATTAACAACAAAATTCGTGCTGCTTACTATAGACTGAAGGTGCTTTATGGAATCAGGAATTGTCTGTCCGAAAAGCTAAGACTTATTTTGGTAGAGTCACTGGTATTGTCACTATTCAATTACTGTGATACGGTTTATGGCTCTAGACTTTTCGAAAAAACCTCCAAATCTGTACAAAGAGTACAGAATGCATGTATGCGATATTGCTTCAATATCCCTAAGCGGTCTAGAATTACTCCGTACCTAAACGATAAAAAAATTCTTAAAATGAAATGTAGAAGGGAACTTCACTTAGCCTGCATGGTTCGCAAAATTGTTATAACTAGAAGGCCAAAATATCTATACAACAAATTCTATTGGGCAAAAGATCAACATTCCAGATTCACCCGTGCTAAAACACAAAACAAAATGTGCATCAATTCACACAGGACAGCTGGCTATCGAGGTAGTTTTAGCTTTGCTGCATCGAAAATATGGAACGACATACCACCGCCTCTACAACAAACAAGGATAGAATCAACATTTAAAATCAACTATAGACAAATACTTTTAAATAGTCAACAAGAAAAGCAAGATCCTTAATTAAATGAATGATGTTTGTAATAAGTAGGTATAAGTGCTAGATAAATATGCTGCTGCTACAAACACACACACACACTCACCCTCCGTCACACACTCACACATGTATGTCACACACACACACACACACTTCTATTTCTTTAACTAATGTAAGTCAGGCGAGTGCTGAAAACCAGCGTCACTTAAGCTGTAAGAAGCTTTTGTTGACACATGCTGAGCATCTCACCTTTTACCACAAAACGTAATAATAATAATTATGTAGCAACTATTAAGTATTCTAGCTTATGATTTCTAACCATTTGAAGTCATGTACATCTACAAATAATTCTAAAGCTTTTAATGTTTTGTGTATTCTTGTACTGTTCTGCTGCTGTAATGTTTTTGTTGGTAATAAAGCTTTTTTTTTTTTTTTATTAAAAATTTTGTCATTGGAATCGTCCACGATATCTTGTTTGCAGCCATTTTGATTTAAGTGTCATTAATATTTGATCAAATATCGGTGTTTCCAAGACATTTGATAAAGTCGTCCAATTTCTTTGATCAAATCGTACATTGGACAAAGATATTTGATAAGTGTAATACCACCCTTAGAGATGAGATATTTTAACGCGTAAAACGTAGCCTATGTATGTGTTAATCCAGGTCAGCTAACCAAATTTTATTAAACAGCCGTTTAGAGGTGAAGAAGTAACAAACGCACACACTCACAAACTTTTGGCTTTATAATATTAGTGTAACGATTAGGTCACCTTCAACTGACGACGGTGCAGTCCATGCCTGAAGAATCTTCATATTTTTGTTGCAAATTCGGCCGTAGCTGCATTAGTAGAGTGTACACACTTAAGATCGGCGTGCTCTCGACTGTACAGCGGGTCATCGTGAACACTGCGTGCGTTGTTTATGTGCTCACTATTGTTTTAATGTATTACGTTGCCGTTAATGTTAACAATGAGGTGTTTTGTTGTTTTTGTAAGAGATTGTTTATATACTGTCCTAACAGTGTCGCCCGGCGGGGAGTGAAATTGATAAATAATAATAATGATCTTCGTTACCTTGTATTGTATAAACATAGTTGTGGGACTTTTACTGACACAAATATTATATTATAATTTAAAATGTAAGATGTACCTAAATATGGACTAATGATTGTCTAAAATAAAAAATAAAAGTATTTTTTATCTGTATAGGTTCTTATTATCTCCAAAAGGGGCTTGTAGGTGACTAATTAGCGCTCTAGGGTAATAATGTAGCTAGAAAAGCCCTAGGGCGGTAAGTAATTTAAAAAAAATCACTTCTTTCTTTTAAAAAGTTCGCTTACATCTAACCATCATACTGGCAATAGACATCATTCAGCCCAATGACCAAAGAGGTCGCTTTGCAATTTAGCCTTGTCTTCGTGTGAGCATAATAGTCATCAATTTTAAATATCGAAAGGCGAAGCTCAATTTCGTTCTTGAAAAAAAAATTAAAAGTTTCTTTTCTTGATTCTTTTTAATGAAAAAAAGGCGGGAATAGAAAACTTTTACTTTAACCCTTAAGTGGACAAGAGGAAAAGAGTTCCCACGTTAAATTGAACCTTATCACCTTGAAATAGAGTCCAAAACCAATAAAACAATCATACTACCCATGCCTTATTAAGGGTTAAAATGTTTTATTCTTGTAATGCCGGTTTTTTTCTACTTACCTCACAATCGAGATGTAAAGCAGAATAGTTAGCTCGGGTGTAAGCACCAATTGCACCCTCGAACTGTAGGCGCACGAGAGCAGCGAGGGCGCCTAAATATCTCGGGCTGCAATTGATGCCTTACAGCCCTTGGCTACTAATCTACTATTAATATGTACTCTCCCATAATATCGTTAAATCTTTGATTATTTGATACTGTCGTCAAGCCTGTTCTGTTGTTGGATCATTCGTCTTCTGTTCCAGGATCTCGCTGCGGCACGGGCTGCTGCTCACGGCTCTGGGCATGGTGTTCTTCCCTGCCCTTTTCGCGCTTCTGAACGCGGCCGCGCTGCGGACTGCGGCCGGCGCGCGCGCCAAGCGCCGCCTGCGCATCAGCGACGCCATCGTCATGGATATCAACAACAAGTCAGTGCAGGATCAGCGTCTCAGGAGTATCGTTATCAACCCTCGTATGTCCCCACTGCTGGGGCACGGGTCTCTTCCTGCATCGCAGGAAGGTTAGGCCATACTCCACCACGGGGGCCAAGTCCGGGTTGGTGGAGGATTGTAGGACAGTGGCGAGCCTTACTGTTAGAAGTTATCAACCCGCCCATAAGGCCTCTGACATGGCTTAACGACTGCCATTACATGACAGCCGGCACCAAAGGTTAAACGTGCCTTGCGAAGCACGGAAACGCTCGGAAAAAATGCCACTAGCGGTAGTCACAGGAGGGTCGCCCATCCTGCACCTGACCGCGCCTGTTGTTGCTAACTCAAGTGATTGATTGAGGTTGCCTGGAAGAAATTGCTATTAGCAATAAGGCCGCCAATTGTATTTGACCTTTTGTATCTGCCGTTTCTGTAACTATTTTTCCGGTATACAATAAAGAATATTCTTATCTTATCTTGATTCCAACCACTCGGTTCGGCTAGGCCACGAGCGCGTCAGGAGTATATCCACATCAAACCTGGCTCTCAAACCACAAGCTACGGGTCATTGAAGACTGATTCTAATGACCAAATCATTCACTGACGCGAATACGCACAGCTCGTGATCCTTATTGCATGTGACCGAAAATCGATAAAATTGAGTTCTAGCTCTGAATTCAGTTAGGTTATCGAGAGTGTAAGCCCGGTTAAGATTTTTCGGTCTCTGACATGATCATTGAATAACCAGTTACAGTATGCAGACTTATGAGTACAACACTTCCGGTCTCCAATATGAAATAGAAAACCGTTTATTTATTACACACAAAATAACAACAAAGAGATACAATATTTTAAATAAAAAGTTTCCTAATTAAAACTATGCTTAGTATAATATGCTTCAGATGTCCAGTTTGATTTGACGCCAGTAGATTACAGTCGCAGTATGTTCTCAGTTTTTTTCAGACCTCGTTCACAGACCCTCTCGACGAATGTTCACAGACTAGTGTCAGCGGTGCAGGCGTTACTCTGCGTGGTCTCTGGCGCAGTGATGTGTGTGTACTCGTGCTCGCGAGACCTGCTGAGGACCTCCCATTACATCTCGGAGGCCTACGCCTGGTTCGGCGCGGCTTACTTCTTCTATGACATTTGGAGCATGTATCGAGTGAGTAGGGAAAGTCTAGGGGAAAGAACGTGCACCATTGGATCTTAGTTTTTCAATAGTGTCAAACACATAAGAACTATTAAATAGTTCTTATGTGTTTGACAGTTATTTTTGTATGTTTTTTTTAGTTGATTTTTTATTTTATTTTGTATTTGATAAAAAAAAAAATTAAAACTGTATAATATTCTTACGAATTCCTCTACTGTTTTAAATTTAATATTACCTTTCAATATTATCCCATGTTTCTTAACTTTTTTCCACACCAGGTCTGAGTCTATTTTGACTCGTGCATTTTACGTATGAATCTAAATATGCATACTTATTTTGGCCTTTGACCAAATAGGGAATGTGGTTGTATCTGTAAAGAGTAACAAAAAGAGGAGCTGAAACCAACGACTAATAAATGTCGATGAAGCGAAAGAGATCTCTGAGGATCGTGGCAGACCCTGGTCTCTGCCTACCCACCCCTCCGGGCTATAGGCGTGAAATTACATTATGCAGTGTTTTGTCCATTCAAGGTCCACGTGCATATGCACCGCGAACAAGCGGTGCAGGCGGCCAACGGAGCGGCGGCCGGCGACGGTTCCCTCGCGGCAGCCGGCGCCGGCGCCGCCGCGCCCGATCCGACCTTCTGGCAGTACATCCGCCACGAGCCGGTCATACTGGGCCACCACATCTTCATCGGCGGGTTCGGCCTGCTGGTCATTGTGGTGAGAAGATTATGAGTAAAACAATATTATAAATAACTGTGAATTATTGATGAGTCCGACCAAGTTTCGCTGTTAACAGTAAACTGTCAAAAAAACACAAATTACCTGACTGGCCCAACTATGTGGCTCAGTGCGGAAATCTTAGGTCTGACTGGAATCTCTGCCCCACTCCACCATAACGCGCACCAAATCCCGAACGATTCCCTGTCAAATTCCATACTAATATTTATCGCAAACGACAGGAGTTGATGTTCACAATAGGCATGACGAAAGATTTTTAAATCGTATCGTAATGGACATATTTATAATTTACAAAAGAACCAACCTATTCAGTAATAAATTTAAGTTTAACGAAGGTTAAATCCATTTTTCTAAAATTATTTTAAACAGCTCGCAGTATCATGGCGTCGAATCTGACGTCACGCCTAGGTAAAAAACATCGTAATCACTATTAGTCACAAAGCTCGGGTGAAGTTTACCAATGTTAACCTAAGCGTGATGGCACGCGGTGTGATGGGTGTGTGAGTCAAAATGGCTGAAAGCAGTATTATAATCTTTTATTTCATTGAAAATCTCCTTTTTTAAACTAAATCAGTTTATTAGATACGCCTCATGGCCTAGTCGAACCGAGTGGTTAGAATCAATCACTCAAGTTAAGCAACAACAGGCGCAGTCAGGTGCAGGATGGCTGACCGTGCCGTGACTCCCGCTAATGGCATTTTTCCGAGCGCTTCCGTGCTTCCCAAGGCACTAAATCGTCGGTGCCGGCTTTCATGTAATGGCAGTGGTTAAGCCAGGTCAGAGGCCCTACGGGCGGCTTGATAACTTCTCACAGTAAGGCCCGCCATTGTCTTACAATCCTCCACCAACCCGGACTTGGCCCCAGTGGTGGAGTATTGCCTAACTTTCCTGCGATGCAGGAAGAGACCCGTGCCCCAGCAGTGGGGACATACAAGGGTTGATATCAAAATCCTTTTAATATGTACTTTAATGCACTAACCTGTGCTAAGGACAATTTTAAAAACCTATTCAGAGGCTAAAAATTCCACCCACGCCGGGACTCGAACCGAATATAATTATGTGGGTACAGCGATATCATTCCGATGTAAAACCTAACTGCAAAGTAGGTACTCGGGGCTGCAAGTGATGCAAATTGCAAATGCAGTCGGCCATTAGTTAAGTTGGGAGAGCGCTGGCACGGTTAGCCAGAGGTCGCGGAGTCCTGGCATGGGTGGAATTATTAGCCTCTAAATTATTATTATTATTAGTCCCCTCACGTTCCCAGTCTCGCTGAAGACTGTCATTATTTGTTCCTTGGGCTCGCACAAACTTCAGACAAAATTCTTACTTTATCAGAGCTATAAGATATTTCAACGACCTTTGTATTGAAGACGAATACATTGATTTCTTCATTAGTAGTATTACCGTTATTCGCAAAGTGTTAACGTCTAGTTCAAGTTCTGTGACTCGGTTAAGGCTTCATTACTGATATAACCCATTAAAACGGTGTGCCATCTCCTTTGTCCTATTTTTGGATGTACCTAATTACTGAACCTGATGTTTCGCGTATTGTTTTCCTTTCGCCTGTGCTAATTGCTCAAGATATGGCTATCTGTGAAAACTTTTTGTTGGCTTTCTTTTGCTATGCATGTAATGTATTGTGTTAGTGATAAGCTGTTAGTTTTCCTAATAAAATAATAGGTTTATGCCACACATGGCAATAAAGTGGCTTGACGTATAGCGTGCGGGATGTGGGCTATTACACACTCGTGCTTTTTTTTTACCTTTCCCGCACTAGTGCGTTGCCTTTCCCAACCGTCAAAATAATGTCTATTAAAAAGAAAAACCAACCATGAAGTTTTTACTTCATAGAAGTTTTTATGATTCATGCGAATACGTATATTTCTAAAAAGAAGCTACTAATTAGTTTTAATATCAGATTTAATGATTTGATTGAATGAGTTAGGTTAGGTTTCGTGTCATTTTATCTTATGAAATTTCATTTTCATTTCATATAAATAAAAAAATTCTACTGAAGACTTGGCTCCATACAGTTCCCTTTGCCTACCAGAATGGGTGAAGGAAAAAAAATCGCTTATATTCTTTTACGGTTGGCGCCATTTTCTAAATAATTTTTCTTTATTAAATTGCTTCATTTTTTTCGCAACTGTATTAAAAATAGTCGTTCAGTACACGTGCGGAACCGTTATTGCAACTTGTTCCGACTGTCAACCCTCGCCTTCGGCTGCGCCTCGGCTCGGGTAGACATTTGTCGGAACTCTTTGCAATGACAGCCTTTCCGCACTTGTAAAGAAATATTCTATTACACTATTTTTATTTTTTAATGCACTAACCCGTGCTAAGGAACAAATTTAAAAACCTATTTAGAGGCTAAAAATTTCACCCATGCCGGGATTCGAACCCGCAACCTCTGGCTATCCGTACCAGCGCTCTACCAATTGAGCTCTGGTACGGATAGCCAGAGGTTGCGGGTTCGAATCCCGGCATGGGTGAATTTTTTAGCCTCTAAATAGGTTTTTAAAGAAATATACTGTATTTTAAAATTTCCCAAAAAATCGTTGACCCGCAGTACCTGCGCCGCGACCTGGGCGACTGCGTGTTCGGCTTCGCCTACCTGATGGAGCTGTCGACGCCCTTCGTCTCGCTCCGCGGCGTGCTGTCGCGGCTGCGGCTGAAGCAGTCGCGGCTGTACGTGGCCAACGGGCTGGCCATGCTGGCCACATTCCTCGTGTGCCGCGTGCTGGCGCTGCCCTACGTGTGTCTCATGTACAGCCGCCGTGTGCAGATGCCCTACTTTGATGTGAGTCTCTCATCATTTACACTTGTAGTGTATTAGATATCTATTTAGAGACTAAAAATTCTACCCATGCCGGGATTCGAGCCCGCGACCTCTGGCTATCCGTGCCAGCGCTCTCAACGGATTAGTGCATCAAAAAAAAGAATATAATCATGTGGGTACAGCGATATCATTCCGATGTAAAACCTAACTGTGAAGTAGGTAGTCGGGGCTGCAAGTGATGCAAATTACTTCAGCTAGATGTCGCTGCCTGTACGTAATACAGAGAATATTGTAAAGAGGTTCGAAATTTCACTGATGCCGGTGAGTCGCCCATTGGCTCAGTTGGAAAGAGCGCTGGCACGGATATCCAGAGGTCGCGGGTTCGAATCCCGGCATGGGTGGAATTTTTAGCCTCTAAATAGGTTATTTTTTAAATTATTATTATGAATAAAATATACCTTAAAATTAGTAGTCTATATAGGTAAATCCGACAAAATGATGTGCTAACATAGTCGCAGCGTCACTAATCATTCCGTCTGTCCCCGCAGGCGATAGCGTCCCTGCCGCGCGGGTTAGGTTAGTACTTCGTACTAGCTTCGTACTGCTGCAGTCGATTCTTTAATTATTATTTTTCTCTCCGTTAGAACCATCCTCGTACTGCAGGGAATATTCTAAAAAAAAATTACCGAAATCGGTTCAGCTACTCTCGACATTTGCGCTTACCAAGCATTCAGCGATTGATTTTTATATTAGACTAGCTGACCCAGCGATCTTCGTACCGCCAAACAGTCGATTCTTTAATTTTTTTTATTTTTTTCTCCATAAGAACCATCCTCGTAGGTACTTCAAGGAATATTCTACAAAAAGAATCAGCGAAATCGGTTTAGCTGCTCTCGAGATTTGTGCTTACCAACACATTCAGTAATTCATTTCTATATTAGACTAGCAGACCCAGCGAACTTCGTACCGCCTAACAGTCGATTCTTTATTTTTTTTTTTACTTTTCTCTCTGAAGAACCATCCTCGTACTTCAAGGAATATTCTAAAAAAAGAATCAGCGTAATCGGTTCAGCTGCTCAAGAGATTTGCGCTTACCAACACATTCAGCGATTCATTTTTAAATTATAGATTATTTTTTCTATTTCGAACGTTTCGGCAATGTTGACGTCCCCGTGGTCACGGGTAGGCTGAAGTGGGAAGTTTCAGTCTATCACTATGCATTCCGCCTTTTCCCCCCGCAGGCGATAGCGTCCCTGCCGCGCGGCTGCAAGATCTCCATCTGCATCCTGCTGCTGCCGCAGGTCTACTGGTTCTACCTCATGTCTGCTGGCGCCGTCAAGGTCTTCCTGGGGACGCCCAAGCCCAGCCAGGTACGTGCACCAGATTCCAAGGTCTAATTCAATACAGAATGAACGGGATGTAACAAAATCTTTAGGAAAACAGAGATATTGCGAAAAAAGATCAGCTGTTCGGCACATAGGTAACTTTAGTCCATACTAAAGAAAATAAAACTCAGAGCGCAAGCTCAGAGCGTACATCCTGTGGTGTGTCAATGTTCACAATTTTACAGGAACTCAACACTAAACACCAACCTTTTGATATTTACAGTAGTGAATATTGTTATTAGAATACTATTTAAATTATTAACACCACAATTTGTTGCTTATAGGCCAAGCTTTTGGCTAGCGACGCCAAAGGCCAGGCCGAGAAGGCCGAGAAACGCAGTTGATACCGGCGGCGCGGCCAGCGGCGGCGCAGGTAAGACGGCTGCTGATGATGACCTTGGCGGGAGGTGATGCGGTGATGGATGAGCTTTACCAATGACCAGTGCTGCCAAGACAAAGGGGCATTGATGGGTCGTTATTGTCTACGTAGATCCGCGACCGAGACTTTGTTGTTTCTAAACTGTATTAAACAGGTCTAAGCGCGATTATTTATTAGGTAAAACGTAATTACGTTAATTCTCAACGTCGCGAAAGACCCGTTCAATATATAACTGTGTATTACCATCGCGAGTCATTAAGGTATACTGTGGTTTTTCTTTGCAACGGGAGTGTTTGCGGATGAAGACGGGAATTGTGTAATGTTTGCTAGCAGGGGGCCATGTTTAGCAAATAAACTTACTATTGAAGGTCAACCAAAATCGTCTCGTTTGGTCGGTTGGAGGTAAAAAGTACACCCAATGTTTTAGGGCCACGAGGTATTGAAATAATATGGTGTTGTCCTATGTATAGTACGTCAGGGCTTTGCATTTATGTAATGAGAAGATTTATGCACCGTCCAATGGCATCTTCACCTACACTAGATGGGTGAAGGGACCACTCGGTCACTGCAGTGCCTGGGGCATTGTTTTTAATTTAAGTAGGCTTGCCCAGCACCTATACCATCCTGTCAGCTTAGTCGGTCTAGCCAGGGAAGAAGAGTCAATACGTACGGAGCCAACCAAGCCGCAGGTTTCCTTACGATGTTATCCTTCAAGGTTAGCGCAAACGGTGCGTCAGCATCATTAAATGCAGCTGGAAAAAACTAGGCGCTGCTAGCAAACATTAGGTACAAGACTATCAGTGTTTTTTGCGGTAAACACCTCGTTGGAAGCGAAGTAAAAACATTGTTTTGTGCACTGAAAACGGATTGTTTTCGGAAAAACATGAACAGATGTCTCTGCCTTGAGGGCAGCAATTTTTATTTCTGTAAAAAATTTTTTGCTTGATGTTTGCTGAAATTGTAACGAGTTTCTTGCTTAAAGTTGACGGAATCGGTCAATGAGAAAATAGCCAGTTGACTTCATTTTGAGTAAAACAGTCAATAAATCGACTGTCTACTTATACACAACTCAGTGCATGATCAGCCGTAAATTGTTATTGTCGTTTGAACGCTATTAATATAGGAACAAGTCTTTTTTTGCCTGGTACCTGTTTAAGCGCACCAAATCCTGAGCGATTTCAATAGTCTAACAGTCTAATAGGCTATAAGGGTGTAGCTTGGCTAGAGCTACTCTCCCTGCCATCAACAGAGATGTATGAAAAGTCCTTGTGTCAGCCCCAGACTCCACGGAGGAGTAAAGGGAATAAAGAAGAAGATGGTCGCACCGCAATACGCTATTAGACAGATTTCTGAAATGATTTTCGGTTTTTTCGTTGATATTTAATAAGTGCTCAGAAAACATAATTTTTATATCTTTCATGTATTTTTTTCTAATAAAACCCAAATAAAAAATATTTTAAAATAAGCCGCCAAAACGCTATCTTGAGCAATATGGCGTCGCAGAGAATTTACATGACTGGTCAGTAAAAAAACAAAGGTCAAGTCAACTCTCGGATCGCTGTGTTTACCTCTGACGTCATTATAGATTCGACCAATCCTGGCCGTTTTTGATAAAATTGCTACAGATACAAAATTATCCAGTTTTATCTTTGTTGCATAAATGATCCAGTTTTCAGTTGAAATGTCTTAAATCGGTTTTATAGCTCGTAATTGATACAATATAATTAATACTGTAGGGAAGAGCGGGTGATCGTGCTATTCCACTATAAAGGGGAATTTCCCGCCAGGCAGATCGTGGGGTCAGAGTCCTGGGGACGGCCGGTCAAACTGTTGTTAGTCGGACGTTATATTTATGGTATGTCATTGAAACACTTTGATTGCGCGATGCAGGAATGTTGGAGTTTGTAGTGCGCGCGCAGACTTGACATTTGCCCGCCACAACACTTTTATTTTCACACTGTCAAATAGCTTATTCCACACTGTAGCGGCGTGTGCGATCACAAGTTTATCATTAAATTTAGGAATTTGGGGATCTTCAATAAGTTCGTTTCTAAGAGAAAATTACATGTGTCGAGGAAAGGGCGTGAGGGGAACATCGAGATTTTGTTAACCAATCACGTCGATTGGCTATCGATCACAGTGCTCTGAGTGCTTAGTGCGAGTTTGACAGATCCAAGCGAATAAATACTACCGCGTTAATCGAGCATTGAGTAGTGAGTATGAGTAAGTTAACCGTTTTAACTGGCAAAACGCTGTCACAGTACAACTCGCACTCGCGTTTATTCGTGTTTTGGCTGGTAAACGTGTTCACTTCTCAACGTAAACCATTACAACTCGCACTCAGCAATTTTAATTTCCATACTTGTCGCTAGGTGGCGCTTCCTCGATGCCATAGAAATATGAGTTTACGTGATCGCGATCGAGTAGTTAAAAAACTCGCACTAAGCACTCAGATGTGTATCCAGTCTATTGTTTACTGTTGGATGTCCATAGACCTGCTAGAAGATGAAAGATGTTACAAGACTGTCTATCTACGTATATCAGAGAGAGTCCGTCTGTTGCTGTCTTCAAAGCAAAATTGAAAGAGCACCACTTTTCTTCACTATTACTGAGGTATATTTAATTTTTTTACGTATTTAATTTGGTATTTTATAAGTAGGTCTATGTAATAATTTATAGCCCCTAATCCCCTTCGAAATAGCTGGCAATAGACGCATAGGCCGCAGAAAGAAATCCTGAAAGAAATGTACCTTCTGAATGATTTTTATGTGTGCGATAAAGCATAAAGTGGATGATATGGGACCCGAACACACACTAATTTGACAGACCATTGGAATCGTGCCGGATTTGATGAGCCGGCTGATCATATTCTCTGTATCCGACCTTCAAAATAACAATAGACCATCGTTTTTTTCCTGACTATTGAAGCGCTCGTAGCCTATAGGAACCAATTGATTGGAATCAATCACTTGGTTCCACTAACCGCAACAACAGGCGCGGTCAGGTACTGGATGGGTGATCATCCCGTGACTATCGCTAGTGTCATTTTTTCCGCGCGCTTCTGAGCTTCGCAGGGCACGTTAAGCCGTTGGTGCCAGCTATCGTGTAATGTCAGTCGCTAAGCCATGTCAGAGGCCTTATGGGCGGCTTGATAACTTGTGACAGTAAGGCCCGCCACTGTCTTATAATCCTCCACCAACCCGGAGTATGGGCTAACTATCCAGTGATGCTGGAAGAGACCCATGCCCCAGCAGTGAGGGCATGCAAAGGGTTGATAACACTGTTTTTTTCAAGGTCAGGTCTAAGGAGAATAATATCTATCATGTTTTTTTACACATAGAAAACAATGAATAATTGATGTCACAATGTACTAGATAATCGGTGTATGGTCATTTACTTTGGCTTGAGAGGCTCTGTAGGTTTTTTGTAGTCATAGTTATTTATCGCGTATGTTATAGTCAAGAGCTTTCAAGCGAAAAAATGTTTTCATGTAAAAAATAGGAACTGATTGTACAAAATCATTAATGGACAACACAAACTTTGAATAATGGGTTTAGACGTATAGACTTGATATTATGATGAAATTCCTCAAAGGTTCTCCACGAATATTAGCATGTTGATGTTGGGCAGTGATTTTGACAGCCTGTCACGAAGCATAGTTATATATTAAACGGGTTTAATTGCGATTATTTATAAGGTGAAACGTAATTAACAGAGAGGATGGTTTCAAGCTTTCAAGTACGTGGAATCCAGTGCTAAGTAAATATAAATCACGCGCCTTATCACCGGACCTGTCCGTGGACGTAGTGAGTGTTGTGTGTGGGCCAGCTGCGAAAAATTAAAAGTAACAATAAATGACTGTACCCGTCACTTCAGTCTACCCGAAACCACGGCAACTGTAACGCTGTAATGAATAATCGCGATTAGACCCGTTTTTAATATATAACTATGTATGAGTATCGCGAATCATTAAGAAATACTGTCACGAAGCAAAAAGTAAAGTTCTATTTCTTCTTGAAATGAGCCGTCTTCAGCACGAGTTCACAAATCTATCAAATCAAATTCATAGGTGGCGCTTACAGGCGTGGCCATAGAAGAACCAGAATACGTCTGTCAAAATTAATCTGCGCTGAGCAAAATTTGACGGATGTGCCCCTGTTCTTGTATGGCCACGACTGTAAGCGCCATCTATGAATCGATTTGTCAACTTGTGCTGAAAACGGCTCATTGCAACCAGCGGATGTCGACAAATTTTTTTAAAGAGAGAGACGTCACGATTGGAAACGGGCAAAATTTTGATACTCACCATTTCTTTGTGAATACATCGTACTAGTGTGAACAAAACGAAGATTCTAAATGCAGCAATTTTAAAACAGTATATATTAGTTGTATAGTCTGTTAGCTTTTAGAATATATCTCGGGCTATAGAGTAGGCTTCGGTTTTCGCCGAAGCACACGATGTAATACTCGTACTACTTCCTGCTCTGTACAAAACTTTGGTTCACTATTTTGAAAAGTTATGTTAAATTAAGTGTCAAGCCTCCAATACACTATTCGCGAAGTTACTTCACCGAAGCATTTCCCGAAGTAAAACGAGGTTCGAAATGCGTGGCTACACAATCGGCTAACCTTGCGAAGAACTCAGTCGCTCGGAGTCCGTCGTAACATGGATTATTATGTATGTTATTTAAGTTCATATACTTAAATAACATACAATGGTTAACTTACAATTTTGATAGTGCTCTTGTAATACTGCAAGCATGCACTACCTCAGCCGAATAGTGTAGCGAGACGCTTCGTGTACAAACTTCGGAACGTTTCGAGTCCTTTGACTCGGGCGCAAACACCGACAACAATCGGAAGTCACCTGAAACGAGGCGAGGTTGCACGAAACGAAATGAAGTGCGCGTCTACACTATCGTATTCGGTCAACCTCGCTCGGCCAACTTCGCGAATAGTGTATTGGAGGCTTTATATTAGTTCCGATATTTCTATTACACGAATATATCCGATAGTAGCCGAGGTATATTCTAAAAGCTAACAGACTAAACAATCTTTCAAATGTAAAACCATTTTTATTTATCGGTAAAAAAAGCAATAGCCATCTTCACAAATCGGATATTGGCAGAACCCCAGAGAAGCCACTAAAAAGAATTAAATTGTCCGTTCACTCTCTGGAATTACGACGGCCTAAATTTAAACTAATAAAGAGGAATGTGCATTAGGGAGATTATTAATCGCCAGTTTCTGAAGTGCCGATTTTCATCCACGCTACAGCGGGTATAGTGTTCCATGTAATTTATTTATTTACTAATAAAATTTTCTTAAATTTTGATGTCATGTACTAATACTTAGAAAAGCAACAGTTAAACAAACAAACAAAGACTTACTTAATAACGTCGAAATAATGACTGTAACCTAATAACGGGTTTTCACAATAGTTAAATAAAGGAATGGTCAATTAACGCGAATTTCAGTCACAGATTGGAATAATCCACCCTTTGGAAACTGGGCGTGAGGTGTTTGTTAAATAATATTTTATTACTAGGAAATATTTGAAAAATATTTTTTTATGTTTTCATTTTTATAGGAACATTGTGTTTGATCAACCTTGTTGTGATTTCGAAATTTGAAATCGTTATCCGTTGGGGTTTTAGAGATTTCTAAACGTTCAATGCTTTCTATTCTCAAACATTATTCTCGTTTTTCTACATAGTTGTACCTTAATTCGTAGCTATTTATACTATTCTAACTATGTAAACTTTTTTCTTGTGTTTTCTTTATAAAGGAGAGACGAATAAAACTAAATCTTCTTCCTAAAATATAAAATTGACGTGTAAAATATATATATTATGATTAAACGGTGCTTGTAACCTAGCATAAAAATTAGTCCTAGGCTCCCGGCTTATAAAAAGTAAAAGAAAAAACAAATGGTGTTATTAAATAATGTAATATTTATATATAGTGGAAAACCATAAATATTTTTGTGAACAAGTGAGCGAGATGCCATACTCGTAAATCCTTCTCGCTCTCTCAATTGTGACTTACAATGTCTATATTAATTATTACATGTGGGTTACTGAAAGAATGCCGATGACAGTTTTTAACAATATCATGGAACTTAATTTCGCAAACTTAACATATTTAAAAACCTATAAAGGGGCTAAAATTCCACCCATGCCGGGACTCGAACCCGCGACCTCTGGCTAACCCTTCCAGAGGTCGCGGGTCCGAGTCCCGGCATGGGTGGAATTTTTAGCCTCAAAATAGGTTCTTAAAAATTGTCCTTAGCAGGGGTCAGTGCATTAAAAAAAGGAATATTAACATATTTAGTTCATAAATTTACTTTATGGGTACTGATACACAACGACACATTTTTAATTTTATTTTTGCATTTAACTAGCAATTTTTATTGTAAGTTTTGTCTTTTCAAATCAAATCCAATCATTTATTTCTTTTGCCATTTGCCATATTAGTAAGTATAGTAGAACCTGTATCGGGATGCCCCGCTGTTCCATATTTACATAAAAAAACTGTAAGTTATAATTTCGACGACTCTCGACGTTCGACGACCTCTGTGGCGTAACGGTAGCGCGTCTGCCTACCATGCAAGAGGTCCCGGGTTCGAATACCGGCTGGGAACAAAAAAAACCCCAGGTCTTGGATGTTTACATGTTTGTGATGTCGTTGTTTCTGGTTCCCACGACACAGGGTATCCTAGTGTGGGGCCAGAAGCAATGTATGTGCCTGTATGTAAATGTTATGTTATGTTAATTTGTTAAAATTAAGTAACAATAATATGTATAGACATAGTTATCAAAACATTTTATTGTCATCGGCATGCTTAGGGTGACTGAACTATAGTTTGCCTACTTGACGTCTTCGCAACGAATGCTAAATCTTCCATTATATTCAGGTACATTCTTCACATTGCATTTTTAACTTTGTACTATTTTTCTACTCACTATATTGTTTACATTTCATTAACTTTTAGGACACTATTTATCTAGCTTAGGTGCAGTAGAAGGCTGTTAGGTTGGAAAACCGACTTAAATACCGGCTGAAATCTGAGTGGCTTGAGCCACGGTTATGTAACAATTCTTTAAAAATGCCATCTCTTTATGTTACGTTTAAGTGTACACGTAAAATTAAAAAAAAAACCTTTTCGTGAACAACTAAGTAGTAACGCCTGGCCTTGAGCCTGCATCGATACTAAAGGTTCTCAACTATTCGAGTCTGCATCGAGATATTTTTGGAAAATACAAATAAAGTTCTTTCAAAAAAGAAACTACTTAGCTTAGGCGATAGGTATTGTGAAGATGCGTTAATTTTGCTGTGGCTCTCAAACCTACCAAAATTCACGGTATATGTTTGCTGTACTTCTACCACTAATATCTAATTAATATAGAGGCATCTATTAAATAAAAATATAAAAATAGGAACTTGAGAAAAGAATCAGTCAAATTACGTTAAAACGTCTAGTAATACAATTACCATTTTTCTAGTTTGTTTTATTTAAGATCGTGTACTTTATTATTATCGAGTCGAATTTTAACCAAATAGAATATTGTAGTATTTAATATAAAGTATCGTTCAAAGTTTACCAATAGACAAACTTGTCATGTTAAATTCATGAAAGTTTAGAATCTCAAATATAAAAAAAATCATCGCGAAGTTACTTTCAAGGAATTCGTTTTGTCGTATTCGTTTTGATAGAGCTGTCATACACAGACAGCTCTTTCATGATAAATTATGAGGTAACCACATGCGGTATTGTAATTATAGAACAGATGATACATTTCTTACGATTTTATACTTTTCAAATTATAAAAGAAAAAATATCAACTCTGTCACCAAATCAAACAAATGTAAGTTATTCTGTTGTCCCAAAATTAAGTAAATATAAGTTGCCATTTACAAAATATACATATGCAAAATAAGTTCAAATATATTATTATTACCGTACAAGAATAATTTAGTAGTTGTAAAGTATAGACAAAGAGCTTATATCGTACAGGCCAGTTGGAACAAATAAATTAAGAAAAGTTACCTTTCTATAAATATATTGTGAAATATCTTCCGATAACTGATATCTACGAGAAGAAATAATTTAAACTTAATGTTCGACAACACTATTTCCAACTAAAATCTGGTCCTAAGCTAAAATTTCCTACTAGCATAGATTGTACAATTAATTGTACATAGGTTATTTATTTTACACTATTTATTAGACACTATTCCTGTGAGAGAAGGGCCACCATAGTTTCATAGACTTCGAGATAGTTATTACTTTGGTTTTAACTCACATGAGATTGTAACAGTGATGGACGATTGCCGAGAACATTCTACCCGACGAAAAAGTAAATTTCGAAATTTAAATTAAAAGAACAAATAATGTTGGCGAATAAAGAAAAAAAAACTCAAATTAGCATGAGTTTTTTTTTCTTATGAACGAAAATTAATAATGATAAAACCTAATTGCTAAAATTCTTCTTTGATATTGTATTGTGTTATCGTAATGTATTTAAGAAGTTTTTTTTTGTATACTTGCTAAGCCATAATCGGGCGTGGGTAGTATGAATTTTGCATTAATAAATAAATATTTACAGACATATTACACAGATCCCGTTAGCCCTAAATGACTTGTGTTATAGGTGCTAACTTGACGATAGATTTAAAAAAATAAATACATAGATAACATCCAAGACCCGAGACAAACTAGAAAAGTTCGTTTCCTAGTTTGACCCGGCCGGGGATCGGACCCGAGACCTTCCGTTTTACAGTCAGCGTGCTAAACCGCTGCGCCACCGAGGCCGATTGGTTTTGAACTTTATTTCAAGTTCTTAAGGTTCAATTTGCTAGGGGTGCTATAATGCCACTGTAAGATGTCACCTATCGAGGTTTGCAATGTCTAGTTGGAGTAAGGAAAAAATGAAGAGAATTTTCGTCAACAATTTGTAACTTGTAACACCGTTAGTTTTCAAGTTAAATTGCCAGTGAGAATTTTCTCGGGCATCGCCCATCTCTAGATTGTAAAAGCTATCTATATATCACTTCGAAACAGAGTGTTGCTTATTTGTCTCTAACAGAAAATTATAAATGGTGGCCTTCAGCACAAAATATGTCCATCGGTGTATTGCTGTTGCACAAAGTGTTGTAACTTAATGCGGTTTTACTCCGAAAGTAACATGCTTATGAAGCGGACTATCGACCTTTCATATTGCCGTCTTTTGATCAGACAGTAAGAGTTAAAACTATGCAGTGAAGATCTTGCTTATTTTTTGTGTAGGCTTTATGATGGTTGGTGTCTCCCTGAGTGCTTAGTGTGAGTTTGACAGATCCAAGCGAATAACTACTACCGCGTTAATCGAGCATTGAGTAGTTAGTATGAATAAGTTTTAACTGGCTAAAAGGCTGTCACAGTACAACTCGCACTCGCGTTTATTCGTGTTTTGGCTGGTAAACGTGTTCACTTCTCAACGTATACCATTACAACTCGCACTCAGCAATTTTAATTTCCATACTTGTCGCTAGGTGGCGCTTCCTCGATGCCATAGAAATATGAGTTTACGTTAACGCGATCGAGTAGCTAAAAAACTCGCACTAAGCACTCCGATCCTCCCAGACCAGGAGAGCTAGTAAAAAAATGTTATATTATTTTTAATGCACTAACCCGCTAAATGTACGTAATACAGAGAATATTGTAAAGAGGTTCGAAATTTCACTGATGCCGGTGAGTCGCCCATTAGCTCAGTTGGAAAGAGAGCTGGCACGGATAGCTAGAGGTCGCGGGTGCGAATCCCGGCATGGGTGGAATTTTTAGCCTCTAAATAGGTTTTAAAAAAAATGTTACGCGAAAAAATATATAAGCATGTAAAGACCTTAACTTTCGGATTGAGATCGTATAGTTGTATCAAATAATACGAGTATGTGTACATTATTAAACTATTATTGTGTGAATGAAACGTTTCCGTCTTCCTATATCTTAAATGCCTGACATATTTTGGCCTAAATTTACAGAATCTTCTTAGTAAATTGTTTTTTACCAAACTTGAGCTACAAGTTCTTTGTTTCACAGTCTTCATGATTTCTTGATAATTATTTGAATCGAAATTATGATATTCAGTGGAATACTTGATTTAATTACGTAAGTCACCAGTGAGAAGTAGTTATTTATACATTTAAGTTTCTACCATCAAGTCATTTTGTTTAAATAATACTAAACTAGGGTGAACCGGGGTCAGTTGAGAACCTTGTTTATTTGGCTACCTAACTTCGCGGTTGCTTCTCGACAAAGTGTTTTTTGTTATCTACTACTAAATCACATAGCTATGCCCTTACTAGAAAATTAAATAGTGAGATTAACTGGGGGAAATGAACTCATGTTGACACTTGGTGTTAGTCTGTGGCGTGTTATCATCATTGTCATCATCAGCCCACCGCTGCCCACTGCTGGGTAAAGGCTTTTTCCCCCAAATGCCATCTCTCACGGTGTTGTGGTGATGGTGGTGTGTGTAGTAATTTTTTTTTGTTCATACTTTCTCATTAGCAACAAAACTAGTACAGTAGTACGGAATCTCGCCGTCCAAGCAAGGTTCTCACGCCTAGGCAGCTCTAATAGATGTGATATGTTATTATGAATATTCCATAGCGATGTAACTGACGTAAGGCGCCACCTAGTGGCCGTAGAGGCAGTCGACGCAGACGATTGTGAAAAGACTGCTCACTTGTTTGTTGCACTGTTTGAGTGTTTTATAAATGTATTGAAAATTATCGAACTTGTGTTTTATTTATGTTCCGACGCGAGGCCAGACTTCAAGAAGTGCAGTAACATTCGATTTTGAAAAAAGTGTCTGTTCGATGTCTCAATCGTGAATAGCAACTTCTAATAACCACGACCGGGAACTGGCAAAAACGGCCGTTTTGGTAGTACTGACACTGCAAAAACGACTTGTAAAAAATTTAAAGGTTTTTTTCCCATTGGTAGAGCATGGAGCCGAGCGCACACGGAAAATAAAACTTATTTATTTTTATAGACATTGACTCTTATGCCACATGCAACGAGAAGGTTCTTCAAATGAGCCTTTGTCAGCCCGTAGCTCGTGGCCGAAACGTTCGTGGCCTTGTCGAACCGAGGGATTGGTATAAATCACTCGGGTTAAGCAACAATAGGCTTGATAACTTCTGACAGTAAGGCCCGCCACGGTCTTCCAATCCTCCACCAACCCGGACTTGGCCCCCGTGGTGGAGTATGGCCCAACCTTCCTGCGATGCAGGAAGAGATCCGTGCCCTAGCAGTGGGGACATACAAGGGTTTATATCAATCGAGACAAAAGCAACGCCGAACAGAAATATCTTGTCGCATAGAACAAAATAGACTTGCTTATTCAACCTTTAGCTAGCGCGGCAGCAAAGTTTAGGTGGAAGCGTAATCAAATAATGTATTACGTTTCCACCTTAAGGTGGAAATGCTTCACCGAACTCACCAGTCCTCGCTTCTTCCCTCAATTCGGTCCTTGAGACACTCACTGGATGTGAGCTGTATTTCAAGATTGGAAGCTGTACATTTTAATCCTTAATCGAGTATGGTTGTTATGGATTTTTCATTGTTTCAGGACTTATGTAGGTTCGATTCGATAAGATTCAAATTAATGTGGATACAATAATGCCATTGCCTTAGTAAGGGTTAAAATTATGTCTAATACTTCAGTACCGCTAATTCGGTTGCCTAAAACTTTACCTGTACACAACGGAACAAAATACCACATTCTCGCCATACATAAAGATAAGAAGAAAAGGTAAGGAGAAGAAAGTAGCGTCATTCATAAACGAAACCGTGGGCTTTAATCATGAGTGGTAATAGCGTGAAGAACAAAAAAACCACGGAAATTCATTTTTCTATTTATTGCGCTTCCACCTCGAATGCCTTATCGAACTGTTCCTCGGTAATCTTCCTCTTTTTGAGCTTTTTCATCAGCGCCACGTCCGCGGCGAGCTCGGCCAGCTCCTCCTGGGTGACCGCCCGTCGCCGCTTCTTCTTGACCTCGGTACCGGTCTTGGCCTCTTTCCGCTTGCGCTTGCGCAGCTTACGTTCCTCCTTGCTCTGCTTGGTGTGGTCCCACGGCTGAGATTGGACCGGCTGTGGATTGAATCGTAACCTCAATCACTAGTACTGGTCCCAAAGTAGGATACAATGTGCTATGGTAACTAGGTTAGACATCACAAACATGGAAATACGTCCAGACAGGCCATTGGCACAAACCAAGTACAGTGGAAATTGAACCCACGACTAAAATCATACCAAATCAAATATTGTAAAAACAAAATGTTTACCATGACGACCTCTGTGGCGTAGTGGTAGAGCATCTTCCTACCATGCTATAGGTCCCGGATTCGAACCCCGGCTAGGGAAAAAAACCCCAGGTCTTGGATGTTTAGATGTTTGTGAAGTCGTTATTTTTGATTCCCACGACACAGGATATTCTAGTGTGGGGCCAGAAGCAATGTATGTGCCTGTATGTAAATGTTAATGTACGTCCAGTTGTTAGTTTCGACGAGAGACGTTTATGAATGCATTATTTCTCACTTATTATATTTATTTATGGTGACCAACCTGGACTTGGCCCCCGTGGTGGAGTATGGCCTAACTTTCCTGCGAGAGACCCAGATCCAGGGAGAGACCCATGCCCAACAGTGAGGACATACAAGGGTTGATAACGAATGGTGCGATTTCGAACACAATGACGTCAAGAATCGAGGGGAAATCCTATTATAGAATAGTACTATTATAACTTTTTGGACCACCATGTACAATAGCTATGGAATAGAGCACTACTTAAAAAGTTATTGATTTGCACTAGAAAGGAGAAAACGACGCTTCTTTATTTTTTTTAAATGTGGCCGTAGTCAGCCGTAGCGATAGTCAGCCTCTTTCTCTTTATGAAGAGAAATCTGGAACAGCTGGAAATGGTTTCAAAAAAAATTTTTTACTAGACCTTTTTTCCAACGTACCTTTTTTTTCTTCTTCTTGGAGGGCCAGACAGAGGTCCTCCTGTACTCCTCGAGCTTCCTCAGCCGGCTCTCCTCCTGCTGGGGGTCTTTGTACGGGATACTGTTGAGGTCCAGAGGGGCGGCGGGGCCGCGGAACTGCGTGTGATGCTCGGGCTTGATCTCTGGCATTAGAGGCAGCTTAAGAAGACCGTAGCTCGTTGCTATGTGGCCTGGAGACAGGTATTCAAGGTCAGTTGGTGGGTAAATTGCTGTATTGTTGGCCGGAACACACGCATGTCTATTTTACTAATTTATGGTGTTTGATAATCTCTTTTTCTTATAAAACTAAATCAGTGTTTTAAATCCTTTTAATATGTTCTCGTTATCGTTGGGCGCCGTTGTAGTGGTGTATAACTTTTATAAACAATAAAACTGGAACGAATTTAACTTTGTGCTTTATTGTACTGTTTTATTTAGTTTATATTTATAATAAAAACAGAAAAATAGATAAAAAGTAGGTAAAAATGGTCGATCAAGTCAAGATGTAAAGTAGTAATTATGAAAATGGGGGAAATAAAAAATTGTGTGACATAATTTTAAATATTCGAATGTGATAGATAGAAAAAAACTATAAAAATGGTTTAAATAGGTTTTTAAAAATTGTCCTTAGCACGGGTTAGTGCATTAAAAAGAATTTAATCATGTGGGTACAGCGATATCATTCCGATGTAAAAACCTAACTGCAAAGTAGGTACTCGAGGCTGTAAGTAATGCAAATTACTTCAGCCAAATGTCATTGCCTGTACGTAATACAGAGAATATTGTATATCTGTGATGCTGCCACAGAGGTTCGAAATTTCACTGATGCCGGTGAGTCGCCCATTAGCTCAGTTGGATAGAGCGCTGGCACGGATAGCCAGAGGTCGCGGGTTCGAATCCAGGCATGGGTGGCATTTTTAGCCCCTAAATAGGTTTTTAACATATAATAATAATCAACAGAGCATTGTTGTGGGTGTGGCAAATGAAAAAAGGTTCTGACTCAGTATGTGCTGCGGCGGGCGACCACCTCAGCGCAGTTATTCTGTCAGTACCCGGTGGTAAGACAGCATCGTGCAGAGCCCGGAGATGTGTAGGTAAAATGTTACATATTGTAACAAAGACGTTATTATTACATCGTCGTGTATCATCGTACTGAGTGCTTTGTGCGAGTTTTTAACTACTTGATCGCGTTAACGTAAACTCATATTTCTATGGCATCGAGGAAGCGCCACCTAGCGACAAGTATGAAAATGAAAATTGCTGAGTGCGAGTTGTAATGGTTTACGTTGAGAAGTGAACACGTTTACCAGCCAAAACACGAATAAACGCGAGTGCGAGTTGTACTGTGACAGCGTTTTGCCAGTTCGAACGGTTAAATTACTCATACTCACTACTCAATTAACGCGGTAGTAAAGTAAATTCCATTGGATCTGTCAAACTCGCACTAAGCACTCTGGGGTATACCGGATGTAACCGGAAATGTCTGGCAGTGCGACGGAGAATCTCTGATAGCGTCATGAGGTCGGCTGTGCCTCGGCGGTATTTTTCAGTTTATATTCTGTATTTGCACTCTGACCTAAAGGCAGCTGATAGTACTGACCTAAAGGCAGCTGTTTGAACTGCAGCAGTAGGTTGCACTCGTGCTTGGAGTAGGCTCTCATGTGCGATACGAAAGCGCGCAGCCCGCGGTCCAAGGCGGCGCGGTCCGCCCGCTGCTGATGCTGCAGCACCGCCAGCACCTACAAAAAACAAAGCATACATACATATTTTTGAACTAAAACTTTCGTAAGCACAACACATTGTAGACTTTTAGTCCGGATCTACTTACGGGTGTTGTTATATCGAAAAAGTCCGACCAGGTTTCGCTCCGATTCGCAGAGCTTAATCATGGTGAGCAGAGACGGAGCTCGCGTCGTCGGTTGCTCGTCTCACACTACGGGCAAGCAGGAATCCCCCGCAGCCAGTGTCGGCACCCGCCCCACCTATATCGGCGCGGGCGCGCCGCGCGCTTGCCCGTAGTGTGAGACGAGCAACCGACGACGCGAGCTCCGTCTCTGCTCACCATGATTATAATGTATTTGTTAAGAAACAATATAGCAAATTAATTTCTTCCACGGGTGATAATTATCCGACAACTATCGGATAATTATCAAGCAGCGTAATTATCTTGATAATTTCCAACCCTGGTTGATATCGATACCGTTGATTACATCGCAATTATAGGCGGTACAGCCAAGTAAAACACCGACCTTGTTTTAAAACTAAAACTTTCGTAAGCACAACACATTGTAGACGTAGTGTGAGACGAGCAACCGACGACGCGAGCTCCGTCTCTGGTCACCATGATTAAGCTCTGCGAATCGGAGCGAAACCAGGGGGCCGATTCTCGCTCATGCGAATTGAAAGCGTAGACGCAATATATTCGAAGGCTTAGATATTTGTTGCATAAAAATAAGATAAGATAACTCGATAGAGTCATTAGATATTTATTTTCTCATTCGAATTTAATGTAGCATACTGGAAGATTCAGAATACCGATTTTGGCTGTCGTTAGACTGTAGAATTCAAGTCATACACCTTAGAGTCGTGTACGATTTATTTGCTAACAAAGTGAGAATTGGCTCCCTGGGAGCCTTATAGACTTGGAATTCTACGTAAAAAGTCGAGCGCCATGCTAGATGGAATTCGAAAGAGAAAATAGATGTCTAATGAATCTGTCCAGTTATCTTATGTTATTTTTATGCGACAAAAGTCTAAGCCTTCGACTATTTTCCGTCTACGCTTTCAATTCGCATGGGCGAGAATCGGCCCCCAGGTCGGACGTTTCCGATATAACAACACCCGTAAGTAAATCCGGACTGAAAGTCTACACCGACCTTGTCCCGCAACTTGTCCGTGACCTTGATCTCGTCGCCGCTCAGCCGCCAGTCTTTCAGCTCGACCAGCTGGTTGGCTCTGATGAAAGGCACGTAGGCGTCCTCGCTTGGCAGAAGCGGCAGCAGCGAGCGGCCGGGGGCGCCGCCTCGAGCCGTGCGCCCCACGCGGTGCACCAAGGAGGCCGGGCTCGTCGGAGGCTCCCACTGGAGCACCCACTCCACCTCGGGGATGTCCAGGCCTCTGACGATAGCAATTTCTTAATAATTTTGAGCGTAAAAAGCAAACTAAAACCTACATGCGGAGTCTAACTTATGACCAGACGGAGGATTTACTGAAAATTGCCAAATAAACCCGGGCATAGGTGTGTACCACTGTGTAACGAAACATACGTATTCAACCAAAAACTAATACACAATTATACATATGTATCTTTACATTTACAAGCGGTGGGAGCTCAGTGGGTAGAACCATAGACTGGCAAGCTAGAGCCCCAGGTTCGATCCCGAGTGCGGGCATGTACCAATGACTTTGTTTAATTTCAAAGTTACGTACATTTGCGAATTTGTAGTCGCAATACCACACGCTAACTGTAAAGGAAAACATCGTGAGGAACCCGCGGTTTGGTTAGCTCCGCACATATTGACTAGTCTTTCCTGTGGGCTAGGCCGACTAAGCTGTCAGGATGGTATAGGTGCTGGGCAAGCCTACACCATCTATAAAACCATGTCCCAGGCACTACAGCGTCGGAGTGGTCCCTTCACCCATCTATTGCGAGTGAAGATACCACTGGACGCTGTATAAATCATATCATTAAGTAGATGCAAAAAGGCCAATATTATTTTGTATATGATTGTGTATATTATATTATTTAAATTTGTATTTGTGCAATTTTATTGTTTTAAATTTATGATCAACTTGTAACTATTTATAATTTAGTTCATACAATATGTTTTAAGTGCTTCACTATCGCAATAGGCCACCCTGTAATGATAGTTGTGTTTTTGTAATAAATAAAAAAAAAACAGTTTCACAGAATCGTCCTGAACTAGGGTAATGTGCTGTGGTATCCAAGCGGGGACATCACAAACATGAAAAAACACAGAGCTGAGGTCGTTTCTGCAAATCATGCACGACGGTCTCAGTGACGATGCGATGTTTTAACTATTATACTGTTTAAATCATGTGGGTACAGTGATATCGTTCCGATGTTAAACCTAACTGCAAAGTAGGTAGTCGGGGCTGTAAGTAATGCAATTTGCTTAAGTCAGATGTCGCTGCCTGTACGTAATACAGAGAATATTGTAAAGAGGTTCGAAATTTCACTGATGCCGTGAGTCGCCCATTGGCTCAATTGGTAGAGCGCTGGTACGGATAGCCAGAGGTTGCGGGTTCGAATCCCGGCATGGGTGAAATTTTTAGCCTCTAAATAGGTTTTTAAATTTGTTCCTTAGCACGGGTTAGTGCATTAAAATAAAAATAGTATAATGAGTGGCATGTTTCTGTTTTATCTCCGAATTAAATAAAATAAAGTAGGCGTTTGAACGCCAGTCGGTATCTCACCTCGCTAGCAGGTCTGTGCACAGGAGAATAGTGTCCTCGGCTTCCCGGAACTTGTCCAGGATCCTGCTGCGCTGCTGCTTCATCTTCCCGTGTATGGCGAACACCTGCAAGTGGAACATTTCTTTCGATGTAAGCAGAGCGCTTCCGTGCTTCGCAAGCCACGTCAAGCCGTTGGTGCCGGCTGCCATGTAATGGCAGCCGTTAAGCCACGTCAGAGACCTTATGGTCGGCTTGATAACTTCTGACAGTAAGGCCAGCCACTGTCTTTCCTCCACCAACCCGGACTTGGCCCCCGTGGTGGAGTATGGCCACCCTTCCTACGATGTAGGAAGAGACTCTTGCCCCAGAAGTGGGGACCTATATGGGTTGATATCGTGGACTATTATAAGTGAAATTCTTTCTCTCGACTTCCATTCTTTATACCAGCGAAATAATAACATAACATAAGATAGATACAGTCTATTTATTCTTACTTGTCCAATTTAGTAAACAAGATTCTACCCTAAACTGTGACTTTTTAGTCCAAAACTGCCATATTTCCATAAATGAAGTAACCTGGAACACTCTTTTAGATAACACGCTGCCAATTTTATAAACTTAGTTCATGATAGTTCATGAATTTGCGCGAAAATGTCTAGTTTAGGCATCTCTCAATTTTAAATCTCAATTTTAAGGTTAGAATCTTGTTTACTAAATTGGACAAGTAAGAATAAAAAGACTGTAGATGACACTTTGTTTTACATAAAAATGGAAATTACACAGATGTTTACATACAGGCCCATACATAGCGGTAACACATCGTCGCTATAGACAAAAACATTTATTTTTCAAGCTCCCCGTTGTATGAAACTCACCTGTACTCCGGGCAGCAGCGCGGGCAGCGCATGCGCCCAGTAGTCGACGCAGGCGCATGTCGGCAGGAAGAACAGGCCTTTCTTTATCTTTCTGTTGAAAGAACATTGAAGAACTATTGTACCACTTATTGAGTCGCAAAGAGAATCTCGTGATATTTCGTGTCCACGAAGTTACGGCTGCTACTTATGTATGCGGAATCTGGGATTCCAATAATTTTAAACGCAACCTCCATGGTCAAATTCGTTCTTTTTTTAAATACTGGCGGCTAATATTTTTCTCTTATATACGTTAGTGTTTTGTTTTTGTTGGGTTTAAAATGTCATATCGCTGAAAAAATGGAACTCACTCGTGAAAATATTCGTGCTATGATTTATTACGATTTTCGACGTGGTTTAATGCAACAACAGTGCGTAGATCAATTAACTTCGACTTTTGGTGGTGAAGCTCCATCAAAAACGACTGTGTATCACTGGTTTAGTGAGTTTAATCGCGGGCACAGTAAGCTCACGGACGAAGTTAAAGAAGGTCGCCCGAAATCGGTGGTTGTGCCACAAAATATTGAAGCTGTGCGAAAACTAATAATGCAAGACCGCCATGTTACGTATCGCGAGATACAGGCTATTCTGGGCATATGTATGACGAGCACTCATAGGATATAACATGAACATTTGTCTGTAAAAAAAATTTGTTCGCGTTGGATCCCGCACAACTTAACTCAGGATCAAAAAGATGCTCGCGTCTAATGGTGCAAGAAAACCTTAAAAAAATTCAACGGAGGCGACTCAAAATCTGTTTATAATATCTACACAGGTGACGAATCCTGGATCTACGCGTACGATCCCGAAACTAAACAACAATCAACAGTTTGGGTGTTTCAAAATGAGCCGAACCCTACGAAAGTGGCTCGTGCAAAAAGCACTGTAAAGCAAATGGTGGCCTGCTTTTTTGGTATTAATGGCCATGTGGCTACAATACCACTGGAGAATCGCAGAACGGTTAATTCGGAGTGGTACACGACCATTTGTTTGCCGGAAGTATTTGAAGAAATACGCCAAAATAACCAGCGACGCAGAATCATACTTCACCATGAGAGTGCCAGCTGTCATACATCTCAGAGTGCTTAGTGCGAGTTTGACAGATCCAATCGAATAACTTTACTACCGCGTTAATCGAGCATCGAGTAGTGAGTGTGAGTAAGTTAACCGTTCGAACTGGCAAAACGCTGTCACAGTACAACTCGCACTCGCGTTTATTCGTGTTTTGGCTGGTAAACGTGTTCACTTCTCAACGTAAACCATTACAACTCGCACTCAGCAATGTTAATTTCCATACTTGTCGCTAGGTGGCGCTTCCTCGATGCCATAGAAATATGAGTTTACGTTAACGCGATCGAGTAGTTAAAAAACTCGCACTAAGCACTCAGGATGTTTCCTGACATTTTTGGATGGTCAAAAAATAGAATTGATGGGTCATCCACCGTACAGCCCTGATTTGGCTCCCAATGATTTCTATTTATTCCCAAATGTAAAGAATAAATTACGTGGTCAACGATTTTCGACCCATGAAGATGCCGTAGATGCGTTCAAACAGCACGTTTTGGAGATACCTCAATCAGAGTGGAAAAAGTGTTTTACAAATTGGTTTCATCGAATGCAAAAGTGCATCGATCATAGTGGAGAATACTTTGATAAACAATAAAAGCATATTTAGCCATATACATTTGATTATTTTTTCTATTCCGCATACATAAGTAGCTGCCCTCGTACCAGACACATTTACAAATTCAGACATTTCAAGTTTACCAAACTATAGAAGAGTCTGTTAGCATTTGGAATATACCTCGGGCTACCTTAGAAAGTAGGCTTCGGTTTTCACCGAAAGCACACGAGTGTAAACCGTCGCGAGTGCACGCAGCGACTAAGCAATCAATGAGTTCGAGTCGATCGACCTGATTGACTGATTGCTTAGTCGCTGCATGCCCGCACGACGTTTTCGGGTACATCGATTGAAGTTCATATTACTAGATTTATATATTATAATGAATAATGATACAGTGACCTATGGTGTTATTTATAAAAACATGATTCCTCAATCTGTGGTTACGTCTTTCTCTTTACCAAAGATTATTTCAACATCATCTAAGGAAACTAAGAAACTTTCTGTGAGTGAAGCTGATAATAGCAAGCAAGTGATAACTCAGAAAATCCCTCTCCACACCTGTTCCTGATGAAGTTGAGCAGGAAGAGGAACTTGTCCTGGGGCTCCACGATGACGTAGTAGTTTTCGAGCAGTAGCGGGGTGCTGCTGGCTGACTTCTCCTTGACGGAGACCACCACCGGGTTTCGTAGCCCAGCGCGGACCAGGTCCTGGAACAGGGCTGGCAATGTTTTATTGAATAACGTGCCAATGGCGCACTAACCTCACACTTATTGGGAGTGATATATTTTAGAAAAACACAGATAAAATAAATATTAATACCATAAAAGTATGGCATGAGATTTTTTAATAGACATTTCCTTTAGACTTCATTTTTGGTTACAACTATTAGCCTTGGGTAACTCAAGAGCCAGATATGAGTGGACACACAACTCCCTCACCGACAAGTGTATCCCATTCATATCCCAGAGATGTCAACTATATCTTACTCCCTACAACTCTCAACTCAGTATGGTAGTCATTTCCTGCTACTTTATCCAGCTCATACACAATGCGCGAGAGCGAGATCAACATCGTCTGACATCGGTTACGTTCGGCCGCATTTCTCGTCGTAGCCAACGAGCGATGAGAGAAAGGTCACCAAAAAAAACGTTTGATCTGGATAAAGTAGGAATAGATAAGACTAGACTGACTCACCACTTGTGTCTTTTGTTTCCACCCGCACTTAGTTCGTTGAACGTCGTATGAGCTAGGACACAAGTGGTGAGCGAGATATGATAGAGATGTAGTGTGTCTCGGTGAGTAAAGATATGAGATATAACAACTCCCTCTAAGGACACACTTTGCCCAAGTCTTACAACTATAGTGTTCGACACTGTAGTAGAGGGGTGAGGGGGGTGGTACTGTTTATTTAAAGAAGGTGCATAGCTGTGGTAATATTTATTGGACCTTTTTGGTCTACCTACCTATGCTCAAAAACAAACCCATTTTAAAATATCACAATGTTCTGCTTATAAAGGTTTGATTTGGATAAAACCATACTGTGATATAGGAAACAAATAACGCCATATATTAGCCAAAAACAAAACTAAACTATTCCGTACAAACAATAGTGGTCTTTTTTAAAATCCGCATGGTTTTTTATACTTTTTTCAGTGACAACAGGGGCAGTCTAAAAATCAGCACTGTGATGATCCATGCTTGATGCACTCACAGCACTAAGCTGGGTCCTATGCTTTTTATTACATATCTGTCTCTAATTTTTTCATAGTATTTGCATGTCCTTGAATCTGCGTGTGATTAATAAACATATTACAATTTCAATAACTTGGAAATTTTGAATAGTCTAAATTTATAACATTAAACAACTAGCAAATAAAGCATATATTTATCCAATTTCATAAAAGTATGATTTGCTACAGTATTTATATGCAAAGGGGTTGATATAAACAATCATTAGTTTACTGTTTAATGCACACACTATTATTTTAATGGACTGTTTCAATACCTGTAGTTCCTTGGTCTGCGTGGCGGAGAAGAGTCCAGTGCGTCGCTGCCGAGGCAGATACTGAAGGATGGTGGCCAAGGTCCCGCTAAAGCCCAGATCAAGAAGACGGTCGGCCTCATCCAAAACTAGCAGCTCCTGGAATGATAAAGTAGAAAATAATAACCAGTCTCCAACCACAGACGTCAAAAATTACTTAGTTAAGCTAATAGAGACCCGTGCCCCAGCAGTGGGGACATACAAGGGTTGAAATTGAAGGAAATAATATATAATTACGATTAGACTCGTTTAATTAATAACTAAAAAAGGGAATATTTGAGGGAGTCCTATGCTCAGAAACGAGCAACTGTTTGAATAAAAGATAAAAATTCTTTTTTTTCTTTCTTTTTCTTTTTTTTTAACCAAACTTTTTCATTGATTTTTTTTTATTATTATTGTTCTCACCAATTCTTTCATCCTTCCAGCCAAGTTCAGCTGCTTTCTCTCAGCCAGCAAGTCCTCTATGCGGCCAGGTGTGCACACTATGATGTGTGCCCCTCGCTGCAGACCCTCTATGTCAGTGTCTACCGCTCGGCCACCTACTAGCAGCACCTGCGTCATGTGGGCCAGCCCTGGCTCTTGCAGGAACTGTCCTATAACCTGAAAAGTGGTATTACCAACCATACAAGAGTGAGATGGAGTTCAACAAGGGTTCACACTTTGGTTCACGAGTTCACACTTGTAGAACCCCATCGTTGGGGTTCTACAAGTGTACCGTATGTAGTTGAAGCTACTTATATATATCAATCTTATGAGATTACAGTCTGACACCATTGAGCCCTGCATGTTTACTTATCTCCCGTAACACTCTCCCCTACATGGCTACCCTAGACCAGTATCTTGACTGTATTGACAGCCTCGAAAAGCAGGGTAGCCGAATTGGTTGCCACAGCTCATAGTTCAATAGTTACCATTTATTTAGGCATCAGAACACACATCTTCTATAAAAGGTATGATCAGTCAAACATTAATAATATGTTAGCTAAAGCTAAGCTGTAGTCTGTACTCACCTTATGAATTTGCGTTGCAAGTTCCCGAGTAGGCGATATAATAACGGCATACACTAAGTCTTTCCTCAAAGGACCGTCTCTTTCTTTTTTCAGTAACATCTCCAGCATCGGCACCACAAACGCAAGGGTCTTTCCAGAGCCTGTGACGGCCTCAGCGACCACGTCTTTGCAAGAGAGAATAAGGGGTATCACCGCGGCCTGAATTGGCGTCATTAATTTGAAATTCTGTTTCTTTATGCAATCGATGACTGGCGTTGAGAGTGGGGGCGTGACTTTTCCCCAGTTTTTGTTTACCATTTTGAAGATTCCTACGGTTTTTAGCCAGATTTATCAGATCACATTTCACGAAAACAAATAAGCACACGCGAGTTTTTGACAACCAAACTTCATGTTGTTCACGTTGACTTGACAGTTATAGGAGAAATAAAGTGAACGCAGCTATAATCGCGTTTAAATATTGCATAAAATTAAAATGTGATAGCAAAAAGCAAAAAACTATGTTGCGTTTAGTTTGTTTGTAAGTTGTACATTCTGAAACTACATTAAAATGTTTCACCAATTTAACTTTGTAACTGTTCCTGACTCACTAAAAAACCTACAAATAAATTTAAAAATTGTGATAATTATAAATTTGGTAACGTCATAATTTTTATTAACATTTAGTCAACAAAAGTTTTACGAAACGCTAATAAAAACATATCAAAATCTTCGCAAAATTTAATTTATCAAGATTCCGATAAGACTGTAATCAATATGGCGCAAGCAAGTTGATTGATAATGAAAAATTGACAGCTGTGTTTTCTTTGTATCTTTGTAAACCATAAAAGTTGTAATGTTTAAATTACATCTCCAGTTAATAGAGACTTAACGACAACCATGACGAGACCGTTTGGTAACAGTGATAAGCGCTTCTCCATCGACGATGCCTTTGAGGAAGAAACGGACGAAGCAATTCGAGTGTATGGAGCTACTGGCGACAGGTCTCCTTTACAGAATAAATACAAGAGCAGCGGAGACTATATATCCAGGTACTTTACTAAGTATTCAACGCCTAACCACAGTAAGAACCCCAGTTTCAAAACTTGCTATGAATATTTAATTAAATTCCCATTGTTTTCATGACCTTTACATGACGCATATTATTCAAATTTGGAGCATAAGGCGTTTGAACTTCCTACAAAGGCCGTTACCAGCGCCCCACAGGCCTAGTTACCCGTTCTTTTCGCTAATTATCAGCTAATTCTCAATAATTAGCGAAGAGTGGAACATTTGAGTTCATTGGCTTCCGTTTATTATGAAGGATTTGTGAAATAACTGTTTCGGAAGCCTGTTTAAATGTGAAGCATATGCTGATAATTACTAGTCCATTCATGGTAGTTAAGTGGGAGGGTTTCCCGAAGAAAGTTGTGTGTTTACAAGTCAATAGCGCTTTATTTTGTCACAGTTTAATTTGTGTACAGAAATGGTTCAAATAATTATAACTAGTGAAGATAAGAAACCGTAGGTGTTATCTAGTCTCAAATGTATTAATCAGGCTTAGTAATACAGGGTTTTGCAAAGGTTCGGTAAAACTTTAGAAGGTTATTCTACTCATCAAACTTCAAAATAATTAAAACTGTACAAACAGGTGTACCATTTAAAATATAAATTATGAATTTTGCAAATTTATGAATTGGCAGCTATTTTATTACAATTTCGTAGTTGGTCGCATAATAAATGTTCTTTGTATTGATGATTAGAACTCCCACTTAAGTTCTACTGGAACTATCTCCCCTGGGGTGTTGCAGATTGTTAAAAGTCTATCAGTAGATAAGAAAACCATCGTCTTTTCAGTAAAACCTACAAATGCACTGAAGACACAACCTCACGGGATTCAGACTCTCTAATACACGAATATGTAGAGTCCACACAGTCAGTATACTGCTGGAACCACCCTAAAGTCAGGGAGAACTGGAAGACGGTGTGTGCCGCTGTCACTTTACTTGTAGTTGGCATCGGGTTGCTCGGCATGGGAGCCTTTGCTGTGGCAGAGCCAGAGAATGGTCTCCAAGGAGCAGTATTCTTCGTTGCCGGTATGATCTGCTTTGTTCCCGGTGCATACCACGTTGTCTACATCTGGCTCGCAGCACGAGGCCAGCGGGGGTATGATTTTTACCACCTACCATTGTTCACCTGATTTGTAATAATATTGCAAAGTATATAAGTGTTCCTTTTGAGCTGTGGAGATGAGAAGAGAAATTGGCAGTATAGTGGAGTATGAATTTCAGATTTTTCTTTCTAAAAAAGAAATAAATTACTGGCTACATTCTTTTGGTTGTAGAGAATGTAATTGAGTAAAATGCTTTTACTTGCTCCTGGTGGCCTCAATAGCTACATAAATGTAAAACAAGAAAAGTCGAAAGAAATATATCGAAAGTAGCAAAATTATCAATATATTACTAAGACAATGCTATTTAACAAATTCGTAAAAGCAACTTTTACAATGGTAAAATTATTTGATAAAATCTGCTAGTAGTACTAGAATTCCTGATGACACAAACACTAATTTCTACTGTAGTATAATCTTTATAAATAAATAGGGAACATATTTATGAGTTAAAAAATACAGTAGACAAAATCAATATACTTAATAAACGACAACAACTAATATAAATAAATATTCAAGTGCCTAGAAAAGTTTTTTAACTATAAATAAGTTGAGAGCTCTTGCATTGATTGTTACGAAAACCAAGTATCTATTTAGTACCTTTTTTAGACATTGTTCGTTAGCTAAAGCTAGAAAAACAGCAAAAATATCCATATTTTTCCAACTGACGCATACCCACATAAATAAGTTGCAAGAGGTACTATGTTAACAGTAAATTCGTACTTACTTTTTAATTTATTTTAATAGGGCGAAAACGAATTTTAATAATAACATATTTTAAACTTTCGCGACTTGGACACATTATTAGAATATTTAGTCTTCTCGTGACCACGATCGCAGTAACGTCGTCGAAACGTCGAGGTAAAATAGCAATAAATTACTACGCGATTAAGCCCCGAAAATATTCTAATAATTTTAATAATAATAAAACTAAGTGGATACTTGGTTGATACTCAAACTCAAATATTTAAGTTTGAGTTTAAAAGCGTATGTATCACGACCTTCCCACTGTTCGCCATTCGCGTGACATTAAGAAGGCCACATTAAAAAAAACAACTTGCCGGCAATGTTTTTTTTAATCAATGCTATGTTCTAAATAGCAGGCCTTTCTGATCAGCTCGCTGCAGGCAGACTATAAAACTGCACAATGAATACTAAATAGTTGCACGCGAATACGAATGGCGGGAGTCTCGGCGATTCACGCACGGTCTTACTTTCGAATCATTAATTATTGTAAATTGCTAGTCTTTATTGTGTAGATACTTTCTACTGGGCGTAACAAATGTGTGGTCACATTATAGCACGATGGTCAGTCGGGATTTCCGCACTTACCCTCTAGTTGGGCTATTGTAAGTAGCGAACGCTGAGACGGTTAAGGTTCCTTCACGATGTTTTACTTCACAATTAGCGAGTGGTTTTGTTACTACAACTTCACAAATGTATGGACCATAGAAAATAAAGTTATTGGTCCATGCCGCGATGCGAACCCACGATCCGTTCTACCGAGGCGCTACTACCGCTTTCGTAGCGTGGTGGTTAGGAAAGCATACAGATACGAGAAACCGGGGGTAACTGTCTGATGTCGGGCCTTCTATTCTCGAAGTTATTGTGTCTCAATTCAATTATTTTTTTGGTGAAATAGCAACCAGCCTATGTCGACTATTTCTGGCAGGCTATAATCGTTGAGCACACATTTTTACAACCTGTAGAGTTAAAGTTAAGTCGGCTGTCGTCAGAATGGTGAATTGTCGTAATTTGAGGCTTTTACCTCGGCCATTTTTTCAGGATCGTAGCGCTCTCGGATCAGTCAGAGAGAGGGATCTGAAATTAGAGATGGGCGTTTTCGAAAAATAGTTACGAAATTTTCGAAAATGGCAATTATTAGAATTAAAATGTGGAAATTACTTTGCTAAATTCCGCCGAAAATCCCACAAGCACGATACGGTTAGTTAATACGCACCGCCCTCCCTCCCGCTTTTTCAAGCAGAAGCATGAAACAGAAAAGGGCGGTGCATTAACTAACCGAATGGTGCTTTTGGGATTTTTGGAGGAATTTAGCGAAGCAATTTTTATATTTTAATACTATTATGCATTTCCGCAAAGTAACGCCTGATTCCATACAATAAATTATTCTAATATTACGAAAATATTCTTTGTTATAATAATATGTCGAAAGTATTTATCACACTTTTATTTGCATGAAAACAACATCGTGAAGACTTAAAACACACAGTAGCTAAATTTAACGAATAAAACGCGCGCGTGAAATTACTACTCATCTGCTACTCCTATCATAATTTATTTATTTACATTTGTAACTTTCAGGTAATGCCAAATCGCTATAAAATTAGTTATTTAATCACTTCAATACTAAAAAACTAAAACAGATTCATTCCTCTTCAAGCATTCCTTTGCATTCTTCAAACATTTCCCCAATCTCTGTGGTAAATATATCACATTGCGGCACCGCGCTGAGCAGGGAGATAATATATTTATTAAATCGCGCCTTTGCTAAATGACGTTACACAATGTATTCCGTTTTCTTTGCGCAAAACATTTTAATTGCTAGGGGAATAAAAAAAAAAAATTAAGAAAAGGAAATATTGTGCGTTCACATTAACTTGACGCGTGAGAGAATTGGTAACAAGGACATAATATGTGAATTAGCTTTTGGACCGAATCGGAAGATGGTAAAACAAGCCCTCAATCCTTTTATTTTCCCCAAGTAATGGGAATGATTTCTTATTTAACATGGTAACAGTAGACATCTCAGTGCTACCAATTCTCTCACGCGTCAAGTTAATGTGAACGCACTGTAAAATTTATTCAAAACAGATTTTTTTTGTATTTTTTCTGAAAAGCACTAACTTGAGACGCGACTTTAATTCATTCTTATGAAAACATTCGAGTGCACTATGGTTGTTCGTTGGTAACATCACTGCGTCGGTCGGGCGCTCAAAAATCGTGAAAACACGTCATCAGCGCCTACAGACAACTTATTGCGTAATTCTCCTATTGCCAGGTACATAACTTTTTTAATACAGTTGCTCAAAAAGTGGCGTATTACAGGGACGTACAGCGTGCGGGATGTGGGCTAATACCACAGAACATAAAAAAGCTAATACACACTCGTGCTTTTTTTTTACCTTTCCCGCGTGCGTTTTCTTTCCCAACTGTCAAAATAATGTCTATTAAAAAGAAAAACCAACCATGATGTTTTTACTAAAAAAAATCATAGAAGTTTTTATGAGCTACTAATTTGCTTGAATATCAGATTTAATGATTTGATTGAATGAGTTACATAAGTTAGTTTCATTTCATTTCATCTCATTTAATTTAATTTTCATTTCATATCAATAAAAAAAATCTACTGAAGACTTGGCTGCATGGGCATAGTTCCCTTTGCCTACTAGAATGGGTGAATATAAATAATCTCTGCTTATATTTTTTTATGGTTGGCGCCATTTTCCAAATAATTTTTCTTTATTAAATTGCTTTTTATTTCGCAACTGTATTAAAAATAGTCGTTCAGTATCAGTACACGTGCGGAACCGTCATTGCAACTTTTTCCGACTGTCAACCCTCGCCTTCGGCTGCGCCTCGGCTCGGGTAGACATTTGTCGGAACTCTTTGCAATGACAGCCTTTCCGCACTTGTGATGAAATATACAATTTCCTATCATATTCATAAAAACGATCACGATATTACACGATATCACCGTAATAAAAAAATATACTATTGATAAAAAGACGATTCCTTAAAATAGTCCATTTTATCCGTAGTTTAATAATTAAAAAAAAACAATAGGTACTTTGGTCTTTGCATCTACGTAATGAGATGATTTATATAGTGTCAGTTTCACCTTACTCACACTAGATTGGTGAAGGGACAACTCGGACGCTACAGTGCCTGGGGCATTGTTTTTTAAATGGAGTAGGCTTGCCCACCACCGATACCGTCCTGACAGCTTAGTCGGGCTAGCCCACAGGATGTATCCAAGCTGCGGTTTTCCGCACGATGTTTTCCTTCACATTATTGTGTGGTATAGCTACTACAAATTCGCAGCGGTTCGTAGCTTTGAAAGTAAACAAAATCATAGGTACATTCTTTTTTTTTTTTAATGTACGTAATACAGGGAAGTATTGTAAAGAGGTTCGAAACACTAATGCCGGTGAGTCGCCCATTAGCTCAGTTGGGAGAGCGCTGGCACGATTAGCGAGAGGTCGCGGGCTCGAGTCCCGGCGTGGGTGGATTTTTTAGCCTCTAAATAGGTTTTTTAAATATAAAAGTGTAATAAATTAGTTACTTTAGACATATTACCCGCACTGAGAATCGAACCTGAGTCTCACGCTTCAGAGTCGATTGTTCTACCCTCTGGGCTATCACATGAATCTAGATTTTTTGGCAGCTAATATTTTCGCACTTTCAGGCTGACACTTTTTACATTTATTGTTGATCACAGGAATCTTAAGCCCTAAAGATACGTAAGATAAGACATTACAGTTGTTAAATAAAACTGACGTTTGTCATCGTTGGTTTGCATTGCGGCAGTTTATCTCTCTAACGACAGCCCCATTAGTTTTATTACTAGCGTATAGGTACAGAACTAAAACTAGGTTCTTCCTGGCTTCAACCAAGTTTTTGTAGATTCCTATAAATACGTCCTACAAGGATTATCACTAAGAGGAAAGCTTGACAGAGCGATGTATAATTTATCAGGAGCCTAATCTGTAACAAAGACTTTGTGTGCTTATGCATAAGTGTCCGATCCTTATTTAAGCTGGGGAAAACCAGCCCGGGGGCACGACCACTTTATCGAGCGCGACAAAGCGATTAAACGTCGCGCTTTCTCGTTCTAATTCGCTATTTTAAATTAGCTCGATGCAGTCGCTGTGCCGCAGGGGCTGGAGATTTTCATTCTTAGGAATGTATTTTTCAATCCTTGTATAAAACCTATCCGTCTAATAAAGTATTACACGATGGATGACCCATGAAGAGGCATACGTCCTACAGTGGACAAACAAATGGTAAAGAAGTATTACACAATAATTTAAAATGTCGCCTTGAAATAACAAAAGAAAGGCATTACAACACATTTTTGAATGGGTTGTTTAATACGATATTCGACGTATTAGTTTTATCAGATGATTGATGACCTTTAGTTTATCTCCGCAGTACCTTTTAAAATAAATACTCCAGTTTCTGAACAGCCCGTTTTGGCGGTAATTTACCGTGAGTAGGGTTCTGGATTTCGCGCGGATCATTCGCCGGTGGCCGTGCTATATCTTGTAAGATGGAGTTTACACGTTCAGTCTGGCGACTGTTCAGCCCGTGACCTTGATCGAACTCCGATTGATGCCAGACTGATGAAGCATTAAAATATTCGTATATCCGTCAGTCTGGTCCATCAGTCCACTAAATAGACTAACAGTCTGCCGTCAGTCTAACCAGACTGATGGAAATGACTAACACCAGACTGAACGTGTAAACTCCGTCTAACGCATGTCTGTTATGTTTACGTATTGACAATGCCTTATCATTTGGGACATTGATTGGTCCACTGGAAGTTTTGCTTAAATATGGCAAGAATTTCGTGAAACTGCGTCGCAGGCCACCGGACCGCCGGTAAACGGGTTTCACGTTAATTGCCTTGACAATTCACCTTGTTTATTTATAAACATCCCACTTCTCTAGACCACTCTGTGACAGTGCAAACCTCTTTACAGCATATTTTTTTGATACTTCTTTAATTCTGTCTATCATTTTCGAAATGTAAAATTGCGTCACCCATTTTTGAGATTTCCTCAATTTTTGGCATTAATAATAATATTGGCCTTTTTGCATCTACTTAATGAAATGATCTATACAGCGTCCACTGGTATCTTCACTCACACTAGATGGGTGAAGGGACCACTCCGACGCTGTAGTGCCTGGGACATAATTTTATAGATGGTGTAGGCTTGCCCAGCACCTATACCATCCTGACAGCTTAGTCGGCCTAGCCCACAGGAAAGACTAGTCAATACGTGCGGAGCCAACCAAGCCGCGGGTTTCCTCACGATGTTTTCCTTCACAGTTAGCGTGTGGTATTGCGATTAAAAATTCGCACATGTACCGTACATTTGTAACGTTACGTAACTTTGAAATTAAACAAAGTCATTGGTACATGACCGCACTCGGGATCGAACCTGGGGCTCTCGCTTGGCATTACTACTTCACATTTCGACTAGGACAGAACACCTTCCTTTACCTTCTTATTCTGTTCTTTACTAAGTTTTCTGTTTATATTATCAATAAAACACCTTGTTTATAAATAAAACACGCAGTTGAAGCCGTTCCAGTTTTATTATTTATAAAACGTTTTACAAACTCACAACTTAATTTGTTTACACGCATTTACGTACGGTTGGCGACAAGTGGCACGTGCACCGTTTTCGTTTGTTGCTCCTGACCGGCCCAATTTCGCCGACTGTACGTAAATGTACATTGGGGTAAATCTGATGTTCTTTCTTCCACTAAATCCTATTGCCATCGTATGCATTTGATTTCGCGTAATATATACTTTTACGAATTTAATTATAGTGTTCGCCTAAACTCTGTAGATAAGTAATTTATGTTATACCTAATGAATCTGTGGATTGTAATTTTTGTATGTATTGGAATTTAGTTTAATTTTTATTATTTTAGTAGATATTTAGGAGTGTACCAAATGTGTTGTGAATTGTTTTATAAACTGTCAGATAGGAAAGATCTTAATGGTTTTACAAAGCTCCGTTTTATTAATCGACAATTAGTAGTAATAAGTAATTATGTCTTAACTTACCATTGTCAGTAATTTTCTCCATAGTCGGTTTTCGGTTGGGCGAAAATGATTGACAATTTATTGTAAATTTATTACTAATTGTTGTTCTGAAACAGGGCTTTTCTCTCGAACTCTCGGCGTTTTTTTTGGCCAACTTGCGTTACAATTGAGTGTGCCTGTTCATTTAAGGCTGCTGTTACGTGTGTCATCTGTCCCGCTCGCATATTGTAACATTTTTTAATATTGTAAAACATTTTAATAATGTTGTAACTACATAAACAATATACTTCGATATTTAGTCTGAGGCTTTGCTAGGTAATAAAATTTCGGGTAATTACGAAATATTTTTAGTTTTTCTTTTTGAAAGTGTTTTACTTAAATTTATATGTATTTTTGTATATTATATAAATTTATCTCCGCATAATTTTTTTTCCGACAAGGTTTTTTTTTTTAATTAGCCATGGCTGTTTCCCACTGCTGGGCAAAGGCCTCCCCATCAGATTTCCACTCCTCTTTGCTGACGGCTAATGCTTCCCACCCAGGTAAATATTTGGTCAGGACGTCACACCATCTCCGCCTTGGTCTGCCTCGTCGTCGGTAGCCATCGCACGGGACCCAATCAGTGACGATTTTCGCCCACCTTTCCGGCTCCATACGTCCGACAAGGTTTATCTGTATTAATTTGAAAGCGACTTTTCTTTGTCAAAAAAACAATACCAAAAACAGTACCTATTTAAAATGTAATATTATTATCTGGCATAGCGTTACACAACATTTATGAAAAGTATTTTTTACAATAATTAAAAATGTTAGAATATGTGGGCGAGATTCTTAGGGCCTGTATCACAATCTGCAGATAAAGTTCCGGATAAGCTATCCGCAACCAGGGCTGCCGTTTGTTTTAAATTTGAAACCATAAACGAACACACGCAATACAGGAAAAAATATTTAAATTTAGAACAAACGGCAGCCCTGGTTGCGGATAGCTTATCTGGAACTTTGAACATTGTGAAACAGGGGCTTAATCTTAGCGTAAACATGCCTTAAGAGTCTTCTTAAGGGGCAAATAAATGTAGTTTGGATTTAATTACAAGCCGAATAGCAATAAAACTTTGAAATTAGAGGACACAAATCGAGGTTTGTGAATAACAGAATAAAAAAAAATGGACTCATAAGACTTTTCAAAGAAACTATTCTCAAGGCTTATAATTTCTTTTTGATAAGTTTATTTCCAATTCCAAACACCATTGAACCTTGATTTGTTTCCTTTAAACGTATTGGCGAAGTTTTATTGCGATCGGGAGTGTCTTTAGTAAATATAAATAAAACTACGTTTGTATGGGAAGTGGTCCTCCAGGAGTAGCCTTCCTTTGCGTTATTAAACATTGACCAAAGTCGCAATTTCTGGAATGTTGCACGTAATTGTGGCGCAATTTGGAGCACAATAATTTCGAGAGTTGAGGGCTGATCTTACTTAAGACAGAGTCATACCATGACTTGACTATGATTAGGTTTAAATAAACGTCAGATTATTTTATAGTTATGTGAACATTGATTTAAAGCTATTCATATTTTATTAAAGTTACTGTGTAGCTTATCCAGACCATTTGCTATCTTATCCTTAATGTTGCAACTTTTTGCATAATATTTATCCAAATTAGTTACTGTAATTGATTTAATTTCTGTAACATATTATTTAAGTAAAGCTAGGCATGTGTGTGATAAATGATGATACTTTATTTTGATTTGATTGTCCCTTTCCACATTCATGCCTGTCTTCTGAGTTTGATTTTATTTACTTGTATTGCATCTTTTTGTATTGTTTGTGTGCAAAATCTGTAAATACTTTGGTTAATGCAATAGTCATCTATACAAACTGTGTTTGATTTTTACCACAATTTAACTTACCCATGGTAAAGAAAACAACAAAATAATAATAACTGGGTCTATAGGACCTGTGATAAACAGTAATGTCTGGCCTTATGCCGGCGCCAGACAAATGTTCAAACAAGTGATCACATAAGTGTGCACATGTGTGGCACGGACATTTTATGTGACGTGCCACACATGTGCACACTTATGTGATCACTTGTTTGAACTTCTGTCTGGCGCCGGCATTATTTATAAAAGCGTTTTATTACTGCTAATCATGTTTTCGAAACTTAGGTTAGGTGCCGGGGGGTAGGCAGCAGCGACCCCTGCAGTACAATTCCACCAATCTGCGATCCCCAACCCGCATGCCCAGCGTGGGGATTATGAGTATTACCTTGGTTTAATTGTTCTGTGGTATTACCCCCCAATACAGGGCGCTATGGCGCTCATTAGGGGAGGGCTATGTCCAGCAAGCAGTGAACTACATAATTAATCCTGAAGAAGACGAAGTATGGTGTAACGCACTCTCACACTCTGAGACGACACGGTGAGTTCACCGCGCGAGCCCGCGTGTCGTCTTACCTAGGTGGCGACCACCTACCTAGGTGGTTACATAAATCTGTCTGCTAAACAATAAAGAATGTTAATAATAATTCCTTAACCCTTCCTCAGGCAGTGGTTAGTTTACGTCTTTAATAATTGAACCTTATACAAAAGTAATGAAAAATGTAGCTAGCCATAATAAATCTAGCTCTGCCCGTTTAAGGCCCGTTAAAACACTCCAAAAACATGCACTGAAATAGTCTATGGTGGAGATTTAACAAGGAAAAGCCGTAATTACATTAAATAAAATGCCTCAATGAGTGTTTTAATGTAATCATGTTTTTATAAATACGTATCAGCTGTTTCACTACTGTGACCGCTTCAATGGTCTAACGGTATAAAGTTTGTTGACCATGGCAGAGGTTGAGGGTTCCATTTCCATTAGGAGCCACCACACACTTGTTTAAATGGCGTCAGACTGAGTGTTTTCCCATGTTCGTATTTTTTGCGTGGTTACTATATCACCTAGTTTTTCACTGGAGCCGTTGAAGAAGTTGCTATCTACCATGGGTTATAGGCTACTGGGGCTTGATGGATGTCTAAGATAGATATCATGATTGTTATATATCATACTAGCTGACCCCGCCTATGTTATAGTATAATCATGTGGGTACAGTGATATCGTTCCAATGTTAAAATCTAACTGCAAAGTAGGTAGTCGGGGCTGTAAGTAATGCAATTTGCTTAAGTCAGATGTCGCTGCCTGTAATACAGAGAATAGTGTAAAGACGTTCGAAATTTCACTGATGCCGTGAGTCGCCCATTGGCTCAGTTGGTAGAGCGCTGGCACGGATAGCCAGAGGTTGTGGGTTCGAATCCTGGCATGGGTGAAATTTTTAGCCTCTAAATAGGTTTTTTTTTAAATTTGCCATATTAATTAGTCTACAACCCATTCCCATGAAATTTCATTAAAGTTGTTGAAGCAGTTTCAGAGAAATTCGATTTAACAAACATTGTGACACAAAATTTTTATGTATTGGATTTTAATTGCAGATCATAATTATTTTTTTTATTTATGAATAATGTTTCTCACAACCAATAGAGGGCACTACCGTGTGTTTATTTGTTGTGTATAGAGGCACAGAGGACAGGGCTGGAGAATATGAGATTGTATGCTTTATTATTTTTTAAGGGTTTACCATTGAAGGTGTAAACAATATACTTTACAGCATTGATAATCCTAGATAACTATGCATATGAACTTCTGGTAAATTTTCAAGATATTTTGGTTAGATTGATCTATTGACTGAGCCCTGGATGTCACCATTACAAGGTTTTTGCCAAACCTGGAAAAGAAAACAAAAGAAGTCTGACAATACCTTTACTCAAGTTAAATGTTTAATGGCGACCCTTTTCAGCTTGAAGTTCTGTACATATCGCAGTTCACCATTCCATTCCTTTAGCATCTTCACTTGGTGTGGGTTCAAGAGATCCGGCATCTCTAGTCCGCAAGTGTTGAACTCGTCCACATCGCGCTTCTTCGTTATATTGATGATATCTTCGCGGCTGGCATGCTGACGATTTTTTCTTTGCCCTATCGAGTTTTTCAACGCTATCTGCTCTAATTCTTCATCAAAACGGGCCAAGTAGGTCTCAACTAGCTTTAGGATTTGTTCTTTAGTTAACACTGCACATTCGTCAGGTAATCTCTCCTTGAACCACAGGATCTTCTCGCCAAGGAGATTCTGTTTGATATGTGTGCCGAGTTTGTTATTGTCCTTCTTCTCGTTTTTCTTCAGTTTCTTCGTAAGCGAAATTGTTTTTCTGCTGTTTGGGTGCTTCAGCTTTTCCAGTTTTTGATTTAGATCTCTAGGCATTTTATATTATTGGCTTAGATTCTAGATGAAATTTTAAAACATAAAATGTGCACGTGTGGTGTAAAGTGAACCTGCACCTGTGACCAGTTATATACTCTTTGCCTGTGACCACTGTTGCCTGTTTTCCTGTGACCTCCACCTGTCTAATTTGTGACCTGCACAAAATGTCAACCACAGAGTATATACCTATTATTATTATTATTTCATGATATGGCAACCAGCCGATGTCGACAAATTCTGCCACAGTCAAGTCTTGACACGAAATGAGCAATTTTTTTTTTTTATGTTTACCTACTAATTTTGATTTCTTTGTGAAGACTTTGAACTAAATGTGAACTAAATGAATGTTCTATCTACAGCAACTCTGAAACAATATAAAATTAACAATGAGTACATTAAACTGAAATAATACATATTTTTAAAACTAAATACACGCTTAATAATACAACAACTAAAATAAAACTCTAATTATAACTTAATATCATTTTCTCCAATGAATTTTATAAGTAATATATACAGGCCCATGGACGATGATAAATGCGTTAATAAACACATGAAATTAATTGGTAGTGGAATATCTACAGATGGAATGCAACTATACAAATTAACTGATCTATTATTATTTGAGCAGTTAAAGAAAATGTGGTCGAGATCACCCTCCTCCAGACCACACTCACAAATCGAGTTATCACGCACTCTGATTTTATTTAAAAAGACAGGCGTACAACAGTGACCGATCCGAAGCCTTGATATCACCGACACTACCCTCTTACCAACCTTTTTAAATTTGAAAAACCAAGGTTTGGGTGTTATAGTTGGTTGAATAGAGAAAAATCGAGAACCCTTGAAGCGACTACTCTCTTCCCACAGGGTCGACCAGTGGACGTAAAGACGTGGCTTTGACAACGCTAGCAAGTCATAGGGATAGTGAGAGGAGTGCTTCAAGTCCACTTCATGAGTACAGGCGTGTTTAGCAATAGCATCTGCATTCTCATTACCCAAAATACCTGAGTGGCCAGGTATCCAGACCAGGTTGACTTCAAGGTTATTCTTATAACAATTTAGCAAAGATTTTTTAATATCCATAATGAGTTTACTATTTAATTTTGACTTGAACTGATTCTGGTCCAGAGCTTGGAGGCAACTTAGACAGTCAGTAAAGATAACTGCATTATTAATATTGTGCGATTCAACAAAAAGACAGGCCTCCAATATTCCAATACACTCGCCAGTAAATACAGTGGACTCCGGAGGGCATTTAAATTGAATAGCCAATTTAGAGTTTTCTAAAAACACCGAAACACCTACTGAGGAAGATGATGATAACTTCGACGAATCAGTGAAAAATCTTTTCCACCCATTCCATCGCTCACTTATAGCAGCATTAAATTTGGAGTTGGCTGAAGGATCATCTTTACCTATACCGATGCTCAGAATTGTTTTAGGCTTATACTGAATTACATCAAAGCTGTAATCAAAAATAGGCACTTTACTGGTTGTTACCATAGAGCCCCTGAAATTCTCTAACCATCTGAAACTCTTGACAATTTGAGGAACTTCTTTGTTATTCCAGTAGGAACTTGTAGAAGTGAGGGAATCAAGCTCTTGTAATTTTCGAGGGAGGATGTGAGACGTACGGGAACAAACTTTGGTTATAAAGCGGTCCGAAAGTAACTGGCGTCGAAGATGAAGAGGTGGATCAACAGCCTCAACTTGAAGGGCATTAGTCGGTGTCGATTTCATACAGCCTAAAACAAGTCGCAAACATTTATATTGAATGCGATCTAACTTAACTAGCGAGGTTTTATTCATTGGCTCCAGGGCGAAACAACCGTAATCAATAACGCTTCTAATCAGAGCATTATATACTAATTTAAGGCTAAAGGGGTGTGCACCCCACCAAACCCCAGCAAGAACGCGCAGGATGGTATAAACGCGTTCGCATTTTTTAACCAAGTGTTCAATGTGATAGACGCCAGTTAACCTAGGATCAAGATGGACACCAAGAAATTTTACCTTCGATTTCAGAGGGATAGGGATATTTTCAATGCTTACCTCTATGTCGGGTATACGCCGTTTTCTAGTAAATACCAATAGGGAACTCTTTTGAGCTGACACAGAAAGGCCATGGGAGAAGAGCCAGTGACTAAGGGATTCAAGAGATAAGCTCAAAGAATTCGCTGCGTCCTCAATAGAATTGTCAGAGACATACAAAGCCACATCATCAGCATACTGAAGGATTTCACAGTTATAATTAAGGCTAGAATTCATGTCGTGGGTATACAAATTAAAAAGTATTGGGCTTAACACCGAACCTTGAGGGAGGCCTTTCCATAACATTCTGGTACCAGAGTTAAACTCTGGCAGTCGGAGAGTTACAGACCGAGCCATTAACAAAAGGTGAATGCAGCGAACAATCTTTGGGGGGATCTTTAGCTGAAGCAATTTATTTCTAAGAATTGAAAGGATAACACTATCATAAGCTGAGGAAATATCCAAGAAAGCTGCCACCGTAGACTTATTTTTACTAAAAGCTATCCTAATGTCGGTCACAAGTACTGCGATACTATCTACAGTTCCCACCCCCTTTCTGAAACCGAACTGTGTTCTGGGTAAAATGTCTCTATTTTCTACAAGCCACTCAAGACGATTTTTAATAAGATGTTCTAGAATCTTTGATAATGCAGATGAAAGAGCTATAGGACGGAAACTATTCGGATCATCAGAGCTTTTCTGAGGCTTAAGGATGGGCATAACCAATTGTTTTTTCCAAGATTCTGGAACAAAACCTGTTTCGAAACACATGTTTGCAAATTTTAAAAAATAATCGATTGTCTTAGGTCCTGATTTTGATAGGAACGAATATGGGAAGCCATCCTCTCCTGGAGCAGAGTTCTTTACGTGGGATAAAACAGATGCCAATTCGTCTGCAGAAAAAGGTTTGTCAAAAGGGTCCTGAGAGCTATTGGCAGAGACATCAGGAACCCATAATTCTTCTTCATTGGGGACATAGGGAGGAGCTAGTTTAATAAAGAATGCTTCGGCAACTTCATCCGAGATATAAGAGGATTGTTTAGGAGAAAAACTATTTCTAAAACGATTGATTTGTCTCCACACTAGAGAAGGTGGAGTTGATGGAGATAAAGCAGAACAAAACGCTACCCAACCTGCTCTTTTCTTCCTTCGTAGAAATCTTCTAGATTTGGCCAGAAGCCTACGGTACTCAATTAAGTTATCGATAGAGCAGAATTCATTACAGATTTTTTCTGCGTCAATACGTTCTTTAATGATACGTGTACACTCCTCGTCCCACCAGGGAGGAGAAGGGATTTTTCCAGTGCGCAGTTTTTTAGCTGGGAAAGCATTCCCGGCAGAAAAATTTATGGCATCGGCGAAAGCATTATAGGTAGAAGCTAAATCAGAATTTTCAACGTTAGGTAGGGATGGAATCTCTCCCTCTAAAGTGTCTGAGTAAGTGACCCAACCATTTTTAGTAAGTCGATATTTCAGTAAAGGACTAACTGACTTTTCTGGGACAGATTTATGAGGTAAACAAACAAGGATTGGAAAATGATCACTTTCATAAGTGTAATTTAAGCGATCCCAAATACAGCGAGAACTTAAATCGAGTGAACAGATAGTTAAGTCAACACAACTTTTCCTCCCTCCTATGTAACCCCTACGCGTAGGTCTACCATCATTTAAGACACATAGACCTGCATCATCAATGGCCTCAATGAGTTCCTCCCCAAAGGTGTCACAATGGTCCGAGCCCCATCTATAGTGATGCCCATTAAAATCGCCCATAATAATAAATGGAGTTTGTAACTGTGACATAAGTAAATTAATTGATGGAATTAGTGTGACGGAAGGGTTTGAAATGTAAATAGAGACAATAGTAATGCCTAAAGATTTTACACCGACCAAATTAACATCACTGCCCAGATGGGGAAGAGAAACTACTGAAAAAGGAATTTTGTTACTGACAAGAATGGCACAACCACCATAGTTGTCAGCCCTATCATTGCGAACACAATTATAGCTATTTACATTAAAATTGGAACTTGGCTTTAGCCAAGTTTCACTCAGGCAGCAAATTGCTGGTTTGTATTTGTTTAAGATATGAATTAGTTCATGTTTTTTATTGTTTATGCTTCTCACATTCCACTGAAGAAGATGAAGGGTCATTATGAAGAACAAATAAAATATTACTAAGTTTTTGGGCAACGTGGTCAGGTAGGGACTTGGCAGTAATAAGTTTAGTGAGAAGGGAAACAAGCTGCTCAATGGGATCCTCAGTAGCTATATTTGCTGAAAGTTGATTTTGGCCTAGAGCACAACCATTACAGGATGGTGAAAAGGAATAGTCCCTAGTCAGTTCTTGATGTGCAAGCCTATCATACCCTGGAGTAAGGGGAGAATGAGTCTTTGGTTTTGAAAAGACAGTTTTTTTATAAGCTCTACTAGATTGCTGCCTTTGAGTGGGGCTAGACAGTGACTGTGAAAACAAGGGAGGGGATGATTTCACTGCGTTTGCATAAGTTCTGGAAATAGCAGGTATCCTTTTATTTGCCTCAAAATATGAAATAGCTTGCTCCGCCATTAGAATTTTAATAGCACGCTGTCTGCTGTATTCTGGGCAATCCTTGCTAGTAGCAGGATGTTCACCATCACACAGTAAACATCGCACCCTCAGAACTAAAGAGGCCTAAGTCAAAAAATAGTTGAAATACTCAAAAGATTCTCAAAAAATTGAGTACCTAACAATCATAGAGAGACATAATAAGGTATGCTCTATCCGATGAATAGTAAAACAAAGGCACTTATTGTAAAAAAAGAGCATAGCGAATCTTCCGTCTACGGCATACCTTTTTATGACTATGATTGTAACTCAAATTCACAATTTTTTGACTTAAGCCTCTTTCGTTCTGAGGGTGCGACATGTAGCCTCACATTCATTAATCTCGCAACCATCACCAGGATGGTCTTTTCCACACTTATAGCATCTAGGTTTTGACCGACACTGATTTCGTGTATGTCCAAACCGGCAGCAATTATAACATTGCACTGTTGGATAAGTATATTGCTCAACCTCTAGAGCAGAGTAGCAACAGAATACTCTTTTAGGGAGGACCTGCCCATCAAATGTAAGGACCACTGTCTGCCTTGGGACCCATACTGAGTGACCTTCATTATCAATAGTTTTCCTATTCATTCTGCGAACTTTAATAACATTTCCACAGCCTGTTGGAACTTTTAACAAATTTTTTACTTCGTCCTCTGACCATTCAGTTGGAACCCCTCTTACGAGGCCCATTCGAGTCACATTATATTGGGGGACTACTGCCTTGAATTGATTCTGCTCTAGAACCGGATTAACAATGAAGGCATTTGCATCTTCCGGAGATTTAAACTCGACAGAAACTCTGTTGCGCCCTAATCGTTTTATGCCATCGTTCAAGACATTACCAATGTTGTGCTTCAATAGGAATAAGCCAAACTTAACATGGTGCAAGCTTGAACCAGAATTCTCCTCTGCCTGGACTTTTGAGACATGCACAATAAATGGGCCTTTGTCGAATGCAGAGTACTTTTGCCTAAGATCAAGAGTAGCTCGGGGAAGTTTAGATGGTAACTCAGGTGGCGGTCCGGAGACTGCAGCACGCTTTCTACAGGTACTATCAGAAGTATCCATCTGCTGGCACATCGGCGATTCTTGAGGTAAGGTGATCGTACAAACCGGCTCATATTCAAAAGGGACTGGGTCCGGGGGCTTAGGCGGGATCTTTTTGTCACCCATATTGAAGAAAAGTAATGATAATACTCACCGAAAACTGCTGAATCTAACTAATGGAAGTAATTAACTACACAATGATGATGAATAATAAGAAAAAGCCAACAAAAAGAATAAAATGGAAAATTCCGGAAAAAAAAAACAAATGGAGCGCATGTACCAGCCAAGAGCCCGACACAGAATCGAGTATATACCTATATAAACACTACCTTTGTCAACGATGTCAACAAGTTAACATCCAGCTGTCATTAGACAGCTGATTGTCAAAAACCAACCGTTTTATGGCTGCGTTCAGAAAAAACTTATTTACCGTACGGCGGTCTTCATAAATGTCAAAGCCTCTGTGAACGTCATCCGCACGTTAGACTGGCTGGGCCGCACCAACAAATTGAGAAGATTTCGAGTGAAAATCTAACCGAGGTTCCTGGGTAGAGTTACTGGGTATCCGCGACCATCATAGATTGTCATAGAAAAAAATTGCTGGTCCATGATGCACTTGCATTGCACACACATTGGTTAACGGTTGCTTGCTTCGCAAACAACCAATCTCGTAGTTTGTTCTGTGTAGTGTAGTCTTTGGTGGGCACAGTTTTTTTTTGGCGGGCTTTTGAAGAGGATAGGCGCGTTTTTTGAAAATTTTTCAAAAATATTTCTGAAAATTGTGAAAACTCGATAAACTTACGCTAAAAGTATTTAAAACATCGTCGTTAGGTTCGGCGAGATGAAAGATCGCCCGGGGGCAAAGCCCCCTGGGCTTTCCGAGGATGAACCTCCTCCCAAATTAAAGAGGGGGCGAACTGAGGACCATGGACGCGAACATCACGGCGAGCAGCAGCAGGATGATGGATTCAAGCCATATCTGAAACCAGGTTACAGGCGGCTGTACGCGGAAAATTTGGTGAGCGATGAATTCATTGTCTTTGTTGAATCCGAAAATGGCAGAATTGGTAATAAAAACCCTGACCAGCTAAACACGATCTTCAAAAATGACGTCAAGGGCGTGGTGGGCATCAAGCGCATCAATGCTAATAAAATTGGTGTGTGCTTTGGACAAGCTTCCAATGCGAACAACTTCCTGACGAATGACGAACTGCTGAAGAAACAGGGCTTTAGAGCCTATATTCCCGCGAGGTCTGTAGAGACTATTGGGGTCCTTCGCTTCGTTCCAACAAGTATCACGAATGAAGAACTGTTTAAGAAACTTGCAGCAGAATTTGAAATTGTAGGCGTAAGGCGCTTTACCCGCAAGGTCAACGGAGAAATTGTTCCGTACAGTTCAGTGTCTGTGACTTTCTTGTCACAGACACTACCGGAGTATGTATACCTAGATCTGTATAGATTTAAGGTCAATGAGTACAGAGCACCACTTCTGCAGTGCTTTAAGTGCTTCAGATTTAACCATGGAGCGAAGTTCTGTAAAGGACTGCAGAAGTGCTCTATCTGCTCTGGTGAGCACCACTTCACAAAATGCGACAAAGAGGATGAATTGAAATGTATCAACTGCCAAGGGCCTCACTTGGCAATTTCCAGAGACTGTCCAGTTAAAAAAAACAAGTTAGAAGAACATGTTAATAGGACTAACTATGCAAAAATTGCTGCTTCAGCCAAAAAACAAGACAATATTGTCAAAAACTACAACTCGAACTTCCCTCCACTGAAAGCCAAGCCTTCGCCAATGATTGCTAGGGCTCCCACAAAACCCATAGTAACAGAACCTCCACAACTTGTGATCTCAAATTCAAATTTAGTCAAAGAAATAGTCAAGAGCGACTTCATCTTAAATGGTTTGGTAGGAGCTTTGGTAACATTGGCGAATGGTAATTTGCCCAAAATCAATGCTTCCATTGTGCAGGAAGTGTTGATTAAATCACTACAGAATAATGGATAAATCATTTATTACAATAGTACAGTTTAATGTAGAAGGAGTTATTAACAAGAAGCCATTATTAATTTCATTTTTATTAAATAATGATGTAGACGTTTGTCTTTTAAATGAGACTTGGCTTAGGAACAATAGCACTTTTAATATTCCTAATTACAATATAATTCGACAAGACGGGAAAGATGGACGAGGAGGTGTAGCAATTTTAGTTAAATCCAATTTGAAATTCTCTACTGTCTCTGTTCCTTTTTACAATTTTATGCATTCTGCTGCAATAATCTTACAAACCAATGCTGGTAATTTATCAATTCTCTGTAGTTATATACCGCCTCCTAATGATAACCGTAGATTTCAGTGCAGAAGACTCAAACAGATTTTGAATATGTTACCGAAACCAATGCTTTTTTCGGGCGATCTCAACGCCCATCACGTCGCTTTTGGGTGTTTGAGGTCTAACTCTCGCGGTAATGAGATCTATAACACACTCGATGAGTATGATCTATGTATATTAAACACTGGTTTTCCTACCACTGTAGGTAGTCCTTCTAAAATGCCTTCTGCAATTGATATTTCTTCTGTCAGTCCTTCTGTTGCTCCTCTTTGCGAGTGGACAGTTCATGATGATGCGATGGGCAGCTATCATTTTCCAACAGTTATAACAATTCACACCACAATTCATAAATACGATATTGGTAATTCCGCTGATCGATATCTTTATAATAAAGCAGATTGGCAGGCTTATGCATCTGAAACAGAGAGAATATTAGGGCAATTTAATATAGACAGTAGTAACCCAGTCAAAACTTACAATGATTTTTGCGAAGAACTTAATCAGATTAAAGATGTCACTATTCCAAAGCTAAGGAAAACTAATAGCATTGTCATTAAAAAGCCTGTTCCTTGGTGGGACAATGAATGCTCAGATGCTGTTAATAAAAGTAAAGAAGCTCTAAATATGTATAGAAGTAATGGTAATATGTCGAGTTACATTGAATATAAAAAATTAAATGCTTTTAAAAAAAGATTATTAAAAGAAAAGAAGAAATACGGATGGACTAAATTAGTTGAATCTTTTAACAGGTATACACCTATAAGCACTATTTGGAATTACATCAAAAGATTCAAACGTGTAACATTACCCAAAATGCCCAAAAACGACGAATGGATTCCAGCCTTCATTGATAAATATGCTCCACCGTCTCCTCCTGAAAAAAACATAGACATAAACTCATTAAATGAAATCTTTAATAACACAGGGAATAGTAATTGTGCTCATCTTTCAGAACCATTTTCCTTTGCAGAATTCACATTTGCTATCAAATATAGAAAAGATACAACCCCAGGATTAGATGACATTCCTTACAAGCTTATTAGGAACATGCATGTTGATGCCCAAAAATCGTTATTGGAAATGTACAATGTATTGTGGATGACTCAGTCCATTCCTGAAGCTTGGAAAACACAATGCGTTATTCCTATATTGAAACCAGACAAGTCTAGTGATGACTTTAATTCATATAGACCAATTTCTTTATCCTCATGTGTAGGTAAATTGTTTGAGTTTATGCTTAAAACCAGATTAGACCATTACGTAGAGCAGAATAAAATCTTACCAGAGCAGCAATTCGGCTTCAGGAAGGGTCGTAGTGCTACAGAGAGCTTTACTTCACTCATCTCTGACATCAGGAATTCCTTTCACAGCCAATCAGCCACCGTATGTGCATTTCTTGATGTACAGGGAGCTTTTGATAATGTTGATCCATCTGTATTGGCAGGAATTTTATCAGAGATTGGTATGCCAGGACATGTCTGTAAATGGATATTTCATTTTCTTTATGATAGGACTATGTATGTTAAATTTAACAACATACTACACGGACCAGGACAAGTTTTTAAAGGTACTATGCAAGGAGCAACCATATCCCCTTTATTGTACAATATTTATACATCTCAGATAAATAAATATCTGACCCAGACTGGAGTTCAATTCCTGCAGTATGCAGATGATTTGTTAATATACTCTGTACATAAGGATGTAAATATAGCTGTAAATAATTTAAATTTAGCCCTCTCTCAAGTGCATAATTATTATTTTAATAAGCTCAAATTGGTTATAAATCCATTAAAGAGTGGAGCTATGCTTTTCTCCAAAAGGCTTTCTCCTTGTAATAGTTTGGTAGAATACAATAATCTCCCTATACCTTGGTTGAAAGAAAAGAAGTTTCTTGGTATATTGCTGGATCATAGGCTAACATTTGAATCTCACATAAATTATATCATCAAAAACGCCTCCAAAGCCCTTAATATACTTCGGTCTCTGGCAGGAGTACATTGGGGGTCTGACCCAAAAATATTATCTATGTTATATAAGAGCATTATGCGCAGCCATTTCGATTATAGCTCAATTGCTTATATGGGGGCAAGCCTTGCTTTGCTGAAGAAATTAGAAGTTATTCAGAATAAAGCTTTGAGAATTATTACAGGGGCTATGTGCTCTACTCCAATTAATGCAATGCAATGTGAGGCTTGCATTCCCCCTTTACATCTTAGACGTCTACAGCTAGCTGAAAGGTTCTGTTTGAAAATGTTAACTAAAAATAATAGAGTTGTCTTAGATCACATTTTACCAATGCATGCCACTGAATTGGGCAATTCAGTGGCTCCTTATGCAAATTTTAATCAGATATTAAATGGTAACATACCAACCTTATTAAGAATAGTTTTACATTTGAATGATTTAACAAAAAATTTGCATCAGGATAATTTGTGGCCCCTCTATAGGATGGATCTCGATATTCTATTGAAAAATAATTTTGTACATAAACCATGCATTACGAACCAACAAGATTTACTTGCTTTCCTGGAAAATAATCATCTGTATTCCATCTATACTGATGGCTCTAAAACAGTTGATAGGGTAAACTCAGCATTTTTTGACCCTCAGTTAAAGAAAACTAAATGTTTTAAAATTGACACTAGATGTAGCATTTTTACCGCCGAAGCTTATGCTATCCATCAAGCTTTAATTTACGTTCAAAATATTGATACTTGTAATATAATTATATTTACTGACTCACTCAGTGTATTATTAGCTTTAGAAGGTAACTGCCTTCGTTATAATGTAAATTATCTCATCTATAATATAAAGAATTTGTTAAATAGTTTGTTAGTTAGTGGTAAGGTAGTTAAGTTAATGTGGGTACCTGCTCACCGGGGTATCACTGGAAATGAAGTCGTCGATCGAGCTGCAAATCTGGACCCTGACGAGGATCACTCTACAGACCTCAAATTGCCATTTACTGATCTCCATGTTCATCTGAATGAGAATCTGAAAGCAATATGGTGCAACTACTGGAATGAGATCAGTAAAGAGAAAGGAAGCTGGTATAGAGACATCCAAGGAAGCCCGCCCGCCCAACCTTGGTACCATCGGAAAAAAGACATAAACTGCCGGAAATACATAACCACCCTAAACAGAATGAGATTCGGCCACTGCCAAACCCAAGCTCACCTTTATAGACTCAGCCTAGCCCAAGATTCGAACTGCATTTTTTTTTTTTTTTTTTTTATAATTAATGGCAACTCGAATCGGTCCTTTACTGGACGACTACTTCTGCCAATGACGAGTCAGTCATGGGAGTGACACGATTATATTATAATTGACCGGTTATTCAAATTGTAGCTGTATGCCGGTGGGGGACCTAAAACCAAAGAACAAACACAAACATATACCAACACCACCAATTATTAGAATATTAATATCTAATAGCAGACGTTTACAGTTTAATATTATTAGAACAAATAAAAGAAGCCAAAGTTTTAACAAAGGGAGTATTAACATATTGCAAAATTGATTTAAAGTCAGTAGGTCTCTGGACAAAAGGAGGCAGCAAGTCATAAAGAGAACAAGATAACTTCGGACAGTTGAAAAATATATGACTTGGGGTTCCTTCGTCGAGACCACACTCACAGAGAGAGCTGTCCCTGACACGAATCTTGGCTAAGAACACCGGAGAGCAAATATGATTAAGACGGAGGCGGCATATCGTAGATGTGGTTTTTTTGTCAGCCCGGCGGTATTTGAAAAACCAAGGTCTATTTGGAATAGAGGGTTGGATATCACCATAATGTTTGCCCTTAATTTTTCGTGAAGTGTTCCATAACTCGCTCCAGGTACCCTGCATCCTAGGTTTAGCGGAGGCACATATGTCTTGTGGGTACAGTTTATTTGATACATTCCCAGCTTCAATTGCTTGCTTGGCACAAGCATCAGCTACTTCATTTCCTTCAATGCCACAATGGCTGGGGATCCAAGCCAGCACAATCTTAAAGTTCTGAGAATGGCATCTGTATAAAGCTTCTCTAATTTTGAAAATTACCTCAAACTTGTTTTTAGCCCGGAATAAATTTGACGAGATCGCCTGAAGAGAAGATCGACAGTCTGTAAAAATAATACTTTGAGGAATTTTGTGAGATTCGCTGTATTCTATAGCCTCTAGCAGTGCTAGAGCCTCGCCTGTGAAAACTGATGTCAAGGGAGGGCATTTAGAATTGAGTAGTATACTGTATACAGGTATCCATACAGCAGTACCGACACATCCCTCAGGACTGAGTTTTGAGGCATCCGTGAACATAAGTAGCCAGTCATTCCAGTCAGACCCTATTATTTGATTGAAGACAGCATCTGCAGCCGGGGAATCCTTCTCGATTCCAAAATTTAGGATAACGTTAGGTTCGAAAATTAAAGCATCGTAACTTGTTTCAAAAATGGGGTTATTGAGAGATGTGGCAATTGGAGAAGGGATATCTGTAATGTGCTCGAAACTTTTTAGAATGCAAGGAAGGTCTTTGTGCGCCCAATATTTACTCGAAGCTGTTTTGGAAAGTGACTCAAGACGAGCGAGAAGAGGATGTTCAGAGTATTGAACAAGTTTAAAGACAAATCGATCCGCCAAGTATTGTCTACGGAGATGGAGAGGAGGCTCAGTACATTCCACTTGGAGGGCATTAATAGGGGAAGAACGCATAGCGCCTATAATGATACGTAGACATTTAGCTTGAATTTTATCTAAAGCTTGGAGTGCCAATTTACTGCATGGTTCCAACATAAAAGTTCCGTAGTCGAAGTGGCTTCTTATTAGTGCATTGTACAAAAGCTTTTGAGTGTAAGGGTGGGCGCCCCACCATACACCTGACAAAGACCGGAGGATATTTATATTCTTTTCACATTTGTTAGCGACATATTTTAGGTGATGTAGGCCTGTCATATGAGAATCTAGAATGATACCAAGAAATTTAACCCTGTCTCGGACTGGAATAGACTGGGAATCAAATTTTATATTCACGTCTGGGACATGTCTCTTTCGAGTGAATACCACTACACTACTCTTAGATGCAGATAAAGATAAACCATTGGAATCCAACCATTCGTTTAGATAATAGAGAGCATTATTAAGGCGACTAGAAGCAAGAGAAATATCGACAGATGATACATACAGAGCTAAATCGTCAGCATATTGAAGGACGTTACAAAATGAATTGACAGAAAGTTCCAAGTCATATGTGTAAATACTGTAAAGGAGTGGACTAAGGACAGAACCCTGAGGGAGGCCCTTCCAGATGACTCTGGGAGGGAGAAGGGAACCTCGAACTCGTATGTGGATGCATCTAGTCATTAAGAGGTTTGACACAAAACGAACCATTCTCTCCGGGATACTCAGCTGGAGCATTTTCTGCCTGAGTAACGGGAGTAGAACGTTATCGTAAGCTGATGAAACATCAAGAAATACACCCACACACGATTCGTTGTTGGAAAGAGCCAGACGTATGTCAGATACCAGAGTGCCAACACTGTCCATAGTACTTACTCCCTTTCTGAAACCAAACTGACTTTTTGCCAATAGCCCCCTGCTCTCCACAAACCATTCCATTCGGTTTTTTATTAAATGTTCCATCACCTTGCCGAGGGTAGGCGACATAGCTATGGGACGATATCCTGTACAATCACTGCAGTTTTTTCCCGGCTTTAAGGCAGGAATTATTATCTGAGATTTCCACTGTTCGGGGGGGGATCCAGTCATAAATATTGTATTTACGATATCTAGAAAGTATTTCTTAGCGGTAACACCTGCTTTTACTAAAAAGGAATATGGAATGCCGTCTAAACCGGGAGAAGAGTCAGTAAGATGGCTCAGAACTAAAGTCAGTTCAGCAAGAGAGAAGGGGTCATTTAGCCTATGATATGAATTGGAGGAGAGAGAAGTTATAGGAGTAACTTCTGAAAGTAGGGGGACCGAATCTGGTGCTAGTTTACTAGCAAATCCTTCGGCCCAGGAAGAAGGATCATTGGACTCCCTATTGTTATCTCTAAAACAGCCACGAAATTTTTTAATACTTTTCCAAACAACAGAAGATTTTGTTCGAGGCGATAGGTTATCGCAGAATCTTTTCCAGCCTAGCCTTTTCTTTTTACATAATAGCCTTTTAGTGCGCGCAGCAACTTTTCGATAATTTAGAAAATTCTCCAATGTCATTTCTAAATCATAGCACTCCTCTGCCTCCTTTCGTTGTTCAATAGCTTGTGTACACTCAGGGTCCCACCAAGGTGGAGATAAAATTCTAGAACGTAAATCCCCTTTTTTTAAGGGGAAAGAGGCATCAGCTGATTCTATCAGAGTTTTTACAAATTCATTGTATAGATTTAAAACATTATAGCTTTGCACAGAAGGAAAATTTGCCACTTTTTGTTCAATGAATTCCGAAAATTGCTCCCATTTTGTGGGGATTATTTTGTGTTTCAACAACGGGGAGTAATTAAATACTGGAAGAACTCGATCTGGAAGATGAAGTAAGATTGGAAAATGATCGCTGCCGAAAGAATAGGGAAGAGCAGACCAAGTTAACTGTGAAGCAAGCACAGCGGAACACAAAGAAATATCTACAACACTTTTAGGGTTCTGAGTAGGGTATACTCTACGAGTAGGGGAGCCGTCATTTAAAAGGACCACATTAAATTCATCGAACATTTCCAGCAAAAGGTATGAAAAAGGGTCGCAGTGATGAGATCCCCATACTGTGTTGTGACTATCGAAGTCACCAAGAATCACTAATGGAGCTGGAAGAGAAGAAAGTAGCAAGCCTATTTCAGGTATAAGTGATGGATGAGGATGTGGAATGTAGAAGGAGATGAAAGATATATTAAGGGCCCTGACAGCCAGAGCATTAATACTTTCTGGATGAGTGGGAAGATTAATTTTGCTAAATGGTAAGAGCTGTGAAATTAAAATGGCTGTACCAGCATAGCCATCGGTTCTATCCTCCCGAAGGCAGGAGTAACCTGACACAGCAAAACGTGAGCCAGGCTTAAGCCACGTCTCCTGGAGGGCAATAACAGATGGCTTGAATTTGGAAATTAATTGCAATAAGTCTGATTTCTTGTTGTTAATGCTCCTACAATTCCACTGAAGGGCTGTCGGAGCCATTTTTGAGCAGTGATAGGAGGGGAATCAAGCTATTGCGGATATTGTTCGGTATGTACTCGGGTTCAAAGCGTGATAGGATGGATGTCAATGCTGCTGCCAAAATCTCCAGCAGGTTATCTTGTGGAGTTACGTCATTGTTCGGTTGCTGAAGAGCACACCCATTAGGAAGAGTTGAAGAGGGAGTTTGAACAAGAGTCCTGTGGGACTGAATGTTGTAACCTACCGAGGCAGCTGGAGAGTGGGGACGGCGAGAACGTGTGACAGTTTTAATGTATGATTGAGACGCACAAGGTGCTGTTTCAATCACTGATGCAGGAGAATTAGGAGACGTTACAGGGGCAAAAAGAGTCCTGGCAGCTTCAGAGTAAGGTTTCCTTTGAGTTTGAGGGAATCTAATTGATGCCTCTTGGAATGAGAGATTCTCTTGACTCATGACAATTTTTATTGATTTTTGTCTATGCAGCTCTGGACAAGTGGGTGAATTTGCTACATGTGCTCCCGAGCAATGTAGGCAGGAAGGATTGGAAACATTGCATGAGTCTCCTTGATGAGGCTGCGCGCATTTAAAACAGCGCGGTTTGGATCGACACTGTGTTTTGATGTGTCCGAAACGACAACAATTTTGGCATTGAATGGTTGGTAGCAAATAATTTTCTATAGGAATTGCTGAGTGGTAGCTGAACACTCTAGGGGGGATAGTTTGACCTGCAAATGTCAATACAACACTTTGTGTTGGGATCCAGCTGGGAACGCCATCATTAAATGTTTTTCTATTTAACCTGCGAGCACGAACTAAAGGGCCATAACCATCAGGAACTTCTACCGAGGTAACCAGTTCTTCCATAGAGAAGTCAACTGGAATGCCTCTGGCCAAGCCCATTCGGGATATATTGAATGCTGGGATTGAGGCAGAGTATTTACCTAGGCCGAGTGATGGATGTTCAAGAAAAACATTTGCAGATTCAGCGTTTTTAAATTCGACTGATACTCGGTTGCGACCAACATTTTTCACTCCGTCTGGCTTTATATTTTTTATACCATTTTTGAATAAATACTGACCGAATTTCAATGATCGAATTGTGGATCCAGCTGAGGGATCCTCCTCCGTGCGAGAAACTTGAACTATATAGGGACCTTTGTCTACAATGGGGTCATATGTTTTCTTCTCCGCAAATGATGGGAGTGCAAACACTGTCTGAATGGATGCAGAAGCCTGAGCTGGGTCCACGATCGTTTTTTTGGGTGCTGATCCTACGCGCTGGTCTACAGCTCTCTTGCGAGGGTTAACATTAGACTCTGGCAATAAGGGTGAACATGACACCTCCATATCATCAGGAGGGTCAGGAGGTTTGGGGTCCCCCATGACTGATCACAGGGGAAAACGGCACAAAACACTTACTTACCTTTACCAGTAAACACAAACACAAGCTTGCTACGTGGTTTAGGAGCCCAAAGGGCAAATTTCGTCACTTTTTACTGTGCAAAAACTAATTGGTATCAAAACACCCAAAAACACGTGTGACCCCAATCACTCTGACAGCAGAAAAAAACCCCGAACTGCATTTACTGTGGAACTGAAAACGCCGACCTAAACCATCTCGTGCTCAACTGTCAAGAATTTAAATTGCACAGATTAATACTTATCACGGAACTTGACACAATCAGCTGCGAAACGGGTGTCCCTACACCAACTCTTCTTCCAAATCTACTTAGCAATCCTACCTTTTTCGCCCCCTTATATAAATTCATTATGAACAGTGGAATAAAAATTTAAAGTGACTGGAAAAACTGAACATTATAGTGAAGTGATACGGAAGTGATAAGTGCTCTTATCTGAAAACTAATACTATAAAAAACTAATACAATACTCAAGGCTCAAAAGGACACGGATCCAGGGCCGTAAAACCCTTTATTAAAAAAAAAAAAATTTGGTGGGCACACAGTCAACTCCAGTCACAGAACAATACTCCAGTCAACTCAACAGATCAACGTGAGATCAACAATCTCTACTCACTCACTCAGTCTGTGCACTGACATAACCTCAAAATCGAAATAAACCTAATATTAAAAAAAAAACCTCAAAATCGAAGGAAGTATATCGATCGAAGACAGCAAAATAAAAATTGCGAGATCGTAGTTCTGTTCCTAAAATCACTAATGTCTCTATTCAAAACTACTTAGTTATCTCTTATTTACGTGCCTGCCAGTATGTTGAAACGTCCAAAACCCGGAGAAGATGAAGAAGACTTACTGCGAATGCAAGAAGAATATCTTCGAGAGAAAAACAAGAAACAACATTTTCAACCAGCCGCTGCAGTAACCAATTTGCGTCCAACAGAGACTCTCCCGTCAAAACAATCTATCAGCACTGACCCCAGTGTCCGGAAGCCCTCAAAATATGCTCAAAATAGAGGTCTTACAAATCACGAAAAGAAGGCTCGAATGGAATCCTCCTCGGTTATGGGGGATGTTCTGGAAAGGAATACGCAATCGCTGTCTCGAAATAAAGAACCAGAGGTAGATGACGATAATGTCTACTTTCCTAAAGTTATTCCTTCCCTCCTGGGAAATATTGTTGAAAAGAACCTTGACAATTTTATAAATTTTGACCCTACACCAGTGCCCTCACAAGGATTTCCAGCTGCTGCTAAGCGCGACCTGAACATTATTCCTGGCAAAAGGCACATCTATGGTCAACAGCAGGAGAAAGTCAGAAAAGAGAAGATGGATGTAGATGAACCAACATGTTCTAATACTGAACAACCTTCAAATGTAATGATTAATCTGCCAGAAAGAAGTTATGTCCTGTCCTCTGATGATGCTGATCAGATACACAGTGAAAATCTCAATGTCTTAGGAAAAATGTCTGAGCAAGAAATTCTGGAAGAGCAACAAAAGATAGTAGCAACTTTGGATCCAGGCTTAGTCGAGTTTTTGAAATCTAAAAGACAATTATCTACTAAAGAAACATCCAAACACAAAACAACTCTACCCGAACTTAAACTCAAAATGAATGCACGAGTGAACATATCTAGTGATACAGAATCGTTTGACTGTGATACACTATGGGAAAATGATGTTCTTTCCCATCCAAATGTAGACGAATGGCTTAACTTTAATTCATTGGAAAAGGACAAACTAGAATGGATTAAAGGTATGGAAGAAAGTAAAAAAATTAAAGCAAATGTACCTTATGAAGCGAGATTTAATTTCAAAGGATACCTAATGCCTTATACAATAGAATACACGGAAAAAACTAAAACTCTGTTTCACCATGGAGAAGAGCCCCATAGACCTGGCTATTCACTAACAGAGTTATTTGAGCTCACTCGATCGTCCGTCACTCAGCAGAAAGTCATGGCACTGAATACCTTAGCTGGAGTGTTGGAATACTTCAGTGCAGGAACTTACAAAGATATTATTGACATTCCACTCAGTAAGATATTCTTTGTTGTGAGAATAGCAATGGATGAGAACAAGGGAATTTTACTAGAACCAGCTCTGAAAGCCATGAGGAATTTAGTTTACAACAGAATTGATGAGGCATGTCTGGATGCATTGATTGGATTTGAGGAGGGAACTCAGCAGCCTTGCCTTCAAAATGACATGTCAGAAATTGCAGAGATAGAATCTCAAGAATCTGAGTTAAAAGATTTCCATCTGGCTGAGATTGATATTATTGTAGCTTTACTGAGAACTGATATAATCCAGAGGATTTACTATATTTTAGGCACTGTGAGGCCTAGCTTTAACAGTGTCCAGTATTGCTTACAAATACTGACAAGACTGGCGCGTGATTCAGTTGAGACAGCCCAAAAGCTACTAGAATCAGATCATCTAATGAAGACAGTGATCGAAAACTTTGTCCCTACCACCAGCATCAATTTCGCTTTTGACCCTCAAATTGTTTATAATGGAAAACCAGTACTAGCTGCATTAAAGTTCATCAGAGTGCTGTCTTTACAATCTCCAGAAATAGCCAATATTCTGGCCACAAAATACAATATTTTTGCATCAGTTTCTGAATACATTAGCTCAGGAATTGATGGCACATATGGATTAAGAATCCAAATAGAAGCTTACTGCATACTAACAAACTGCCTGATCTACGGAGTTGGTATCGAAAATGCTATGTCACTTTGTCCTATCATAGTGACTACTATGTACAAACATGTCCAAGGAACTGATGTGTTCATTAACTCTTCAGTAATATCAGCCACTCATGCAGCCGTGGTCTTACAACTTGTGAACACCATTTTAAAGTACAGGATAAGAAATATTGACTCATACAAGGAACAAATTTATCCCTTGCTAAAAGAAGGTGTGCAGAAATGGCTAGGGCAGCTATCAATTTCTGATCATTACATCTGTGGACATTTGCGACTTCTCTGCTCAGCTTTAGACTGCTGCAAAACTGTCTTATTTGTGGAGCAGATACCCATGCAATTCCTGAATGAGTCACTAAAAGTTTTCGCCCAGTCAAAAGGTTACAAAAAGATGGTTAAACAACTAGTCCCAAGTTCGAATTTACTGTCTGGAGTGGACACGAAAAATCTTCATCTGGTTAAGAATCTGATGGGTTTGGGAAGTTCAGTAATAGATACTGCCCAAAAGGTTTTACCAATTCTGAATGTTGTATCTCCGATACCATTTTTGGCGTCACTGTTCAAATTACTCGAATTTATCGAATGCAAAGAAGTTTCGAAAGCATTTGTAGAGAAGACTGTTTCATATTTGAGGGATTTTGCTGAAAAGACACCAAGTTTATGCGAAAATTGGTTTACCAGACTTGAAACTGATTTCTTATTCAGTGTTGTTAGATTATCATCGAGAGAACAGATGGGAGAAGCTGATAAAGACCTTATTTATGCTGTTGCGAATAAACTATGCTACATTTTGAGGATAGACAAAAGATATGAGCTGGATTTCCTATTCAACAACATAGTTTTTAACAAAAATTGGTTCACGACTGAAAGACTCATCAACCTCATGTCTCTACAAGATTCAGATGGTGTTCCTCAAGGATTAACTGCGATAGAACAGATAAGGCTCTGCTATAATGAAGTGATCAATTTGGAATACAAAGGTACAGGGCAGACAATTGTTTTGAAGATGTGGCAAGAGCCGATTTTACCTAGAGACTGGATTTATATCCCAATTCTCAACATGTACAGTGATAGCCAGGAATCTGATCCATCTAAAGGAGTGAACACATGCCAACTCGTTTTCAAAGACAAATGGAAAGAGTTTATCATTTCAAGCTGCTTGGAATGGATTTTATTCAATGAAGTTTGTTTTTTGGACCTCCTGAAAGACATTGATATTACAGATAGATTCTGTAGAATTATGTGCGTCTACTTATGTGACGGCTCTTTGTTTTTGGACGAGAAAATCAACCTTTTATTAAAGAAGTGCCTCCGGACGTTATACAAAAGAGTAAAGAATGTGCCTTTCAACTTCAACAAGGAGTTGACAGGCTTGCATAACTTCCAAGACTTTTACACGCAATTTATTGAACAGTTCCAGGCAGTTTCTTACGGAGAGAGCACATTCGCTTCTTGCGTCTTAGTACCCTTAGCCCAAAAGCACGACGTTAAGTGGAGGAAACTCGTATGGTCTGAATATGCGGGATGTCTCAGGGCGCTAGATTGCCCTGAAGACCAACTTTGCTATGAATTAAAAGAGTACTTTGAGCCGGAGGAGACGGATGAATCGCTTATAAAGTCGTATTCACAAGCTTTGTCGAGTAATTTGCTGAGGCCCAATACCATAGCTCATAAGATAGCGTCACATCATTTGGAATGTTTCAAAAATAGGATGATAAAGTCGAGTTAGTATTATAGGTAGATCATAAAATCAATAAATACTATGCAAATAATATCTTTTTATTTTCAATGTAACAATAAGCTAGGAAAATTTATGAAGGAGCGACCAAAAATTGTATATAAATATATACATAAATATAAAAACTCCAAAACAAGGCTAAATTCAAGGAGTTCCTTCTGGAATCCCAGAAATCGCTCTCCCAGTGAGCATTTGTAGACGTAAATTATAAATTCTAGGGTTTCATCCAATTTCTATTTTAAATTATTTCTTTGACATTCTTTTTTGACATTTTGCCTACAATTTTAAAATATATATAGTATATTATTAATTAAAGCGCTCGTGGTCTAGGCGAACCGAGTGATTGGAATCAATCACTTGGTTAAGCAACACCAGGCGCGGTCAGGTGCAGGATGGGTGAGCGTCCCGTGACTACCGTTAGTGGCATTTTTCCGAGCGCTTCCGTGCTTCGCAAGGCACGCTAAGCCGTTGGTGCCGGTTGTCATATAATGGCAGTCGTTAAGCCATGCCAGAGGCCTTATGGGCGGCTTGATAACTTCTGACAGTGAGGCCCGCCACTGTCTCACAATCCTCCACCAACCCGGATTTGGCTCCCGTGGTGGAGTAAGGCCTAACCTACCTGCGATGCAGGAAGAGACCCGTGCCCCAGCAGTGGGGACATGCAAGGGTTGACAACAACGGTATTATTAATTACAAATTATTATTATTACTAAATTTTTTTGACTTGCACCTATTATAGGTGATAATAGGTGCAAGTCGGCCCGGAGATATATAATATATCTCCGGGCTCTGCACGATGATACACGACGATGTAATAATAACGTCTTTGTCACAATATCTAACATTTTACCTGCACCTACACATCTCCGGGCTCTGCACGATGCTGTCTTACCACCGGGTACTGACAGAATAACTGCGCTGAGGTGGTCGACCGCCGCAGCACATACTGAGTCAGAACCTTTTTTCATTTGCCACACCCACAATGCTCTGTTGATTATTATTGTATGTTAAAAACCTATTTAGGGGCTAAAAATTCCACCCATGCCGGGATTCGAACCCGCGACCTCTGGCTATCCGTGCCAGCGCTCTATCCAACTGAGCTAATGGGCGACTCGACTCACCGCAAAACTCACCGGCATCAGTGAAATTTCGAACCTCTACTATTCTCTGTGTTACCATTGAATTTGAATCAAATTCAATGGTATTACGTACACGTACAGGCAGCGACATCTGGCTGAAGTAGATTGCATCACTTACAGCAGCCCCTACTTTGCAGTTAGGTTTTTACATCTGAATGATATCGCTGTACCCACATGATGGCAGAGGTCGCGGGTTCGAGTACCGGCATGGGTGGAATTTTTAGCCTCTAAATAGGTTTTTAAAATTGTCCTTAGCACGGGTTAGTGCATTAAAAATAAAAATAGTATTATTATAATATGTGTTTGTTATCTTCTTATATGCTGTTCATTCTGCTGATTTTGTGTTGTTCTGTGTGTGTGGAAGTGTTAATAAATTTTTCATCTATCTATCTAAAAGGGAAATTAAAGAGTATGTACCTTCAGTACATACGTTTACTTCTTGTATGATCCACAGTTCCCACAGTAAGACGTTCCTTAGTCCAGAGCACAGAGAAGAAAAATCTTTAATAGGAGCGATTTGTTCAGTGCTTTTTCGAACTGCAGACAAAATAAATCCTACAAACTTTCAAGGCACGCGTCCTTTGCACGTCACCACAGGTGAGTTTGCAAACACATTGCAAAGGACGTGGGGCAAGAGCTCTTTCCAATTCACTCATACAAAATGTATAAAATCTGTGTACTATCTGTGGTTGATGGCGTGAGAGGGCGTGGATTCTGTTCTATACAACGCTTTGCGTCTTTTCCGCGCCCTCCTTCCACGTCCATTCCATTATGTCTAGTCGTCTAGGTATATACTCTTTGGTCTAGGTTGTGACTCAACAGAGAAACAAAACACGAGGATTTGAAAACTTTTGTAAATATGAACGTAGCTCAACTCAAAAATTCGTTGAACGCACTCGCAATTTTGGCGCGAACCGTTTGATGCTGCATGACATTGACAGTTCATGTCGTCGCGCAGGTGTTCGCATTTTATTAAATTTTTCCGCTTCCCATTGTTATTTTAACAAAATAGACAGAAAGAAAATGAGTTCGTAGATATCCCGTGGCCCTTCATCCATCCATGAGGCAAGATGTTCATAGAAGACCTCAAGAATGACTTCTACAACGTTCTTCTCGGAAACGTAAGTGAAATCAAATCGTAAACAAATAGAACCTTTAACAACTCTTTTTCTTGACCTAAAAATCCAACAACCTCTTTCAGAGAGTTTTACTACTGGTCCACTACGACACAGACGCCATATGCACGTGTAAAATTCTGCAAGGCCTGTTCAAATGCGATAATATTCCCTACACTTTAGTCCCAGTGGGTAATGTCTCTGAGTTGAAAACTGCGTATGAGGAAAACAACGAGGAGATTAAGTACGTGGTGCTAGTGAACTGCGGGGGGACACTGGACCTTGTGGACATCCTGCAGCCAGAGGAAGATGTGGTATTCTTTGTGCTGGACTCGCATAAACCAACAGATGTGTGCAATGTGTACAGTGATGGCCAGGTGAGTTGCAGGACCTTTTTCTGATACTTACTTAAATCAGGACACCCTTAGACCCATATCTCAGCAAGGGTAGAGCAATTCTTTTGAATTTAGAGCTCATTTCGCGGGCTTGGGGTCTGTGTGTTGAAATATTGTTTAAAAACCAACTAGCAGAACAATGGATGAAGATGTCTGAGGACAGAAAGAATTGGTGTGCTTGAGGTTGCCTATATCCAGCAGTGGATGAGTACAGCTTGCTTAGTTGATTGACTTAGTTGTAATAATATGGTTACCATGAGTTTTTTGTCTGAGACCCAGTTTGATTGCTTGTAACATCTAGAAAAGTGTAAGATAAAAAGTACTCATAACTGATTAATATTGATTGACTAATGAGTCTAGTTGAAGTGAGTGACATTGGTCAGGTTTGTGGCTGTGGCTAGCCCTGGGGTTAACCCCTCCAGGGTGAAGGGATGAGTATCTAGCCTATGAATAGAGCCCAATACTGGGCATAGGCCTCTTAAGCGGTGGTAGCGCGCGGTAGAACGCCAGCTTCTCATTTGGTAGGTTATAGGGTTGAATCACAGGTTGGACCAATGACTTTTTGACATTCTTAGTAGTGTATATTTGTGGAAGTTGTAGTAGCTATACCACTCGCTAATGGTGAAGGAAAGCATAGTGAAGAAACTTTTGTATCCAACTTATTTACCTACCTTAGCACTTGCTATGTACAATGGCCCAAGTAATGCTAAGTGCAGAAATCAAGTTTAACTAGAATAATTAGGCCTCTTCTCTTTTACACCAACCTTGATAATATATGCTTGAATTATTATTAAGTACTCCTAGCAAACAGCTGACGTACATATGTCATTGAAAAATCACTTTTGTTAGTCGCAAAACTAATTCTTCAGAAATTACCAAACATCTGTATGTAATACAGAGAATATTGTAAAGAGGTTCGAAAATTCACTGATGCCGGTGAATCGGCCATTAGCCCAAGGCTCTTGGAAAGAGCGCTGCTACTGATAGCCAGAGGACGCGGGTTTGAATCCCGGCATGGGTGGAGTTTTAGCCTCTAAATAGATTTTTACCAAAGATCTTTCATGTTTTTTTTATTTTATTTCATTCATGTCTTTAATGAGGTTGAAGATGGGTAGGTTAGGTTAGTCTTGTAGGTTTGGGATCATTTCCTTTCCCACCCCCACACCCCATAAACCACAAGGTTATAGGAAATTCAGGTTAGGAGCTGAATAGAAACTACTAAGATAGTTTAAAGGAAACAAATAATTATTTATTCTTTACGACACTGGAAATGTATCATTATCGGTCTATCCATATCGGTCGATATGGATTATATAAAATATATATTATCCATATCGACCGATTCCTAGCACTGCCAGAGTTCGACTGAACGAAACAAGATGGCGTTAAAATCACGTTGTTAAACTCGATTATTTAGTAATCGATTTAAAATTAATTTTTGTAAATAAAATTACATAAAATCAACTGAGGCTTGAGGGAGGCCAAGCAAGTCCTGACGAGGGATGTATATAGTATTGATAGTAATCTAAAAAAAAAAAATTATAATGGCTCATATTATTATAAGTGTCATCCATGTAATTGATCACATCAGAGGATTGATAAACTGAGTGAACATCTGATTCCAGGTGAGAATTGTGTACAAGGACATTGAAGAGAACATTCCCAACTTTGATGACATATTCAGAGACGATGAAGATGAGGAGGTAAGGCTTCTTCTGCTGTTTTTCTAACTTCTCGTAGTTCCTTAAAACACATGAATAACTTGATTGATTGATTGATTGATTGATTCTAATAAATTTAAACATGACACAATCACTTTTATTTACATTATGAACTTCTTCCGACTTCTATTACTCAGTTCTATCTATCAAGGAAATTCAAATCCATTTTGCTATTGATGAGAGACTAGCTAGTGCCCGCGATTTCGTCTGCGCAGGATTAGTATTTCGAGTAGCTTATGTTAGCGTTGCGTACAAAAGGTTTTGGCAGCGCACGCCAGAATAGCTCGCAGATGTTAGATTATTTCCTACTTACTTGACGCGATCGCCATATTCACACAATATCCTCATAAATTGTAGCCTACGTGTTATTCTGACGTATAAGCTATATTATTGTAAAGTTTCATTAAAATCCATTTAGTAGTTTTTACCTACGTGAAGCGCTCGTGGCCTAGTTAGTGATTGCTTTCAATTACTCGGTTCGACTAGGCCACGAGCGTTTATTAACCGTTAAAACTACATTTGCATGGGAAATGTCTTGTGATGTGAGATACCTTCTTTGTCTACTAACAAATCTTTAGACTACATTTATCAAACTTTAAAAAACAAAGTACAGTGCTACACAAGAAATAAGTCTCGCGGATGTACTATTTTTATTTTAATGCACTAACCCGTGCCAAGGAACAAATTTAAAAACCTATTTAGAGGCTAAACATTTCACCCATGCCGGGATTCGAACCCGCAACCTCTGGCTATCCGTGCCAGATATCTCGCGGATGTACTTGCGCAGATGACCAAATTTCGGATGTGCGGCAAGTTGATCGACCAATGAGATATTTTCATTGTTATTGGTTGATTCAACGTCATCGATGCAGGTGACTATTAGTTTTAGTCAACTGCTAGACTTGGTTGATGTCAACAGGTGTCAATGAATTCTGCACCGTAACCGTATCGGTTAAAGATGTTGAATGTACTTATAGCTTCGGGTACTTTCGTTACACTTCTTCCTAGTCTGCGCGAACGTAGATTCCCGAAGGGACTTTTATGATGTGTAGTACTGTACATTTGTATGGGAAATGTGAGATACCCTCTGTATACGTTAAACCAATACATGACAACTCAAAACTCGACATTGGCAGAGTCCTTAGGGGTGCATCGATTAATTGACTTACAATCTTACAATCTCAGGTCTGAGTATAACTACCCCCAATCCCGTGTGCAGGAGACGGAGCCCGAGGGCGGGCGCGAAGGCCTGGAGGCGGCGGTGGAGCGCCGGCGCGCGCGCCGCGCCTGGGAAGAGCGGCGGCACACGCTCATGGTCAACTACACGCAGTTCTCTTACTACGGGAAGCCGGTTAGTTTAAAGATATATATTTTTATTTATTAGGACTACCAACGAGATATACACCAATACATTTAATTTAATACTAAGTGTTACCCCACAGGCAATCACAACATGCACCATTAGTATGAAGTTACTATGTGTTACTTATAGTTTACACTGGTTTATAGTTAAGTTAATTTAACAATAATAATATTACTTTACTTGCATAAAAATATAGATTCATTTTAAAACTCTATTTAGAGGCTAAAAATTCCACCCATGCCGGGATTCGAACCCGCGACCTCTGGCTATCCGTGCCATGTCATGAATTTTATAATTCTTTTTTTTTTCATAATTTTAAGGTACTGTAGACAAGATAGTCTATACACATAACAGCATACTGTATTAATTTTAACTCGATACCTCCACGCGTTTCCGAGATAAAGGGTCTTGACAGAAAGTCAGACGGACGGACAACGAAGTGACCCTATAAGGGCTCTGTTTATCCTCTTTCCGCACGGAACCTTAAAAACGGAACATCACAAAACAGAAAATACAATATCGGTGTACCCAACACAGCTACCAGCTTTCCCTAACGGTGTTAGCTCACAGCGCAGATCTTCAGGCGGCGCAGTGCTTGTCCGTTGTATGATTTTAAGGCGTATTCCTTACTGCACCAATCGGCAGAGCGGGCTGGTGGCACTGGACCTGGCTTGGAGGCTCTCGCGCTGCAGTACGGCGGCGCTGTGGGCAGCCGGCGTCGCCAGCGCCGCGCAGGCCGAGACTTGCCAGCGGGACCAGGCCAAGTGAGGGACTCTAAGGGCGAGATAAATGGTCGCTTCTAAGAACGAGTCTTAGCGAAAGCACTTACTTAAGAATCGATTTGTCTATCATAGACGGTACTTTGGCACTCTCTAAGTCGCGAAACCCGGACTAATTCTTAGCATTGGTCTAAGCACATGCTTAGCTAAGCAAACGTCTATTTTAGGCTGACATTCAGAGACGAAAACTAAGCAAAGACTGGTCTTAGAAATGTCAATCATTAAAATATTTTATATTTTGACATTTCTGAGACCGAATTTAGTTTAGTTTTCGTCTCTGAATGTCAGCCTTAGTAACGCATTGATACTTAGCTAAGTTAGCCTGAAGTAATGCTTACGGAAGCATGAGTACGGACTTGGGCTAAGCAACGACTATTTATCTCGCCCTAAGGCTGGGTGCTGAGACTCAGGCGACGCAGCACAGCGCAGCGCAGATTTTGTATTCAGCTACATACGCTGCGGCGCAGGCACGCGCGACGCAGACATGACGGTCTCTGTAGCGTAGCGGTAGCGCGTCTGCCTATCATGCAAGAGGTCCCGGGTTCGAATCCCTAACCGTCAAACCATGTAGTTTTTTTAATCATTTGGAGTTTTTGTTGGCGGCCGGCGTCGCCAGCGCCGCGCAGGCCGAGACTTGCCAGCGGGACCAGGCCAAGTGAGGGATTCTAAAGGCCTGCGCAGACGAGGGACTATCCCCCGGGTACTTTATTGTCCGTCGATATAGAGCTCTTATAAATTGTATCGAATAACGCACACGAAGGACTAAAAGTACCCCGTACAAAAGTTCCGTCGACTTACCGAGGACATCAAGAGACCGGACTGGACAAAAGTTCAGCGTTTTCTTTTAAAACGCCTTCTCTTTTTCAACTTCATGTATACGAGTATCACAACACAGTGTGATCTCAGAATATTTGCTTCCATATTAGCGTACGCTTCATTCAATTGCCGGGGCGGAAATGACCCGTATACGTACCCGTGCACAACGTAGAATCCGCGACAAGTACTCGGAGGACATTTTTACGATTCAGGGACTTTTGTCCCTTGGGCACAAAGGTCCCTCGTCTGCGCAGGCCTTAACCATCAAACCATGTAGTTTTTTTAATCATTTTGAGTTTTTTGTGGGCAGTAGGCGTCGCTAGCGATTGGTTACTAGACTACCGATAGTGTGAATGAAACGACCATTACTGGACTAATATGACCATGACTATTGAACAACTATGCATTTTAGAGACTTGCCCACTACTATTGAACTATGTTAGTATGTAACGGTGCAAACCTCTTTACACCATTTTTTATATTTCTTTTTCTATCTATCATTTTCAAATATTTAAAATAATTTTAAAAACCTATTTAGAGGCTTCCGTGCTTCGCAAGGCACGTTAAGCCGTTCGTGCCGGCTGTCATATAATGGCAGTCGTTAAGCCATGTCAGAGGCCTTATGGATGGCTTGATAACTTCTGACAGTAAGGCCCGCCACTGTCCTACAATCCACCACCAACCCGGACTTGGCCCCCGTGGTGTATGGCCTAACCTTCCTGCGATGCAGGAAGAGACCCGTGCCCCAGCAGTGGGGACCCCCAGCAAGGGTCGATATCGAACCGTGATTATCAGTTTTTTTTACACAAGTGTTTTTTTGTTAAGAATTTGTCATTGAAGTGCTGCCTGACCGACTTTCCCCCAGTTTCTCGTTCACTAATAATCCGCTAATCTACTGTTAACAGCTGTAAAATATTTTTTTTGTATTTTTGTATGCACTTTCCTACTGACAACTGTTAACAGTAGATTTAACGGTTTGTTAGTATACTTTCGCTTGCTAGTTATATAAATCAAAGGTTGTCTGGAAGAGATCACTTTTAGTGATAAGGCCGCCGTCTGTACTCTTAGGTTAAGAAATATCTGTGTAGTTTCCTTTTTTTATGTACAATAAAGTGTTCTCTATCTATATATCAAAGCAATTTTATACTTCGTCCTCTATACAAGTTGGATGTTACTCAAGGAAACGTTTTTGGTATAGTTTCATATATTTGCAGATGCCTACTGGACGCTGAAGCGCTCACCCGATACATATCATCAGCAGCTGGCTCTTCTGCTGACAAAGAAAATGTATGTACTAACTGTTAACGGTTTTTGCGTTATATTGGACATAATAATTATGTTTTACTTCTTATACTCTAAAATTGCTTCATATTAGACCTGCGGAGCGGGGCAAAATTCGTATATTAGTCCCTAAGGAAAATATGTATTTTTGATCAAACACTACGCTGCGCTGCGGAACGCTGTGTTTTTTATTGGTAGGTACGTATACTGTGTTAATTATTTAAGTCTGTAAGAGAGACTTCGTATTTGGTATCAACCAATTAGAATCACATATATAAAAATCCATCAAACAGAAAACGTAATTCCTTTCGATTTATATCGTACAAGACCTAAAAAACTCGAGAGAACTAAAGAGAACTAAGAACTTTATAGAACTAAAACCATAAAAATATTTATGCCACACCTCGCACTGCGTTTCCACCAGAGATGTGCGAGGATGCATAGCGAGGGATGTGTTTGTAAAGAACCAATAGAATCGCTTCATTTACCTCGCCTCGGTCAGCACAGCTCTGGTGGAAACGGCTCAGCGGAACTAGATTTTTGCGCATTCAAAACAAGCGCGGGATGTGTGCGAGGGATGTGTACGAGGGTAGTATGCGAGGGATGTGTTGCGAGGAATGTGTGTTGAGAAAGATGTGTTGCGAGGTTTGCGAATACTGTACCAGCCAGTCCATAGACCACAAACACGGAAACTTTTTCACGGCATCAATTAATTTTTCGTCCATTATGCCACGCAACCGTACGTCATGCGTACGACTACAAGCGCTTACGACAGCAAAGTGAGACGTGAGCGGCAGGCAGGCGTTCGCGCCCACTACACCGCACCCCCGTCGACACATTTCACAGCTTCACAACGCATCCTCGCGCCACACATTAATGCGCATTTTCACAGCTCCGCTACACATCCTCGTAGGCACATTATCATTGCACAGCTTTGGTGGAAACATCCACACATTTTACTGTGACACAGCTAAACATCCTCGCACGATACATTTCTATCGCACATCTCTGGTGGAAACGCAGCCTAAAGTGGCTTTCTGGCCAATTGTAGACATAAAAAGATATACACAACACGGGAGGTAATAAAGAAAGCTCTCGATCGCATATTTACGTCTCTCGCTTGCAGCTCGGGCCGCAAACTTCTGCGATCTCGGCCTTTCTTTGTATTACCACCCTGGTTGTGTAATGTACTATTGTTTGTCCGATTGATTGATTGATCGATCGATGGATTGACAATGTAAATTCATCCCGTTGAACTCTTCTTCTTAGCGTGTCGGTGAAAGGATTTGCCAATCGGCCAGCTATGTGCCAGACGTACGTTGACATGTGTTATTTGTGATTCCTGTGTGTCGCAGGCGGCCCGGGTAGTGGTGGAGAAGGACGTGCTGCTGCCGCTTTACCGCAGCTGGTCGCTGGAGGCCTCCCTGCAGCACTCGCCGGCGCTGGCGCCGCCGCTCAAGCTGCACGCGCCGGCCGGGGCTGATCGCTCGCGGCGCCTGCTGGCCGACATGGGGTCTCATTTTAAATTCATTTTATTTATTAGGAAGCGCTCGCGGCCTAGGCGAACCGAGTCATTGGAATCAATCACTTGGTTAAGCAACAACAGGCGCGGTCAGGTACAGGACGGGTGAGCGTCCCGTGACTACCGCTGGTGGCATTTTTCCGAGCGCTTCCGTGGTTCGCAAGGCACGTTAAGCCGTTTGTGCCGGCTGTCGTATAATGGCAGTCGTTAAGCCATGTCAGAGGCCTTATGGGCGGCTTGATAACTTCTGACAGCAAGACAGCAAGGCCCGCCACTGTCTTACAATCCACCACCAACCTGGACTTGGCCCCCGTGGTGGAGTATGGCCTAACCTTCCTGCGATGCAGGAAGAGACCCGTGCCCCAGCAGTGGGGACATGCAAGGGTTGATAACGAACGATTCCACTATGACTTCATTATTTATTTCATATTGCCACACACACCACTCATTCGTTCATTCACGCACTCACCTCACTCGCTCGTTTCCTAATCCTTTTGCAACTTTTTAACGAAACTAACCGAGAAGAGGAGAGGTCCGGACCGGCCTCCGCATCCAGCTGCCGAGCCATGCTATCGAAGAACTCCAGGCACCTTCCTCCTCCTAGCCTCCAAGGACTACCAAATGCATAATTATAATGTACACTGGTTTTTGGTTAAGTTTGCTAATACCCCATTCAGGAGATTATTCAATAATAATAATATTACTTTACTTTACTGATATTACAGTTAGTTAGACTTGAGATTGTAAACTCAAGATAATATGACATTGTAAACTAAATATCAGGTCTAACTAACTGACCCCGTGTCGGCCAAATCTCAGGTCTAACTAAGTGACCCCATGTCGGCCCAATCTCAAGTCTAACTAACTGACCCCATGTCGGCCCAATCTCAAGTCTAACTAGCTGACACCATGTCAGCTAGTTAGACTTGAGATTGGGCCGACATGGGGTCAGTTAGTTAGACTTGAGATTGGGCCGACATGGGGTCAGTTAGTTAGACTTGAGATTTGGCCGACACGGGATCAGTTAGTTAGATACACCTGAGATTTGGCCGACATGGGGTCACTTAGTTAGACCTGAGATTTGGCCGACACGGGGTCAGTTAGTTAGACCTGACATTTAGTTTACGATGTCATATTTTATGGACAAAGTGTATAACGGATCCTGGTCGCGCGCGGCAGGATCGCTTTTGGCCAGGTCATTTACTTTTTATAAAAATGTTTAAAATAGTCCTTTGCCGCCGCGCTGGTAGGTTCCCGCTGGGGCAGGGCCGCAGGCCTGCCGCTCCGTTTACTTTTCAATGTCTACTTTTCTTGGACAAAGTGTAGAACAGTTCCCGACCGCCGCAGGTTCCCGCTGGTTTAGGCTCGACATGCATCCCGTTCTATTTACTGACAAAGTACACAAAGTGAACAACGGATCCTGGTCGCGGCAGGTTCCCGTTTGGTCAGGCCTATTGTCCATTTACTCTTTTTGGACGAAGTGTACAACGCCCCGCAGGTTTTCCTCTAGGACAGGCGCTGCGGGCCTGCCGCTCCACTTACTCTTTAATGTCTACTCTTTCTCGACAAAGTTTACAAAAGTCCTCCGCCGACAGGTTCCCACTGAGCCAGTTCAATTTACTTTTTATGAAAAAGTTTAAAACGGTCCCTTGCCGCCGCGCTGGTAGGTTTTCGCTGGGGCAGGCGCGGCCGGCCTACTGCTTCGTTTACTCTTTTTAGGCTACCCTTCTTGGACAATGTGTAGAACAGTCCTCCGTCGCAGGTTCCCGCTGGAGCAGGGTCGCAGGCCTACTGCTCCGTTTACTCTTTTTAGGCTACCCTTCTGGGACAATGTGAAGAACAGTCCTCCGCCGCCGGTTCCCGCTGGGGCAGGGTCGCACGCTCTGTTTACTCTTTAATGTCTACCCTTCTTAGACAACGTGTAGAACAGTCCTCCGCCGCCGGTTCCCGCTGGGGCAGGGTCGCACGCTCTGTTTACTCTTTAATGTCTACCCTTCTTAGACAACGTGTAGAACAGTCCTCCGCCGCAGGTTCCCGCTGTGACAGGCGCGGTAGGCCACTGCTCCGTTTACTCTTTGATGTCTACCCTTCTTAGACAACGTGTAGAACAGTTCTCCGCTGCAGATTGCCGCTGTGGCAGGGTTTCAGGACTACTGCTTCATTTACTCTTTTTAGGCTATCCTTCTTGGACAATGTGTAGAACAGTCCTCCGTCGCAGGTTCCCGCTGGGGCAGGGTCGCAGGCCTACTGCTCCGTTTACTCTTTGATGTTTTCTCTTCTGGGACAACGTGTAGAACAGTCCTCCGTCGCAGGTTCCGGCTGTGGCAGGGTCGCAGGCCTACTGCTCCGTTTACTCTTTTTAGGCTACCCTTCTTTGACAACGTGTAGAACAGTCCTCCGCCGCAGGTTCCGGCTGTGGCAGGGTCGCAGGCCTACTGCTCCGTTTACTCTTTTTAGGCTCCCTTTCTTAGACAACGTGTAGAACAGTCCTCCGCCGCAGGTTCCCGCTGGGGCAGGGTCGCAGGCCTACTGCTCCGTTTACTCTTTTTAGGCTCCCTTTCTTAGACAACGTGTAGAACAGTCCTCCGCCGCAGATTCCCGCTGTGGCAGGGTCGCAGGCCTACTGCTCCGTTTACTCTTTTTAGGCTCCCTTTCTTAGACAACGTGTAGAACAGTCCTCCGCTGCAGATTCCAGCTGGGGCAGGGTTTCAGGCCTACTGCTCCGTTTACTCTTTGATGTTTTCTCTTCTGGGACAACGTGTAGAACAGTCCTCCGCCGCAGGTTCCCCCTGGGCCAGGCGCGGCAGGCGTACCGCTCGATGGACGTGGAGCTGCGGCGCGCGCTGCTGGGCGCGCTGGAGCGCTGCGCGGCGCGGCACGGGCTGCCGCCGCCGGCCAGGGCCGCCTTCGTGCTGCGCGCGCCGCACGCGCCCGACGCCGCCGCCGCCGACCTGCACTACGCCGTTCAGGCGCTAATAGAGCACGTGAGTGTGTGTTGGGGGTGTGCAGGCTATTGTAGAGCACGTGAGTGGGTTTGGGGGTGTGCAGGCTATTGTAGAGCACGTGAGTGGGTTTGGGGGTGTGCAGGCGCTAATAGAGCACGTGAGTGGGTTTGAGGGTGTGCAGGCGATCGTAGAGCACGTGAGTGTGTGTTGGGTGTGTGCAGGCGATCGTAGAGCACGTGAGTGTGTGTTGGGTGTGTGCAGGCTATTGTAGAGCACGTGAGTGTGTGATAGGGGTGTACAGGCGATTGTAGAGCACGTGAGTGTGTGATAGGGGTGTACAGGCGATTGTAGAGCACGTGAGTGGGTCTGGGGGTGTACAGGCGCTTGTAGAGCACGTAAGTGGGTGTTGGGTGTGTGCAGGCGCTTGTAGAGCACGTGAGTGGGTGTTGGGGATGTACAGACGCTTATAGAGCACGTGAGTGGCTGTTGGTTGTGGGCTGGCGCTTATAGAGCACGTGAGTGTGTGTTGGGTCTGTGCAGGCGCTTGTAGGGCACGTGAGTGTGTGTTGGGTGTGTGCAGGCGCTTGTAGGGCACGTGAGTGTGTGTTAAGTGTGTGCAGGCGCTCGTAGAGCACGTGAGTATGTGTTGGGGCTGTGCAGGCGCTCGTAAAACACATGGGTGTGCGTGCAGTGATGTATTAGGACAGGCTCTGAGCATGCCCTATCATGACGCTAAGCTTGCTGGCTGTAATGAATAAAATATAAATTTTCTAAACGAACACAAACAAAATTTATTTTCAAGAATAATCAGTCAGCAGCAAAATCGAAGTTAATAACTTTTATGAAGATTGTATTTTTTTTTACTCTAAGTAGTCTTTTATACGAGAAATTTTGTTATTGACCTCGACTAGAAAATTTCGGGATGCCCTTCACATTTCCTGATCTTGCTATGGCCCCGTCGACTTTGGGCGAACGCCTCGCTACTTTTTCCTCGAGTGAAAACTGTCGTGGACCCGAGTGTGACTCCAACCCCGGCCTCTTCCAGGAGAGCATCCCCCGCGCGGAGGGCTTCCAGCTGGCGCTGCAGGCGCTGAACCCCGCCCCCGGGGACTGCGGGGCGCGCGCCGCCGGCCTGGCCGCCGCGCGGCGCGCGCTGCAGGCCGTCGCGGCCCTGGCCAACGGGACGCTGGCCGCCAGGAAGCTCAGGCTGGCCGGGCCCTTCAGCTACTTCGATGTGCAGGAGGTCAGTGGGATCACCGATGTGCTCGTTCTAGCAGTACGCAGCACGCAACTTCCGCTGCTCAATGAAAGCGGTGGTGGCCCAGGACAATAGGATGCTGACTGTGGAGGCGAGGATGACCAGTTCCTTTGACTGCTACGACGTACAGGAGGCAGTGGCGCGCGGCGGCCTGATGGATTGTTTTTAATACTTTGTTTATTAATGAAATCGTACATGTTTAAAACTTAATATCAATGACTACGAAAATCGTCTGGCGATTTTAAAATCAAGGAAATATAATAATAAGAAAATGAACGTACAAATCTTTCAAATTAACAAATAAATGTACAAATGAGTTGTACATATATTTCAAGCCTATCTTCTTCTATAATATAAAAATGAATCGCTGAATGCAGCTGAACCGATTTCGGTGATTCTTTTTTTGGAATATTCCTTGTAGTACGAGGATGGTTCTTACGATGAGAAAACATAAAAATAATTAAAGGATCGGCGGTACGAAGTTCGCTGGGTTAGCCAGTAATATATATGTCGAAAAATTGCCACTTAATAAATATTTTTGAAACTTTTACAGGCAGGTCAACATTTAAAATTTTCCTCGAAATGTGGCCTGTAAGCAACCTGTAAGTGACCAAGCTGTGTTGGCCGCAGGGCACGGCGGAGGCGGCGCTGGTGAAGGGTCCTCTATGGCTGGGCACGGCGGCGCGCTGGATCTCGCGCTCCGGGGGCGCGGCAAGGCCGGTGCTGGCGGCCGCGCCGCTGGGGGCCGGCCGCTGCTTGCTGCTGGGCGTGCCGCCGCGGTTCGAATCCGAGCCCAGGAAGTCAGTATGCCGGGGCGGGCTGGGGTAGTTAAATCAGTATGCTGGGGCGGGCTGGGGTAGTTAAGTCAGAAAGTTGGGGCGGGCTGGGGTAGTTAGGTCAGTATGCTGCGGCGGGCTGAGGTAGTTAAGTTAGTATGCTGGGGCGGGCTGGGGTAACTAAGTCAGTACGGTGGGGCGTGCTAAAATAACTAAATCCCCATATACAGCCAAAAGCAAGGGGATCGTCTTGTCAGAGGAGAGCGATCAGATTCACACTTGACGGGTTAAGGGACCATGCAGACGCTGCAGTGCCTCAAACAATGTTTTAGATGGAGTGCTTGCCCTGCACCTATACCATCCTGACAGCTTCGTCGGTCGATTCTAAAGTGCACAATTCCGTAAAACAAGACAGCGAACCGTGGTGGAGTATGGCCTAACCTTCATGTGATGCTGGAAGAGACCCGTGCCCCAGCAGTGGGGGGATACAAGAGTCGATATCGAGGGCAGCGAACGATAATAAAGATGTTTCGCATTTATAATTCCAGCCTGTTCGGCGCGGCGTTCGAGCACGCGGCGACCCGCAGCGGCGCCACCGTCTCGCTGGAGCACTTCGACTCCAGCGTGGCCACCCTCCCGTCGACGCAGAGGGCGCAGTTCCTCGACGCCCTCTGCTCGCTGCTCTCCTGAGGCCCTCTTGAACAATGGCTTCCGGTCTGCTGGGCTCCAGTCGGCTGTAGTACCCAGTTATCGCGAGTCCTTCTCTCCCGTAGTCGTGAATTCGTTTCCATTCGCGAAATAAGGTATTTCAAGTTTGAAAAATTCGAGGAAAAGTGGAGGACGTGCGAAGTTCCTGGATGCCTACTGTTCTCTGGAGTGCCTGTTGAACACTGCTCCCTGCCTTCCTGAGTCTTAAGTTCCCTGTTGCCTCCTCTCCTGGTTAAGCGTTTTCTGCTCTTCTGAGCGCCTGTACCCTAAAGCACTAGATGCAAGAGACGTGACAGCACTATCTCAGCGCACCATGGTTTTATTTTCTAACTTCTCCAGTGGGTGGATTTTCTCGATTTGACCTATTCTGAACTTCGATCCAATATAGTTGTAAAACTGGTGTTCTACTGAGTCATGTTCCCTCATTCAAGTCCCACATTTCATTTAGTTCACACTACATAAGGATTCACAAAAAAATCAAAATTTATTAACGCAAAAAAAAATTGCTCATTCCGTGTCAAGACAGAATTTTTTGACATCGGATGGTTGCCATATCAATAAGAAATTATAATAATAAGTTATGCAGTTGCTTAAGGGTGATATTACACTTATCAAATATCTTTGTCCAATTTTGCTGTCAAATATTTTATAAAATTTCTTTGAGGTAAGCCCATTCCACTTGTCCAATAACTGTGTCCAATATTTTTGCCTAGTCTTAAGAAAATGGAGGAACGTGGAGCGTCTTCATGTGCTGCTATTGTGTCTTTAAGTGGTGCTCTTATTATCGTTATGTTATTAATGAAAAACCTAAAGTCAAAACAAAAAAAAGAATTTATTAAAAAAATTGTCATTGGAATCGTCCACGATATCTTGTTTGCATCCATTTTGATGTAAGTGTCATTAATATTTGATGAAATATCGGTGTTTCCAAGACATTTGATAAAGTCGTCCAATTTCTTCCAATTTCTTTGATCAAATCGTACATTGGACAAACATATTTGATAAGTGTAATAGCACCCTAAGGGTAATAGCTAAGGGTAATAGGATAAGTGTAATAGCTACCCTAGGGTGGTATTACACTAATCAAATATCTTTGTCCAATGTACGATTTGATCAAAGAAATTGGAAGAAATTGGACGACTTTATCAAATGTCTTGGAAACACCGATATTTCATCAAATATTAATGACACTTAAATCAAAATGGCTGCAAACAAGATATCGTGGACGATTCCAATGACATTTTTTTTAATAAATTCTTTTTTTTTGTTTTGACTTTTGGTTTTTCATTAATAACATAACGCTAATAAGAGCACCACTTAAAGACGCAATAGCAGCACATGAAGACGCTCCACGTTCCTCCATTTTCTTAAGACTAGGCAAAAATATTGGACAAAGTTATTGGACAAGTGGAATGGGCTTACCTCAAAGAAATTTTATAAAATATTTGACAGCAAAATTGGACAAAGATATTTGATAAGTGTAATATCACCATAAGGCGGAAACACATTAACACGCCACGCGACCCGCCGAAACGCGACGCGTGTTGAGTCGAATCAAATTGTACTATTTTCTATGACAAGAATCACACTATGAACATCTGACGCGACCCCATGCGTACGGTAATTGCACGGTGAACATCGGGTGTCGACACGCCGCGTCGGGTCGCGTTTTAATAATGTGATTCCGTCTTTATACATCGAAAAATTGTTAATAATCAGTCCATGGCTGGGTACAGGCCATATGCGTCCGATCTCGCCCTATTTCACGACATCCGTCTTCAGCATTCATATACCAGACAAAAGTTAGTTTGTTAAGTACATGACCTGAATCAGCAAGTTGGGCCTCTAGAATAGGTAAATTAGGTTATCATTTAGTGTACATAATTAATTGTTTTGGAGTGTATAGAACAATAGCAGCCATTATTCCTTGGTTGCAACTGATCAAATAAGTAATGCTACGCATTTTTTTCAGGATAGCAATGTAATAGTTTTTGTAGGTAAAATGTGTTGTTTTCATATATGAATATTTTAGTGTAATCTGCAGGCAGAACAATTGATACTAATTGGTGAATATAGAATTACAGTAAAAATGTTACATATACATTTCTATTATTTGATTATTTATAGATAATTGAATGCATGGAATCACCATTATAATTATAATTTTAATCAGTTGATACTAAATTCTCTTATGTTAGGAAAATAATGAATATAGTAAATTGAACTGACTTAGATCTAAGGTATGTATTTTTAATTATTTATTTGTCAATTACTTAATATGAAAAATACAATTAAAAGATAAGTTTATAAAAAAATTAAAATTGTTTATTATTTAAATTATGAGAATCTGGAAAAATAACATCACAAACCTATTAAAATACAACAGATTACTAACAAACATTACCCAAGCCCCCACATTTTTTCATTCTACAGAATCAGAATAAAACTTATTTTCAATAAAACGGGTCAGCATATCAAGGGCCCATTTTGGCTGATCACTGGGCACCATGTGCCCAGCGTTCCTAACCAACACCTCAGTTAGATTCCCAGCTTTCTTGTAATAACCAGCTATTTCATCATCAACCTTCCAAATGTGTCTTTCAGCATATTTATACTCCGCAGCCGAACTAAAGTTCAAATTCCTAATAAAGCTTTCAGTCAGTGGATATGCAACTATAATGTCTAGTTGACCGTTGTAAACCAATACTTTATAATAGGATAAAAGTTCAGCAACGTATGGTGCTACAGACTGAAGTATATCACCAGCTAATTTCAACAGTACTTTCCCACCATCATTGAATGGTAGTCCTCCGACATGGACACTGCGTCTAACTTTATCATTTGATAATAATTTCGCAAAAATATCAGAGTCATTAGACTCTTTTGTCACCAAAAAGTTGTAGTAGTTGGTGAGCCCAGTATACCTCTGGAAGTAAGATTCTTTCTCTAAATTGCCATCCATCAGCTGGTCCATTAAGATGTCGGCCTTGGCAAAGTTTTTTTCCTTAATTGCTACTTCTATTTTAGCCTGCATGTCTAGGAATACTTGTAGCCCATTGTCGTCTCAGAAACCATGCTGGTACAAATAGCGCCCATAGTCTATCTGGTTAATTGGGTCGCAGTAAGCATTGCCCATTGCTAAGCCTTTCAGATTGATCTTGTTTGGACTCATAGTGTTTCGTCGGTGAATCTGCATTGCTAAGGAAGGTATGTATTTCCCAGCATAGGATTCACCGCTTATATAGAAGTCATTAGATCGCAACATTGGGAAAAGTGTGAAGAATTGATTCATAGCATTATACAGGCCAACTCCAACACAAAGTTCATCTTTACAGTAACCATTATCATCTTTGGTAAAGCTAAAACCGGTACCGACTGGGTTGTCAATGAAAATGAGATGGTACTTTAGAGCCCAATGATATTTCCTTATTTTGAAGCCATCCTTAGTGGCTATTAGAGGCCCGTTTTCCGTGAAAAGTCCGTAGAGAGAGCTACCTCCCGGTCCGCCTTGTAGCCAAAGTATCACTGGTGCCATCGGGTCTTTCGTGAATGAAGGGAAATACCAGAAATAGAGATTGGAGTGATACTGCTCGTTGACGGTGAAAAACCCAGCGTAACTCTTGAAGCCCATCTTGGTTGTGAGCGACACTCTGGAAAGGTTTCTTGCTTGAGATATTGAGCCATTTTTCAGGAACGGTGTAATTATCAGCGGATCGCCGGCACTCGTAGCCTCGAAATTTATCCTTGGGTAAACATTGAGAAAGTTAAAAGCACTTGCATACGAGTAACTTATTATCAGTAGAAAGATTGTGTGAAGATTCATTACAGTGGTTTTTCTTTATTTTAAACTTTTATTCTAAGTAAAGGAAATTATGTAAATAGAAAATGAGAAAAAATCTAATTGCGATTGACACTAATAGGTACCTACTTGACATTTGTTTTGAAGAACGCGTTCATTTAATATTAGGTTACAAACACGTTCAAGATTTCGCATTGGTCTGAGTTACTTACTAGGTATGTATGTACAGTCGACAGCAGGTCAAGCTATACAGTTTTGTTCCAAAGTCGTCCGTAACGTAACTAATTACAGAGCTCGGATAGTCGTATGTATAGCTTGACGTGCTGTCGACTGTATCTACGTATGAAATCACCGCCTGATGTATGTAAATACATACCTACTACTGCTGAGAAACAAAAGCACTTTTTTGCATTATAGTTCCTAGGAACGGTTCGTGCGTGTTTTTTTTCTTCATCGGTCGCTGAGAAAAGTTATAAGGAATCGTATTAAACCGTGTACCTAGCAGAGGTTACACGGTCCTTATAACTTTTCTCAGTTTAATCGTAAAGAGAAAGCCATAGATTTTTATTTAAACTGCCTCTGAAGTGTTTTAGAGGAATTGTGTTTTCATAACTTCTCGTACAGCATGCACATAACAAGAACAAGAAGTATGGTATAGAATAATGACTTGGGGTTGTAGAAGGAAAGTGCAGAAATTACCACAATATCAAATGTCAGTTTAATTAGTTTTTAAACCTAAAATTAATAAGGTATTTCGACATGAGCAATCTTTCATGTATACAAAACAAGATTTACTTAGAAATAGGTGATTTTATCAATCCGTCAGGGTTGGTAAACTAAAATACAATCAAACAATCTTGCAAGTAATTAACCTTCCATGTGCAAGCTACATACAACAAAATGAACTATAAAGAGGAATGAAAAATGAAGTGTTAAATCTATCGCCCCTCAATGTACGTGGACAGCTCTATTTCTTCAGGCAATTCAGTAATGTTCACGTCGAAACGATCTTGGACATCATTAAGGATCTTCGCATCATTTTCATCAGACACCATGGTGATGGCGAGGCCTTTAGTACCAAATCTGCCAGCCCTAGCCACTCTGTGTAGGTATGTGTCGGAATCTTCAGGCATGTCATAGTTGAAGACAATGTTAACACGTTCTATGTCCATTCCTCTTCCAAACAGGTTGGTGGCGACTAGGATCCTCTTCTGGAAGTCCTTGAACTGCTGGTAGCGTGAGAGGCGCTCATCCTGGGTCATGTTCCGGTGAATTCCAATGGCAGGGAAGTTCTGGTCCGTCAGTAGTTGGGCTAGAGCTATGCAGCGTTGCACTGACTTGACAAAGATGACAACTTGATTAAACTCCAGAACATCAAGCAACTCAAAGAGTTTCTTATTCTTTTCGTTCTCCTTCAATTTGACATAATGCTGCTGCAGGCCATGGAGAGTGAGCTTGGCTTCATCATCCACATACACTTCCATAGGGTCCTGCATGAACTTCTTGCATACAGGCCGGATCTCCTTGCTCAGTGTGGCTGAGAACATCATCACCTGCTTGCCATGGGGGGTGTTCCTAAAGATCTCCTGAACGTCTCGCCTCATATCTAGAGATTCTAACATCTTGTCACACTCATCCAGAATGAAGTGTTTCAGATGTTTCAAGTTCAGTTTTTTGCTGTTGACTAGCGCGAGGATGCGGCCTGGGGTGCCAACAACGATGTGCGGGCAAGCTGTCTTGAGCACCTCCTCGTCTTTCTGTATTGGCATCCCGCCGAAGAACACAGATACTCGTACGCCAGCCATGTATTTAGAGAAGCGCTCGTACTCTTTGCTTATCTGGAAGGCCAGTTCGCGCGTATGACACATTACTAGCACGTAGACGTGGCTCTCCGATGGCTCCAACTGCTGCAGCGTTGCTAGAACGAACACAGCTGTCTTGCCCATACCGGACTTGGCTTGGCACAGAATGTCCATACCCAACACGGCTTGGGGGATACATTCGTGCTGTACTTCCGATGGGTGCTCGAAACCGCAGTCAACGATGGCGCGTAGGATTTCGGGTTTCAGAAGGAAATCTCTGAAGCCGGAGCTGTGAATAGATACGTAGGACCCTTTAACCTCTTTTTTGGGCGCCGCTTCTGGCGCTCCATCGGCGGTCTGCTGATCTGCCTGTTCTTCATCTTCGTAGTCCAAAAGATCGTCGTTATCAGCCATTATGGTTGGTTTTTAATGTAATTCTACAACTATTAGAGGTCTACGTGCGGTGTTAGCACGTGAAAATTTATTTTGGAAATCTATTTCACAACAATGGCGGCGGCGCGGCGTCAATGGCGGGGTGAATCGAAGTGTTGCCAGAAGAAAGGAATGAAAAAACTACCGACCGACTGACTGTTAACTTGACGCGTGAGAGAATTGGTAACAAGGACATAACATGTGAATTAGCTTTTGGACCTAATCGGAAGATGGTAAAACAAGCCCTCAATCCTTTTATTTTCCCCAAGTAATGGGAATGATTTCTTATTTAACATGGTAACAGTAAATATCTCAGTGCTACCCACAGAACATAAAAAAAGAGTAGAAGTCGTAAGTGGGCGGTGTCCGCGTGCCTCACATTAGCAATGTATTGCCTATGCGTAGTCGGTGACAGTTTTGTTGACTTCAGTTTGTGGTTGCCGTGCGCTTCTAGTAAAGAAAAAATGGTGAAAACTTTCTTAAAATGCCTTGTTATGCTGTGTTAGAGAGCAAAAATAAAAGTTCGGGACCAAAATATACCGATCATGCCGTAACATTTCATCTGTAACACGTATTTCATTGTATTTTTAATTAAATTTGTAATGACATGAACACGGAAACCAATCCGAAAATGAGAAAGTGAAACCACCTTTATGTACTGGTTAATAAAGTTAAATTTTCATCGAAGAAAGTGTACGTTCTCTAGAAATTTCTGTCAAAATTTGAATTCTACTTAATTACGGATGGGGGCACACATGATAAAAATCTATCGATAATTTAATTGTCTATGACTTCATATGAGTGATACATACTTAACGGTACTTAGGTATTGTAAATTCCAATTCGTCTAAGTAGGTAAAATAATTATTGTTATTTTATACCTACTTCCTAAGTGCCTTTTCATATGCATCCGGTCGCCGTCCGGTCGCCGGGCCGGGTAAAGTAGTAATGTATGAGCTCCGGTCGCCGGCTGGTCGTTGTGCATGTGAAAACTGTCATTGGAGCTCATACATTACTTTTCATAGAAGATATGACATGAGCACAGCTAGATCGCAATAAAGTTTTTCATCACCAGTTTATCAGGGACTGAAATATTTAAGAAACTATCAAAGTAATTTTAATCTTACAGTTTAAATATTCCAACCGATATTCTATCCGCAACCGAGAGGTTGCGGGTTCGAATCCCGGCATGGGTGAAATTTTTAGCCTCTAAATAGGTTTTTAAAATTTGTTCCTTAGCACGGGTTAGTGCATTAAAAATAAAAATAGTATAATCAAGTGAGTTTTCGTTTAGTTTTCCTAAGGAAACCGGATACGAAATTAAAATGGAAGGCAGCGATAAGAAGGCAAAATTGGTTCTCAACGAAGATGAGCACAACATATTCAGAGCATTTTCATGAACACTTTATAATAACTAAAAAAGGCGGAAGGTGGCACTTATGTGATGATGCAATACCAGTATAGGGAAGAGCGGGTGACCGTGCTCTTCCACTATAAAGGGAAATTTCCCGCCAGGCAGATCGTATACCTGGGGACGGCCGGTCCGACTATTGTTAGTCGGACGTTATATTTATGGTATGTCATTGAAACACTTTGATTGAGCGATGCAGGAATGTTGGAGTTTGTAGTGCGCGCGCAGAGTTGACATGTGCTCGCCACACCAGAAAAAATGTGCTTCACTTCCAGGTTATACTTTTGCGTATAAATGAAATTATACTCGTATTAGTACAATCATCAATTAGTAGGTATTAAGTATGAAACATGGCGTACAGATAGACAAAGATATGAATTGAGTCGTAGAATAATATTTCCCGTGTTATAATTTCTGACGCCGGCGAAGCAGCGGGTTAAAGCTAGATAAGAGATAAGAGATAACATTTTAAAATATTATGAAATCTACCACATTGTTTTATTTTTGCATCTATCCACCCTATTAGTATTAATTCTTTATTTCACAAAAGATAATGTAAAAAAGATGCATTTTCTACCAGTCAACCCGCAGGCAAAAAAGAAATAGCTAAAAATACTTCTGAGTACCAGTATTCGTATTCGGCTGTTGTATTAAACTGTTTGTATAATTTCACTATTTTTATTTTTAATGCACTAACCCGTGCTAAGGAACAAATTTATTAACAAATTTTAGCCTCTAAATAGGTTTTTAAAAATGTTTGTATAATTTGTCGATAGGTTCTCCCTATCGACAAACTAGAACTCGCATTGTCCCATCCCAAACTGAGAATGTACTTGTTTTTCAATTTTGAACTTTATGTCTTACTAGGTAAAAGTTCTTTTCGGTCCGACGCGGCGGTAGTTCCATCTAGTGTAGAGTAGCGTTACTACAAAATGTCAACCTTAATTTCATCATTGTCATTTGACTTTGATCATTGCTAACATTACAAAAAGGTGCATATTTTAATTGAAACATTTATGAAGTACACCTTTTCGGCATTGACTTTATTTACCAATAGCAGGTTGGCATTCGTAGTGTGCGTTTGGTTTGTAAGTATCAGTTTGGTTACACTGGTTTTCGTACTAATGTGTCATGTCGCTACTTCTACTCTTTTTTTATGTTCTGTGGTGCTACCAATTCTCTCACGCGTCAAGTTAATGTGAACGCACTGTACTACCTTAATGGGTGCGTTCCAAGATCATACCCACAGATTATTAAGTAGTATGGATTCTTCTACTTGTCAACAGATGTCACTAGCAGTAATGCATCACGAATTTTATTTTTCTTTCTACCTACCTACGACAAGAGTAAAAATATACAGCTTTACTAGTATTGGGCCTGCTCGGACATCTTAAAGATCGCTCCGTACTGTTACATTTGAGACAATGTACTAGTACGGTATATTAGTACTATTAGGACCTCATAGTAGAACCATCTCAACGTTCACGTTTTGACCTTTCAGCCATAAAATATGCTTTTTTTTTTAATATCTTCATTTTTACAGGACCATTAATTTATGATTAATATTTTTTAATGTTGCCGTGCCACCATTATATTATAAGTACTATGATAAAAATCAATCAAAAAATATTTTAGTTCGAGTAGTTTTTTTTTCCTACGTACAATGAAATAATTATTACCATCTAGATTTTCGTAAGCTACTTTTGTTATTTGCAAAGAACAAAAGTAGCTCGCAGAACAAGATTACTACCACAGAAATAAGCGTCCCAAAGCGCACGAAACAGAAAATCTCCTTCACCAATTATTCACTATAATAACACAGTGAAAATATTATGTTATATTCGTTAGAGAAACTAACTAGTATTGTGTCGGTCATGTACGAAGTACGATTAAGATACGTTACCATGCAATGAACGAACGGAAACGTTTCCCAGTGATAATCGGACATTCGGTCTATTCGCTCATTGCTCTCGCGGTCACGGATTGGCTGAATGAATAAATGAACCGGACCGGGTGACCGAATATGGCCGAGAGCTAACGAACGCTGCATGAGAGTTTGGTGATTGAACTGAACGGAGCGAAACTGTTTCGATCGGTCTCCTTTCAGCCGGTCGGTCTTTTCCGAACTTTAGAAGTAGGTCGTATGTCGTTGCAATAAAGATTGTTTTTACTTGTTTCGTTTTTTGTTTCATTCATTGTGTCAATTCTGCTCGTTCGCGCGCTTATCCAAGTAGGTACTTTTGTAAAAGTAATACTGTGTTGTTTTCTTGATGTTAGTTTCTCTAACGAATATAACATAATAAACATAATCTTGTTCTGCGAGCTACTTTTGTTCTTTGCAAATAACAAAAGTAGCTTACGAAAATCTAGATGGTAATAATGTAGTAGGAAAAAAAACTACTCGAACTAAAAATATTTAATGATTGATTTTTATCATAGTACTTATAATATAATGGTGGCACGGCAACATTAAAAAATATTAATCATAAATTAATGGTCCTGTAAAAATGAAGATATTAAAAAAAAAGCATATTTGATGGCTGAAAGGTCAAAACGTGAACGTTGAGATGGTTCTACTATAAGGTCCTAATAGTACTAATATACCGTACTAGTACATTGTCTCAAATGTAACAGTACGGAGCGATCTTTAAGATGTCCGAGCAGGCCCAATACTAACTAACATCAAGAAAACAACACAGTATTACTTTTACAAAAGTACCTACTTGGATTAGCGCGCGAACGAGCAGTGACACAATGAATGAAACAAAAAACGAAACAGGTAAAAATAATCTTTATCGCAACGACATACGACCTACTTCTAAAGTTCGGAAAAGACCGACCGGCTGAAGGGAGACCGATTGAAACAATTTCGCTCCATTCAGTTCAATCACCACTCTCATGCAGCGTTCGTTCGCTCTCGGCCATATTCGGTCACCCGGTCCGGTTCATTTATTCATTCAGCCAATCCGTGACCGCGAGAGCAATGAACGAATAGACCGAATGTCCGATTATCACTGGGAAACGTTTCCATTCGTTCATTGCATGGTAACGTATCTTAATCGTACTTCGTACATGACCGACACAATACTAAGCTTTACTATCCCCCTCCATTGATCAATATAAATATAAACTACTTTAAAGAACATGTTCTCTATCTATAGTTTTTCTACATTGCTCGTAGAGTAGAAAATGTTCTGAGTTAGTTAATCGACAGCACATCAACCTTACACGCGGCGTTACCTACGTTACGAGAGATATTGCAAAAAAAATGTAAAGGTTGATCAGCTGTGGCTGTATCGAATAGGGGAGGAAACTAAATATACACTTGAACAGTAAAACGTTTAATTTAATTTTCACCTTTCACAATTTTACAAAAATATCGAAAGAGCTCCAGAAAAGGTTTAATAATTCTATTGATTCTAGGATTTCTACTGTTGAACATTTTGTTGAACTTCTAAAATTGAGGTTACACATAAATGCTGTTTATAAATAGATCAATTTCAAGACTGCCATTTATTAAATAAAATAATTCTACAAACAAGAATATAATTCCTAAATCTAGCAAACACCACCCGCAGTCTACAACTAAGTTTATTTTCGGTAAAACAAAATTAACCAACTAACACTTTTCACTATAAGGTTTCAAAGGCTTGAAATCCGCATTGCCGCTCAAATACGCGTCGACGAAATTCTGCATTGAGTCGGTCGTTATTTCGTCGCCATTTCTCATCGTCACCAGTCGTTGTTTCGGAAAATCTATGGCGGTCAATAGCGGAACTGCGTCATCCAGACCTATGTGTTCCCTGAGCATGTCAGCGCTATCGGTGCCATCGATTCCGATGTAGAACATCACGTGTTTGAAGGATTTCTTCCTGTGGCGAGCATTGGACCGCGAGGTCGGGTAGTCAAAGTCCATGGTTTCGTCGTCCGAGGAGTTCTGGTACGGACAAAATCCAGGATACTGGATGCTGCATTCCTCGTAGTAAGATTCAGCGGAGGGGGTCAACACTGACTCGGCGAACTCTATCTCTGAGTCTTCGTCATCTGTAAAGTTATTGATGACAATCATGGAATCTTATCATAAGTATATTTTTATTTTATTATACGTTTAATTCAGATAAATAAATCCATAGAGTTGTTAGTACGAGCTTAGTCTATGTTAGATAACGTTTTTTATTTTTTTAAACAATAAATTAATTTGAATGCACCTGGGAGTGGTGCTTCAAAAACGGGCTATCCGCCCTATCATTTAACAGCCCCAGGATGCCGTTGGGACCTGTACAATATGGGATTGTACAATAAAATATAGATTTTATGTATTAGTTTTAAGAGGACTTGAGAAAAATTGGTCAAAGTGGGATTTTTTTTCCCGCTGCCTTAGATTTGAAGGCAGCAGCCAAAATTTAAATTATTTACGTTGAAATAAAAATGATTTGAACGTGAAAAAGAATCAATATGATTGGTAGACTTTTAGTCCGGATCTACTTACGGGCGTAAGTAGATCCGAACTAAAAGTCTACAATGTGTTGTGCTTACGAAAGTTTTAGTTCTAAAATATGATTGGTAGTGCCGAATTCGTGATTCTTCTAAACAATTTTTAAGGTGATATTTAGGTACCTACCGACGAACAGGACGACAGTAGGATGCCGAGCCATCTTCAGTAGTGCTTGCTCGGTCAACACGGATACTGGTCGGTTAGCCCATGGGAAGTTCTGGAAAAAGAGATTCGGTTTAAAAAGTTCTTAAATTTTACATATATTTTTACTTTGGAACTTTACTGGCGGTTAAGTATTGGGATTGTCTTTAGGCTTCAGATTGACAGTCCATGAAGTTTTTTTTATTAACAACCTCTTCGTAGTAAACTTAAGCCTTCGGCCAATGATTTTGATAAAAACATACATGGATGAACTGTAGCGGGTTAGGTTAGACCCGCCGATTGTAACCTATTAAGAACTACATAGATATTAAATTCCATAGAGCCAGTATTCTGTACTGAGAATTTCACTGAGTAAATACTTAAGTAACGTTCTGTCACGCTCTTTGCTGAGAAATTCGATGAGACAGCACTACAGTTATGTATTTAGGTACTTAGCGAAAATCTCAATTCAGAAACTGACCCAGAGTTGGTTTGTCCTGTGGTTTCCGCACTTAGCCTCACAGTTGGGCCATTGTGCGTAGCAGGGCTGTGAGGTCACTCCAGTCAGACAATCTCTTTCCAGAAAGCCAGCAATGCGCCAATCTGCCTTATCTCTGTAAATTACTGCGATGTTATAAATACTATTTCTTCTTCTTCTTCTTCAGGCTATATTAGTCCACTGCTGGACATAGCCCTCCCCTAATGAGCGCAAGGTTGTGCCATCATTAGGGGGTAGCGCCCATAATCCCCACGCTGGGCATGTGGGTTGGGGATCGCAGTTTGGTAGAATTGTACTGCAGAGGGCGCTACTGCCCACCCCCCGGTTTGAGTCCCTTAGTCGCCATTTACGACACCCGCGGAAAGAATTTGGGTTGGTGCTATTCTCTAGGCCGACACCACAAAGCTGAAGACCTATTTAGAGGCTAAAAATTGGGAGAGCGCTGGCACGGTTAGCCTGTGGGTGAAATTATTGGCCTCTAAATAGGTTTTTAAAATTGTCCTTAACACTGGTTAGTGCAACAAAAAGAATATAATCATGTTATACAGAGTTATCTATCTCTCACCAGTCCTTGTGGGTCAGCGGAGAGGTGCTGCCTCCCGTTAGCAGCGAGAACCTTCCCCGCGGCGTCGGTGACGACGAGCGCCGGGATTCCGGCGACTCCGAGCGCGGCCGGCAGCGCCGCCCGAGCCTCGGCCGCGGACCACGGCACGCACAGGGCGCCGGCCGATGCCACGGACTGCACCGAGCGCTGGTACGACTGCTCGCTCCTGGAGTAATGAAACGAAATGAAATGAAAAGGTTTAATTCAAAGTAGCACAGCAACTGCGGCTTAATGAACGTTCCATACAATTCAAACTAGATGTCCATTTCAAAATCTAGATCATTTTGGAGAAAAAATGGACAAACAAACTCCAAACTTAGTTTACATAATTATTATAAAACATAGAACTCATACATTGTACTGGCTTTAATTCTAGACCTATGAGAGATGGAGTAAGTTGGTCTATCATCGTCATCAGCCATTTGACGCCCACTGCTGGACAAAAGCCTCCCTCGTGGTTTTCCAAGCTTCCCGGCTGTCCGCATCTAGCGACTCCCCGCCACCGTAACCAGGTCCTTAGAGCATCTGGTGGGGGGACTGCTTCAACTTTTTCGTCCCAATGACCATCAGTTCTCCGAGCTGAGCCCCGCCCACTGCCAAGTTAGTCTATGCATCTATGCATAGAATGTCAACTTGACTTCTCTAATATTAGAGAAGTCAAGTTGACACTTTATATTATTGGCAATTTTTTATTTATTGGCAAAGTTTTTTTGCTATCCGGCATATCATTTGTATAGGTACAAATTACATTCCAAATTACTGTTTAAGGTCTATGCGGTTTAATCAAACCTCGATTTGAGTCCTCTGATATATTGGTAAAGTTTTATTGCAATCTGGTATGTCGTTTGTTTCTGAATTACATTCCAAATTACAATTCATTAAATTACGTTGCTCTGCCTGGAAACCAGTTCATGCTGTATCCTCAGTAGACAGCAGTATTTTTTTGTTACAAATTAACTAATTTCATAACTGACTTCAAGTGTACTACGCAGTGTATACAAAATGTATACATTAATACGGACTAAGCATTACCTACCTACAAAGTAATATGGAAAGTAGGTAAATGTTTAAATGCAGAAGTAAAATTGTATAAAGCAAAAGTAATTAAGATAAGCAATAAAATGGTAGGACGTCGTTTTTACGAGGGAAGTTAAACGGTGAAGGCCGAGAAACTTCCTGGTTTCATCTCGACGGCGCCGCGGGGCGGGGTGACTCTGTTAACTGTTAATTACAACCCTCGAGGAAGGTCGTAAGATGTATTCAAAATAACTGCCCTTTGAGGTTTGTTTTGCTCTTCATCTTCTGAATGGTGAATGAACTTAGTTAATTAGGGGTAGGTACATGCGACAGCACATAAACTTTTAGATTCGTGCCCTCTACTCAGTTACGTTACAGGCGAAGGTTCAAGGTGTTAAGGTTCGGTGCTGTCGACTGTAAAATATTTAAAAAATGTACCTTGCAAATAATTTAAAACATAATTGTATGTTTGAGAATTCCTATTTGAAGCACCAATGTCGATTGTCGACTATGAAGTGACTATCAATAATGAAGGGACACTAACGCGTATCCTTGGGGCACGAATTATTGGTCGCACAATACATGGACAAGCGATAATCCGTGTGCATGCAGTTGACTGTGGATGTATGATTAACAAAAAATAGGTTCTTTGTTTTTTTAACAATCTATAGACAAATATTTCAGAAAATATTATTGACAATCTTGATGAGATCTGATTCAGAGGTCATAAGTTAGATCGTGCCAAGATTTTCATTAATGTTTTTTTTACATTAATATACAATGTATGGACTTTACAACTACGAAAGTTTTAATAACCACGAAACTTTGCACTGAAGTCGTGTTAAAATGTTCTATGATCTCTTGATAGTAGAAAGTAGGGAATTAAGTAACAAAATTTACTGCATTTCACGAAATTTTCTTGGCAGCTACTCCAACGTTGATCCATCTAAATTGCTTAATTTTATTAGGCAAATGTGATTGAAATCTCTTTACTGCTCGTTACCAGATTTCAAGTAGGTAATTTAGTAACGAGCTTAACGATTTTATTGAATGACGATCAGGGTGCGTAAGTGCCTACTCGTATTCATTGTTGTTTGTGCTGCGTGTTGCAGCATCGAACATAATACAAGGGATATATGAACTATAGTACTTTCGCTGAACAATCATAGATATTATTTAACATGGAGATAAGTGAGATCAGAGTATAGACAAATTATAAATTTTAATAAAATTACTAAGTTACAATTGACTTACGTGCTAACTGTACGATTTTACTACGATGAATTCCGTTTTCACCTATTCACATCTAAGTTTAACAATCAAGATTCTTAAATTTAAGTTTTTTTTATAGCCATTTTCTACTTGCATGCATTCAAATCAATATATTTAGATTTGTTAGCCCAAATACTAAATGAAAATGAATCTGAATCAAGTATATGAATCAAGAAATGTGTATGATTCATTCTTTTTTTTATAAGAATTACTGGACTGCACATCGTTAGATAATTATACTTTATTGGTCGTACATTATTGACTTTCTTAAAGCAATTGGAGCCGGAAACATGCTGAAAGTGTAGCTAGAATATTAAAAAAACCTACGAATTTGGTAGAAAGCTGGTTGACTCTACATTTGGAAGGTTAACCCGATTGTAAGTCAGGAAGCTGGGTAAATAAGGTCATAAAGCCCGAGTGCTACCCGGGTGCCGTTTTATCAGTATAATCCGGGTAAACGCATTTGCCCCCGCTTCTGTAATAAAGTGGGGTTTTGGGCGCCGGGCGACCCGGTTTTATTAGATGGTTTATTTGCGCCGATTTACGAAGGATTGCTTGGGGCGGATGGCGCAATGCATTTGGCTCCAACTAGGATTGTTGTTGGATCTCTTACTATTCGATGGCTGCGTGGAATAATACAAAGTCAGTGTACAGTTGCAGGAAATCAACCTTTACACCCGCACACTCTACCACGTTACGTTACGGGTGACATTGCAACTAAAACAATGATGAGGGTGATGTGCTGTTGACTGTACACTAAAAGAACTTATAAGTGATTTCCAATTCGGTTGACAAAATCTTACCATGATTTAGAATCTAGTTTTAGAATGGCGCTAGTTTTTAACCGACTTCAAAAAAAGAGGCGGTTGTAAAAAAATGGTCTCTAAAAATTTTGCTTTGTTTCCCAAAATTACTTCACTACAGTTACACAAACAATATCCAGTACATAACTCAGAAAACAAAGCAAAAGCATGGCCGCACTGGGAATCGAACCTGAGCCTCTTACGAGTCCTTTGTTCGATCCACTGGGCTACCGCCACTCTGGCTCTTAATACTTATACGTAGGTAATTTAAAACATTGTTACATATTTTCTAATAATTTTGCTTAATTTCAGTGGCGCGACTTGTCTTACTTCTCGTTCATTTGTATCCACATCGGCAAGGATGGCGGAGGCAAATTTGTCAGCAAGCAAGCATTACGATTTTTAATCATGTGATTTTTTCCAAAAAAATCTCTGATACTCGCAAGAAAAAAAAAGGAAAAACGTGCGAAAATAATTCCCCAACCCAATCAGTGCGCAATATATAATTATGTGAATCATTGCAGTACGTAGAAGAATACACTTATTTAGGTCAAATAACCTCTTTAACTGATCTCACATCCAAGGAAATTAATAAAAGAATAGCGAATGGATGGTGAAAGTTCTGGTCGCTGAAAGAAATAATGAAGAGTAAAGACTTAGGTATGGCAGTAAAACGGAAGGTATTAGATATGTGCGTTCTCCCTTGCCTCACATACGGTTGCGAGACGTGGGCCTTAACAGTCGCACATAGAAGCAAGCTTGCTACGACTCAAAGAGCAATGGAGAGAAGTATGATTGGCATTCTTGGCATTAAAAAGCATAAGATCCTCACACTTTCTTGTTTATATATTTATGAGGTTGCTATATTTGTTAAAACTAATGAGTCGTTATTTCCGAAAGCTCACAAAAACCAATACAGGTCGATACGCCATCCACACAAACTCTTAATTGAACCATGTAAAACTACTTTTAAGCAAAAAAGCATTGTGACTATGGCACCAAAAATTTATAATAAGTTACCTGATGAAATTAAAACATTAAATACAATTATATTCAAAAGAAGACTATATGACATTTAAGTAAATAAATGCTACTATGACATAAAAGATTTCTTTGCTGATAAAATGTAATGATAACTTTGTATTTGACATTTTATATTTGTACCATTTAATTTTGTATTGACATTTTTTTATTTTATCATAGCTTAAGTATTTAAATTTTATTCTACAATTTTACTGACATTTCTAATTTAATGTGATTATTACTATTTTAATTTGACTATTAAAATTCATATTAATTATATTCTATAGGACATGATTTGTATGCCTATTTAGGTAGAGCACATAGCAACCCAACTTTTCAAATTTATAACATCTTTAAAGTACTTGTGACTCACAGATCAATAAATGAATTATGAATTATGAATTGGTATAAAGAAGAGTGACCGGGTTAGAAACGAAGACACTCGAAACCAGACTAACGTAAAAGACATACTACACAGAATCGACTCGCAGAAATGGAGATGGACCGGACACATGCTTAGAGATAGCCAACGGAAATGGAGCCAAATCGTCACCAACTGGTATCCAAGAGATGGCAAGAGAAGTAGAGGTGGTCAGTACAGAAGATGGGAGGACGAAATGAAATACACGGCGGGACCATACTGGAGACGTGTGGCACTGGAACGGAAACAATGGAAAGAGCTGGAGGAGGCCTTTGTCGACAGAATTTCCAAAATTAGGGACATTTTGTAAAAAAAAAATAAGTAAAATTAATATTTATTAAATACGTGTAATAACTCAAATTAATAATTTATTGTATTTAAAATTTATATTAATAATTTATTATGCATGACATTTAAATGAACTAATTATATTTAGTTATAAGAAACAATATAATGTATAATGATCTCGAGATAATTTTGTGAATAAAAGGATATTTTATTATTATTATTTTTTAATTTTATTATATAATTCTAAAAACCTATTTAGAGGCTAAAAATTCCACCCTAGCCGGGATTCGAACCCGCGACCTCTGGCTATCCGTGCCAGCGCTCTTTCTAACTCAGCTAATGGGCGACTCCCCGGCATCAGTGAAATTTCGAACCTCTTTACACTATTCTCTATATTACGTACAGCGGAAAAAGCGCTGGCACGGATAGCCAGAGGTCGCGGGTTCGAATCCCGGCATGGGTGGAATTTTTCGCCTCTAAATAGGTTTTTAAAATTGTCCTTAGCACGGGACAAAAATAAAACTAGTTTAATATATAATTCGTCAGAAAAAAATCACGGCGATATTATTGGAATTGCGTGCTAAGACTTACGCGTTTTTTAGGCAAGATCCTAAAGTAGAACATTTACACAAACATGTACTTACTAATGATGAATTCCTGAATCAGAAACTGAATATAAGTGTGGCGAGCAAATGTCAACTCTGCGCGCGTACTACTAACTCCAATATTCCTGCATCGCGCAATCAAAGTGTTTTACTTGACATACCATAAATATAACGTCCGACTAACAACAGTCGGACCACCGGCCGTCCCCTGGCATACGATCTGCCGATCGTGCTCTTCGGGAAATGTCCCTTTATAGTGGAAGAGCACGATCACCCGCTCTTCCCTATAAAAGTAACAAACCTTTAATTTGCTCACATAATCCACTGCAGTGTTCAAAACCATAATTAGAGAGGAACCTCTGCAAACCAATGAAGCAAAGGATTCAACAGACGAGAATAATCCCGATCCGAGTCTTTGAAATCGTGTGTTCAAAAGAAAATATCTAGGCATAGGTACGAAAGTAGGCAGACTGCAGAGTAATCTTCCTTTCTCTGAAATCATGACAGCTTTGATTAGAGGATCTCAAACATGCTCAAATGCAGAAGGCTTTGTAATCCGAACTCCTTTATGTAGGTCTAGCTCCTGGCTTTACCTACGCTGATTTACCGCTGATTTTAAGCTGGTACTAATGACGTAGCATATCCTATGAACCCTAGATGAAGATGACTAGGAACATCGTATAATCGACGTAGGTAGTTGGGTACAGTCATTAGGAATTTAATAGTCATTAGGACTTTAAAGAAACACGATTTCACTAAAATATTCCAGATGTAAATATTCCAGAAGTATTTAATCATTTCTATAAAAAAGGCCGTAAAGGTTTGTTGCCAAGTAGAGAGCAGTATTTAGCTTCAAAGTCAGTGTCTGATTTGCGAATTGAGAAATAATATTATAATGAATTAATTAATTAATATACCCATTACGTACACTAACGTTATTGTAGCAATACCAGTTCGCTTGCTGTGAAGGTAAATATCGTGAGGAAAACTCGGTATCTGAGGTGTTCACATACCTCGAAAAAAATGGTGCATATATATAACAATTTAGCCAATATATTATGACTTTAGTTTCTAATATACTTCTAATTCGAAGGACTAAAGCAAGGAGAAGTATGTGCAGTGCGGCATACATAGACTACATAAAAATATAATTCAACGAAAAATCAAAAAACATTAAAAATAACAGAAAAATAATTCGCGGTATAAAACTATAGGGTATTTGATTGATAATCTAGGTGAAAGAACGTTTTATAATTGCCTAGGTGTCATCCCATTTGTCCTCAAATTACAAACTACGACGCATCCCCAAAGCTAAATATGCCGTTATTTACCGAAGTGTAGGCATTCGCAACCCTAAACCTTTTACTTCAGCTAAGAGTGTGGTATGCTATTTTAGTCAGAGAATTATACGAGTATGCAAGGGGGTGGGTGAATGGGGGTGCTGTGACGTCACCAGACAAACGGACGCGACGCGACGTTGCGTGTACGAACCTCGGCTTTAAGCAAACACTGCACGACCTCTGTGGCGCAGCGGTAGAGCATCTGCCTACCATGTAAGAGGTCCCGGGTTCGAACCCCGGCTGGGGATAAAAAAAAACCACAGGTCTTGGATGTTTACATGTTTGTGATGCCGTTGTTTCTGGTTCCCACGACACAGGGTATCCTTGTGTAGGCCCAGAAGCAATGTATGTGCCTGTATGTAAATGTTATAGCAGTGACTGGAAAATTATTCTTCGTAAGTAACGCATCGATATTAATCATTTGTACGTCCCACTGCTGAGCCATGGACCTCTTCCTGCATCGCAGGAAGGTTAGGCCATACACCACCACGGGGGCCAAGTCCGGGTTAGTGGAGGATTCTAAGACAGTGACGGGCCTTACTGTCAGAAGTTACCGAGCCGCCATAAGGCCTCTGATATGGCTTCACGACTGCCATTATAATGACAGCCGGCACCAAACTGTTTAACGTGCCTTGCAAAGCACGGAAGCGTTTGGAAAAATTGACAGTAACGGTAGTCACGGGACTGTCATCCATCCAGTCCCTCACCGTGCCTGTTGTTGCTTAACTCAAGTGATTGATTCCAATCACTCGGTGCCACGGTTGCTAAATATCATTGCATTTTAGTAGGGAAATATTCAATTAAATATTCTTATTTCGGAACAAGTCCTTAGTGTTGATATTGTCGCGGTCCTATCCCGAACCATCTAGAATAGTCGCCGCATGCTGCGTTTTAGTAAACAATAAACGCTGCAAGCAATAATGACTCGTATGTCAACTAGCGTAAGGTGCAAAACTCTTTAAATGAGTAACTGTTCGAGCGACCTTGCCGCGTGTACCGAGTGTAGGTACGTAGTTACGGGAATGTTCTAGAACCCTTGCCGGCGGATATAAATAGCGGCCGCCGCGGCGCGCTGTCTGATCAGTGCTGCCATCAATAATATTGATCTGGCGGAGATCTCCAAACTGGCGGGCAAGCTGCGCGCCGCCACCTCCCCCGCTGAGCGTCTTATCGCTCTTGCCGAGCATAGCGATATGCTCTCTAGTCTCGTTTAGTTAAACTATTTCGTACTCCCCGGTCCCTCTCTTTATTTGTATCCTCCCTCACGATGAACTCTGTTCTGAACTGGACCACCTACTAGAGGCTCGGTCCCAGGCAGACACAGCCCCCGCCCGCTAGTGTCCCCGCTTGTGGAGACACTATTCTCTCCTAGCAGCTGTAGCTAACCTTCTAAGCGGACGCTTCTTTTAGGGAACTCCGCTGCGCACCCGTCCTCGGCCTCGAGGGGGTCGCTCCGATGTCGGTTTAGGGGTCCTTAGGACCAAAACTAGCCCCAAGGTGGTGTTTAGTGGGTAGGCGCACTTCTTGTGAGTCCCACATTGGCAGCACGGCCGGGTCCGTGCTGTTATGCATGAGCATTCACCACCTCCCTCCCCCGTGTCCTCCGGAGGGTGCCCTTTATAGGGTTAAAAAAAAAAAAAGCGCGCTGTCAGTTCCGTTTGGAATAGCGAAGAGTGAACTTCGAGCGAACATACCTGCGATACGAGCGATAACCTACGACCTCAGCGATACTATTGGACTTCGATTGAACCTGCGATTGGAATCTACGTGTGGACTTCGTGTCGTGAAGACCTGCAGACCCTGCGTGAATAAATCCTAAGAAGTTGTCATTGGCGTTTTACATCTAAATCCAGAACCCTAGCCCGTAACATTTGGTGTCAGAATTGGGGATTTGGAGATGCCACTGACTCCGAGAGAGGATACTTCTGGAGTGAGGACCAGGTCCAGAGGTGCTGCGGAGGCCACGCCCACTGCCCCTCAGGCCACGCCCACCGGCCATAGGGACACGCCCACTGGCCCCGCCCCCCAGGCCACGCCCACTGACCAAGCCACGCCCACTGCCCCTCAGGCCACGCCCACCGGCCATAGGGACACGCCCACTGGCCCCGCCCCGCAGGCCACGCCCACCGATCAGGCCACGCCCACTGGCCCCGCCCACCAGGCCACGCCCACCGACCCCGCGCGCCAGGCCCCGCCCACCGGCCTTGACTACCAGGTTTCACTCAGCGACCAACAGGCTCCGCCTCCTAGCCACTCCCACCTGGCCGCGCCCACCGAAGACATTAAACCTCCGTCACGTACAATGGAGGTTTTGGATATGTCGTGCCTGATGGCAATGTTGGAGGGCATGCAAGAACAACAGAGCAAGCAGATGCAGTGCCTGCAAGAAGAACAGAGAGGCCTGCGAGAAGAACAGAAGGCAGACCAACAGACGATTCTATCTGCCGTTACAAAGTTCAGCGATACGGTCGCTAAGCTACATGAAGATGTAGAGGTAGTGCACGAAAGGGTTTCCGAATTAGAGGAAGACCTAAAAAATGTGAAAACCGGTCTCACTGGACTAGAGAAGGAATTTCGGCGTATAAAAGCTGCTGGAGTTACATCGAGCGGAGTTGTCAGCATAAACCACGGGCCTAAAGTGAAGGTGCCTCCGTACGACGGTACTACGTCTTGGGTCGCCTACCGCCAGCAGTTCCAGACTGTCGCTGCTTCAAACGGGTGGACGGACGAACAGAGCCTGACAGCCCTCACCGTCGCACTCAGAGGATCGGCTTTATCTGTCCTGGAGGCACTGCCGACCTCAGGCAGTGAGTTCAAAGACTTGCTGGAGGCACTTGAGGCTAGATATGGGGAACGACACCTGGAAAACGTTTTCCGTGCCCAGCTGCGTGACCGGACTCAGCGCCTGGGTGAAGGACTTCAACAATGGGCGTTGGAAATTGAGAAGCTGGTTCGAAAGGCATATCCTTCTGCTGATAGTAAGATGGTGGATACGAATATTTTGCAAGCCTTCGTCGACGGAATCAAGGATCTTGAAATTAGGGCTGCAGTGAAGCTTCGCCACCATTCTTCATTAAAAGAAGCTCTGGCACACGCCCTGGAAGTAGAAGCTGTGCGTCATGATATCCGGCAAGGGTATAAACTTCGAGAAGTTACGGAGGAGGTTAAAGAGATCAAGACACCTCCCAAGAGAAACTCCGGGCGCATGTGTTACAAGTGTGGGGAAAGAGGGCATCTGCAGTTCACGTGTCCTAAGAAGGAAAGGCAACCGACCAAAACAGATGACAGACTGGATGCGTGTCTCAACAAAATAGAGCAGCGTTTTGAAGAGTTTGTGAAGAAGCATAACGCTGCGCCCTCCGCCGTGAATCAGGGAAACGAGTAAAAGCCAGGACTGCGGGGCGGGTACTGGCTGGAGCGGAGGAAGCCCCAGTAACCAGAATCTCACAAGCATGGAACGGGAACAGTCTACTAATACGCGGTGCAGTGAACAAAATAGAGTGCAAAATCACCCTAGATACAGGAGCTTCTAGAACAATAGTGAGACCAGACCTGGTGAAAGCTGTAGGGAGCCGCAAAGGCACCAGCTTAAGCAGACTTCTCTCCGCTTCTGGCCAGCAGATACCCGTCCTGGGTGAAAGGTCGGTTACGATATGTGTTGGGGAAGCATCATATATTCACGACGTAATCGTAGCCGAAATTATGGATGATTGCATTCTGGGCCTAGACTTTATGAAGAAACACAATTGTCACATCGATGTCACTAACGGTGTTTTTAAATGTGGTGATGAGGAGAACTTCATACTTGGCGGTCCCGATGGAAATGTCACGTGCCTGAAGAAAATCGTTATACCTGGACGAGCACAAACTGAAGTAAAGGTGAAGCTGCCTTCGAGTCAGAAGAATCAGCGGAATAGGTGTGTGCTGATTGAAGATACACGCGACAGTGCAGCCAGTCAGAAATTGCTGACAGCAAGAACTCTCGTCTATGGAGGTAAGACCGCTGTAGTAAGGGTTGTGAATATAGGCGATCGTGAGATTACCCTTAGCAAAGGTGACGTTATTGGAAGGTGTGAGGAAGCCGTTTGGATGAGAAGCTGCCAATCATCTCCATGCTCAAACACATCGAATACCAGGAGTGAAATTATAGTCACTAAGCTCCTTGAGGATTCTAAAAGTAATCTGAGCTATTCGCAAAGCATGAAAGCTAAAAGGTTGCTACTGCGCTTTAGGGATATCTTCTCTGACGAAGGAAATCCTGGAAGAACATCGCTAGTTCAGCACAAAATCGACACCGGACAGGAGCGACCTATTCGTCAGCGAGCGAGGCGCATACCGATTGCCAAAGAAAAGGAAGTACAAGACATGTTGGACGACATGAAGAGAAACAAGATTATAGAACCTTCTGCTAGCCCATGGTGTTCTCCCGTTGTGTTGGTAAAGAAGAAAGATGGTAGCACAAGGTTCTGTGTAGACTATCGACGGCTTAACGATGTGACCAAGAAGGATAGCTATCCACTGCCACGAATAGACGATACCCTGGACACATTGAGTGGTATGAAATGGTTCTCGACATTAGATCTGAAATCGGGCTATTGGCAAGTGGAAATTGATCCGAAGGATAAAGAGAAGACAGCCTTTTCAACTGGCAAAGGTTTATGGCAATTTAACGTGATGCCTTTTGGATTGTGCAACGCGTCAGCTACATTCGAACGACTTATGGAGTGCGTACTGGCCGGATTAGTTGGGGAAGCCTGCCTTGTCTACTTGGATGACGTCATAATCATGGGTACAGATTTTGAGGACCACTTACAAAATCTAGAGCAAGTTTTTAAGAAGATAATGGGAGCAAACTTAAAGTTAAATCCGAAGAAATGCAGTTTATTTAAGAACAAGGTTAGTTATCTCGGCCATGTGATAACCAGCGAAGGCATACAGACCGATCCAGCCAATATCGAAGCAGTGCAAAAATGGCCTACTCCCAAAGACAAGACTGAAGTGCGAGCATTTTTAGGGCTATGCTCATATTATAGACGGTTTGTTAAGGGATTCTCTGAAATTGCCAAGCCTTTACACAGACTGACTGAAGACAAGTAGTCATTTCATTGGGATGACACATGTGAGAGTTCATTTCAAAAATTAAGAAAATGTCTTTGCGAGACCCCAATCTTGGGATTCCCACAGCCTAACGGCCAATTCATTGTTGACACTGACGCCAGTAACACAGCGATCGGAGGAGTGTTATCGCAGAAACAGGGCGACAGAGAGGTTGTGATGGCATATTTCAGTAAATCGCTATCAAAACCTGAAAGGAACTATTGTGCGACAAGAAGGTGGTATGTCGGTATACGGAGTAAAACACACGTTCGTATCGACTGACGTATATTGTAAGACTCGTTGTGGCCAGCGCGCGAGCACAGACCTATTCATACATAGGTAGCTACATATCACCTCCAAACTTATATACTAACACACTTTTTAAACTATGATAACGATAACAAGAACAGTGTTACTTCAGTATAAGACACTTTATGTTTTATATTAAGCACTCGGTACTTTAACATGGTGTAATCATTTCATGATAAATTAGATACCTTAAGACATAAATCTAACTTTTAATTATCGAAGCCATATCTTTTTACTGGCTTTCTTATACGCTTCGGCCGCGCGCTGGGTTTAGGATTGGTATTAGGCGTACTAATAGATGGCATTGTGCTGGGAACGCACGAGCTGCTCCCGTTCGCCAATGCTGTGGAATTTGGAATACTTTCTCTGCCCGGACTAGTAGATAATTCAGACGGTGGGACGGATAACTCAGAGTTGGCACTTAAAGCTGAAATATATCTTCCCTGGGTACCATCGAACCAGCTTCGCTTTCTTGTGGGCAACTTTCTGTGATTACTCCTAAATCTGTAGGGGCTAAAAGCGATAACGATCTAGATCTAGGTCTTTTAAGGACATTTGATAGATAGCTTCCTCCTCAGACGACTCTGCATCTTCCCCAGGAATTTGAAAAGACTAAGTTTGGAGTTTTTTTGTCCATTTTTTCTCCAAAATGATCCAGATTTTGAAATGGACACCTAGTTTAACTTGTAACGTTCATTAAGCCGCAGTATCTGCGCTACTTTGAATAAAACCTTTTCATTTCATTTCATTTCATTTCCTCTTGTTGCTCGGTGTTAACTGCTTCCGCCAAGTAATGTGCTGCTTGGCTGCCGCCACGACGACGCCCGCCGCGCCACCCCCGGTAGTGCGTGCCGCGCCCGCCGCCGCATCGCGCTGCCCGACTCGGCTCGGGCTTGGTGGCCGCCGCTGGGTTCGCCGGTGGCCCTCGTCGAGGACACACTCGCCGTAGATGACCGACGATGTTGCACCAGCCGCACCTGTAGCTGCTAAACTTGCAGCTGGATGCTACATGGTCGTGTGCGCCGCACACGGCACACTGCATATTGCTTTGAGTCTCCATCGCATTTATTTGTTCGACGTCATGTCTTGCCGACCCGGCTCTCGACTCCACTGCAGCTGCGTTCTTTTCCGCTGCTTCTAGCGCTGACGCGAGGGACACCGCCCTAGAATAAGATAAATCCTCTTCCGCGAACAACCGTTGCCGGATTACATCGCTACACAAACCGCATACTAGCTGATCTCGCAAACTTTCGTCCAGCGCCGGTCCAAACTCTCAATTACGTGCTAGTATTTTTAGTTCCGCCACATACTGCGCCACATTTTCACCCACATGTTGCCGCCGCAACCGAAACTGGTATCGCTCCGCCATTATTGAAGGTTTGGGTTGTAGTTGCCTTTTAACGGTATCTATTATTTCTTGATAGGTGCACGCCGCTACCGACTTAGGACTCACCAGATTCCCTATGAGTTCGTATGTTTCGTCACCCACTACGGATATAAGTGTAGGCAACCACAGCTCTTCTTTGATTTGGTTGGCTTTGAAATACATTTTCAAACGCTCCGTGTATGCTAACCAATTGCCATTGGCTACATCATACTCCTTAATTTTCCCGATTGACATTTTAATCTGTTTGAGCACGCGTCTGTGTTAATTGTTAACTTCGTTCGCCATTTTGGTATGTCGGTATACGGAGTAAAACACACGTTCGTATCGACTGACGTATATTGTAAGACTCGTTGTGGCCAGCGCGCGAGCACAGACCTATTCATACATAGGTAGCTACATATCAGAAGGGAGCTCTTGGCTGTGGTAAAGACAGTACAGCACTTCAGCAAATATCTCCTTGGCGTGCGGTTTACGCTTCGCACTGACCACGCCGCCCTGAAGTGGCTGTTACAATTTAAAAATCCAGAGGGGCAAGTTGCTCGATGGATCGAACAACTGCAGGAGTACGACTTTATTATTGAACACCGCAGCGGAAAGGTGCATGGAAATGCTGACGCACTGTCAAGAAGGCCGTGTCCGGAAGACTGCAAGCACTGTGCCAAACAAGAGACAAAGGAACTGCCATTGAGATTGACAAGAATGAGTCCATCGAGATCTTGGGAAGATGAGGCGATGAAAGAAGCACAGGAAGATGACGAAGATGTACGGCTCATTGTCGCATGGAAGAAACGAGGCGAGGACAAGCCAAGATGGTGCGAAGTGGCTCCTACTAGTGCTGTCACCAAGGCATACTGGGCTCAATGGGACAGTTTTATTCTTCGGAACGGAATACTTTACCGAAAATGGGAGAAACCTAACGGCAGAGAGTTCCATCTTCAGATAGTTGTCCCAAGAGATAAGGTACAAGATGTCCTCCGTGAAGTACATGACGGCGTGTCAGGTGGACATTTGGGCGTAAAAAGGACTTTAACAAAGATTCGAGAAAGGTTTTACTGGCTCCATTGTCGAGAAGATGTGCAAGATTGGTGCCGCAAGTGTGCTACCTGCGCCGCGGTGAAAGGCCCACCAACTAGAAGCCGAGGAAATCTGCAACTTTATAACGTTGGTGCGCCATGGGAACGCATTGCAGTTGATGTGGCTGGACCGTTCCCAGTAACGGAATCAGGAAATAAGTATTTCATGGTAGTTATGGATTACTTCACTAAATGGCCAGAGGTATTCGCCATACCCAATCAAGAAGCCACGACTGTTGCCTCCAAGTTGTTTGAGGAAGTAGTTTGCCGGTTTGGTGTGCCCTTGGAAATACACTCCGACCAAGGCAGGAACTTTGAGTCTCAAGTATTTCAAGAACTCTGCAAAATATTGGGAATGCATAAGACTAGGACCACCCCATATCATCCTCAATCTGACGGCATGATAGAAAGATTTAACCAAACACTTGAGAGACATTTAGCAAAAGTCGTTGACAGGCACCAGAGAGACTGGGACAAATACATACCGCCATTTCTTCTGGCCTACAGAACGGCAGAACATGAAAGCACGAAGGTAACCCCGGCGCGTGTAAATTTTGGCCGAGAACTGAGAATACCAGTAGATCTGCTGACTGGAGGCCCTCCTGACGACTCACGTTCTCTACACGACTACATTTCCGAGTTACGTGAGAAAATGCGAGAGATTCATGCCATAGTACGGGAAAACGGATTGGAGTCGAGTGAAAAGATGAAGACTAGGTATGAACGCCGAGCAAATACAAGCGGCTTCGAAGAAGGAGCACTAGTCTGGCTTCACAATGTAACTCGACGAAAAGGAAAATCTCCGAAATTGCAGACAAGGTGGGAGGGACCGTACAAAGTGGTAACTCGGTTAAATGACGTGACGTACCGAATTCAACGGCAGCCAAGAGGTGCACAAAAAGTGGTTCACATCGACCGCTTAGCTCCTTATCACGGCAGTAATGAAGATGCTCGGGACGAGCATCTCTAAGAGGGGAGCAGTGTCGCGGTCCTATCCCGAACCATCTAGAATAGTCGCCGCATGCTGCGTTTTAGTAAACAATAAACGCTGCAAGCAATAATGACTCGTATGTCGACTAGCGTAAGGTGCAAAACTCTTTAAATGAGTAACTGTTCGAGCGACCTTGCCGCGTGTACCGAGTGTAGGTACGTAGTTACGGGAATGTTCTAGAACCCTTGCCGGCGGATATAAATAGCGGCCGCCGCGGCGCGCTGTCAGTTCCGTTTGGAATAGCGAAGAGTGAACTTCGAGCGAACATACCTGCGATACGAGCGATAACCTACGACCTCAGCGATACTATTGGACTTCGATTGAACCTGCGATTGGAATCTACGTGTGGACTTCGTGTCGTGAAGACCTGCAGACCAGACCCTGCGTGAATAAATCCTAAGAAGTTGTCATTGGCGTTTTACATCTAAATCCAGAACCCTAGCCCGTAACAATATGAAATGTGCAACCCTAAAATAATGTGACAATTTTATAGAACTTTATACTCTAAGGTCAATTTCTGAATACTTCGCGAAGTAGGTTACGTAAGTCTTTCTGTCTCTTCAGATTAAAAACTTAAATTCTACTACATACCTATACCCATTTAAAATTATACCTAAATGACAAAGTTTGCGAATTATACTATTTTTATTTTTAATGCACTAACCCGTGCTAAGGACAAATTTAAAAACCTATTTAGAGGCTAAAAATTTCACCTATGCCGGGATTCGAACCCGCAACCTCGGCAATCCGTGCCAGCGCTCTACCAATTGAGCCAATGGGCGACTCACCGGCATCAGTGAAATTTCGAACCTCTTTACACAATTCTCTGTATTACGTACAGGCAGCGACATCTGGCTTAAGCAAATTGCATCACTTACAGCCCCGACTACCCACTTTGCAGTTAGGTTTTACATCGGAATGATATCACGTTTTATATTTTGTTTCATATTCATCACGAAGTGCTCTTAATGATAGCTTATTAGATATGCAGACAGCACTAGATACGTTAGTTATATTATTAAATAAGTTAGGTTTAGAAATATCTAGTAATAAGATAATTTATTGAATCAATTTTACAAGATACACGGTACAGTAATAGGTAGGTACATATTTATTATTATGGCATAGTTGGTGTAGAATGGTATTCACAGTAGGCAAAAAACCTGTGTTGTGAATACCAGCCACTCTCCCGAGTGTGCAACTAATTTAAGAAAACAAATGTGGGTATCTTGACGCGTGCCGCGTGAGCGCATCAACAAGACACGTTAAACTTAATGATAAGGTAACCACTAAACTTACGAACTTCATCATAGTTTTATATTGCATTGCATTTCCTTATAATAAGATTCGAGTAAGGATTAATTAATTGGTAAAAGCAGAGGTTGACCACTTAAAATGCGAGCTTGGTACAAACTAAAATTTTAACTATTCTCATTTTCTACACTATTATTTTGGCTTTATGTTATGTATTTAACATAAAGCCAATATAATAGTGTCTTAATCACGAATATGTTTTATACATGAATGAGTTGTGTTATGTATGTGTGTGTGTGTCAATTGGTATAATTTGTTGGGATAATTCAAGGTGGGTTTTTTAATTGTATCTCAGTAAATATGGAGGTTAGGCCACTAGGCAAAGAATACATACTCAAATGCTAACAATAAGATTGCGTAAATAGTTAGTTATGTAACTTGCTTAGCCCTACGATAGCTAGATGTATCTTGGGGTCGGATTGTGGGGCCACTAAGCAAGGAGAACAGGTAATATCGTATATGGGTGGTATTTTTTACAAGTAATTTTCTGTAAATAAATAGTAAATCGGGTAGATTTAAATTAGCCGGTATTAAGCAGATACTGTTAAAAGTGACTCTGTTTCGTCATAGTTTAGTCCATATAGGTATGTTCGGAGTGTATTTTTACATTTAAATTTATTCATGGGGTACAATGTTAGTATGCGGTTAAATTTGTTATAGAGGTACGGACCCAGGAAGTATTGCTGCTTTTGAATAAATGTAGTGCGGCTTCTGGGAACAGTACATACAATGTCATGCCGACGTTTGGTCGTTGATAGGTTAGGATCAAATGTTAAAGATGAGTGGTGACGTAAAACTGTGTGGAGAATATAGGTCTGCCTGACGGAAAGAAGTTCACAAGAACTATATAGTATAGTTGTAGGGAATCTATAAGATTTAAAAGTCATGACCTTTAATACTGACCTTAGTGCTCTTTCTAAATGTATATTATAGGTTTTACATGCACCGCCCCATACGGGAATGCAGTACGACATTATTGAATGACACAAAGCATAGTAAACTTTTTTCAAAACTTTTATGTCGGCTACATGACGTAATCTTTTAAAAACCCATATTAGTTTCCGGACTCGCATAGTAACTAAGTCAATATGTGGCTTCCAAGTCAATTTGTCGTCAATTAAAACCCCTAAATATTTAATTTTATCTGTTCGCTGAATAGTTGAGCAACTACAGAGTTTATGATTTTCATCGCATGTATGTAGCTTTATTTTAAGGCCATTGGGTGGTTCGGAGACCTTCCTTAAAGAAAACGCAAGGTATTTCGTTTTTTCCATATTCAGGGATAGTAGGTTAGAGTCGAGCCAGTGTGCTACTTTGTGGAGACCCCGTTCAGCTATTGAGTACGTTTCATTCCAGGTATCTCCACAAAATACAAGGGCGGTATCATCTGCGAAACAGTAGGTTTTTCCATTAGTAAGGTCGAGTTGGCAGAGATCGTTAATATATATGAGGAAAAGGCTCGGACCGAGGATACTGCCTTGTGGTATACCAAAATTAATAGGTATGTCACTGCTAATCACGTCATTAATTTTAACTCGTTGTTCCCTATCCATTAGATAATCCCTATAAATATTTACTCCACGAATACCCATCCTCTCCATTTTCTCCACAAGGATGGGGATAGAGACCGTATCGAAGGCCTTTTTCAAGTCCAAGAATATTGATAAACATTTAGACTTTTTATCTAAACTCGTTGAAACTCTCTGCATTAATTGTGAAACGGCATCCTCAGTGGACAAGCCTGATCTGAAGCCAAACTGGGCTGAGGAAATTAAGTTATTTTCTTCTAAAAAATTAACAAGCCTGTTGTTCAGAATTTTTTCCAGGATTTTGGAGAGAGCAGGGAGAACTGAAATTGGCCTATAGTTATTCACACTATCTCTATCTCCATCCTTGTAGATTGGATGTATGAGAGATCTTTTTAAAATTTTGGGAAAGATACCACAATCGAAACAAAGATTGCAAATTTTTGTTATTATCGGCACAAGAGTTTTACTACCCTGTTTTATGAGTAGAGAAGGAATATCATCCCAACCCTTTGCGCAGTCAGTTTTGAGATTTTTTATGGTTCGTTCCATCTCAGAATCGGTGACATTAAGCAGAGCAAAAGATTTATCCAAAAATGGTGGTAAGCAGTAAGTAGCAGATTTAAAAGAGGGTAAGCGATTATTTGAGATGTTTTGGGCTAATTGTTCTCCTATTGTTCCAAAAAAGTTATTAATTTTATTTATATTTACTTCACGGTCATAGTCATTCAGTAGTTCTTCAGAAAAAGTTTTAGTTTTATTCTGGCCAATAGATTCTTTTACAAGTTTCCATGTATTTTTTGAGTTCTTCGAAGCTTTCTCTAATTCGTGTTTTTCGTAATAGTTTTTTAGTTTTTTTAATAATTTATTACAAAAATTTCTGTATCTAAGATAGGTAATTTTTAAAATACTATTGTTTGGGGACTTTTTTACTTTTTTTTGCATTTTGTCCCGATTTCGTATGCATTTTAATAACCCTGGAGTTATCCATGGTTTTAATATACGTTTGTTAGCCGGGATAGGTCGAGTTTGGCTATTAACGTCAATTACTTTTTTTAATATATTAACGAGGTTTTCAGTGGCTTGATTTGGGTCTGGACAGTCTAAAACTGGTGAAAAGTCCGTATTTTCTAGTTGTGAAACCGCTTGGTCAATGTCCAGTTTTGTATGCAGTGGTCGAGTTTTATTTGCTTTGAGATTTGTTTCTATAGCAAGTAAGACAGCCTGGTGATCAGTCAGGGAAGTATTAAGTACAGCCACTTTTCCGTAATTTTTACAGTTTAGGAGAATATGGTCTAGACAGTTGTGGCCCCTAGTAGGAAGGGTATGTCCCGGAAGAAAACCAAGTTCGCTAATAAAGTTTAAATACGATGGGGTATTGGTATCATGGCTATTTGGTTTGATATCGATGTTTAGGTCACCAGCAATTATGACATTTTGAAAAGTTTTTAGCGAATTAATTAGTTCCGACAGGGAGTTGAAAAATATGGTAAGATTCTTAATTGAGGGGGAGCGGTAAATCGCTAAGATGACTGTATCAGATCCAAATTTTATTGAGAGACAGTTGGCGTCTATGAATTTTGGCTCTTCAACTTTGCAATCTAATCCAGGATTTGTATATACAACCAGGCCGTCATTTTGGTTGAAGTAATTCAATGAGTAAGATAGTTTGAAGTTATCTAGTGACGGTGGGGGGTGCTTATTATTATCTAGCCAGCATTCAGTCAATATAACAATATCAGGTGTGAAGGATAATCTAGATAGTAGGATTTCAAAGCTTGGTAGGTTTTTATATATGCTGCGAATGTTTTGGGTTATTATTTTAAGATGGGACTTATTTTCGCTCAAAATTGATTGGCACTGCTCGGGACTACATGTTATAGCAGAGGCTACAGAAAGTGTGTCTATTTCAGCCGATATAGTTTTGTTAGATGCCATCTTTACAGCTTAAATTGATGTAGTTGATATAGTGGTGGCAGGGTTTAGCATCGTGAGTCCCACGATGGGATTCAAGGGATTCCAAATTATACAGAAAGCAGGATACTAGTGAAATTAGAGATAGTGTTCGATAGGCTCGTATGGGTGATATATGGTCGTTCTTTCGATTATGTGTATTATATAATGAGTTTGTCTTGGTTGTGTGCTTGCTGTAAAATGAGGCTGGCAGGGTCATTGAACAATATTGTAAGATAAGTGTAGTGGTTTTAGATAAGTGTATGATAAGAGAATATGTAATCGACTTAAGGTCGACGCATGCAATATAAAAAAACACGGAAACTAACCTAGACACTATCAGGACAACAAAAGCAACTTTATATGTAAAATCTAGTCAATTGCTGGAAGTCTGCCCAAGATTCTTAAGTTGTTGTTCATCAATTATAGTTATCAGCGGGGTACCGTCGTCTTTGCGCAGGAACACTTTGCCATTAGATGTCCAGCAGTATCTGAAGAGCTTCTCTCTAGTTAGTTCTCTTGCGAGGAAGTACAGTCTGCGTGCCTTCAGGGTTAGATGTTCGGCCACATAAATTGGGACTGATGGGCCATCAATGTTAATGTGAGAAGAACTCAGTTTGGAAGTTTTGTTTTTAGCGTTGAAGTCCTTAGCGGCTTGTATTACTTTATTTTTTTGAAGTACAGTTGAAAAACTGACTATAATCGGTTTTTTCTTTTCCGGTTTTCCGGGGAGACGACGAATTTCTCGAAGGTCGGTTGGAGCCACTTCAATGCTCAGAGTCTTCGCAGTGTCTAGAACTAATTTTAGTAGATCTTCTGAAGTCTCCTTTTCTTTACATGGTACATTTCTTATTTCAACCATGTTTGTTAGGAATTGGCGCTGCATATCTTCTATTTTATCTTCCAATGATTGGATTTTTTGTTTATACTCGCTCGACTCATCCTCCAATGCGCAAACTTTAGTACTGATGTCTTCGTATTGGGCATTTATAAATTGGAGGGAGTTCTCAATTTCTGTGTTTGACTTTTGGAGTTCTTGTGTTTGCAATTTCAGCTCCAGGATCCCGGAATGAAGGCCTGAGAGTTTGTTATTAATGTCACTTTTCCAATCGTCGAACATAGATATAAGCATTTGCTTAATTTCTTCCTTGAAATCGCGCAAGTGAACAGAATAATCATCCTCAGGTCTTCGACGCTTAAAGCGTTTAATGTAGTCAGTGGGACCAATAGGTGTATTTTGCTCGTTTAATTCTTCGCTAGTGAGGTTTGGATCTGAAGAATGCATCGACTTCGTCGGAGTCATAATAAACCACGAGGAAGCCCAATCAAAGAAAATAGGTCCGCAGTTTCAGTGGCTGCCGTTTGCGTTAACTGCTATGACCAGCGTAAGTTGAGACCGGTTATTTGCGTATGGTAAGTACGATCGGGGTTCAAGTAGTGCTGGTTGTTTTTTTCTATATAGTAGATTAGGCAAGCTTGCTTACCGGTCATCGATGCGCGCAGTAGGCGATTTTCGTTTGGCGTCCTATTCTGGTATTGATATGTCCCTTTCTTACTAAGACATCAGTAGTTTGATTTTACAAATATTTTAAGCAATGGCTCACAGCGGACACGTCCGTGCGCTTTCGCGATCCGGGAGGGAGGTAGTAATAAGACTAAGCTATGCACATTTCAAAGAGGTTTTAAAAGACTGCATGTAAATTTAAGTATCAATGGCTGTCAGTTAGAAAATGTAGATTGTGTCAAGTACCTAGGTTTGTGGCTCGATAGATCGTGTAGATGGGATAAACACATTAATGAAATTTGTGAAAAAGCTAGTAACTTTTTGCAGTTGCTTAACGTTTTGGCGGGATCAGGATGGGGAGTTCACCCAAAATATTTACGCACGTTGTATATCTCTCTCATTAGAAGTAGATTAGATTACGGGTCATTTTTATATGATAATTGTAGTGCTAATACTCATTTGCTTAAGATAGACAAAATCCAAAATCAGGCCATGCGAGTTATAGGCGGGTACATTAAGTCCACCCCTATTCATGTCATGGAAGCCGACCTCTGTATACCACCACTTAAAATCAGGAGGCAATATCTTGGGTTCAAATTTTGTTTGAAGAGTCAAGCTTATGACGGAAATCCTGTTATACCTAAACTTAATGAGCTGTGCTCTTTGTGTAATAGTAAAAGATTTTGGATTAATAAGAGAACTCCGCTTCTAGTCCAAAATTACCGTCAAACTAGGGATGAAGATATTTGTTCACAAAAACCGCTGCCTATGTTTAGTTTAAATAAATATATCTCTGATATTAACATAAATGAAGTAGTAAACAGCAGTCTGCTTGAAGTTCAGTTACCTAAAAATTTATATGAGCCTAATTGTTTAAAAAATGCCGTTATGCTTGAATTACATGATAAATATTCGGGATGGTATGCTATATATACAGATGGGTCAAAAAATAAAAATGCAACTGCTGCCGCTGTATATGACCCTCATTGTAATACAGGTAAAATGATTAAAATTAATAAACACTTAAGTATCATGACTGCTGAATTAGTTGCGATCGCTGAAGCTTTAAATTATGTGGTCCAGTTGAACTCTTCAAATGTAGTAATACTAACGGACAGTAAGAGTGCCCTCTTACATCTGGTTAAATGTGTGAAAGGTGGCAGAGGCGTAGCAGTTGCATACTCAATATTAAATAAATTGTACGATTTAAGCAAATCAGGCCGTAGTATAAAGTTGCAGTGGATACCATCACATCTAGGCATCCGAGGAAACGAGGAGGCTGACATTTTAGCTAAAAGAGCTTTAGTAGATGGGGAAGAAATAGAGATAAAACCAAATTATTTAGAAATATTAGGTAAATTTAGAATGATCAATCATGAAAACTGGAACGAGTATTTCAATGAAAGGTCTAGAGAAAAAGGTATCTGGTTTAAAAGCATTCAATGTGAACCTCCTCGTGTCCCTTGGTTCTGTAAAGTGGATTTAAAAAGACCTCAAATTGTTATGGCGTTGAGATTACGTTCTGGACACATTCCTACTAACAAATTCACTTATTTAATGAAAAAGGTGGATTCTCCCAATTGTGAGTTGTGCGGTACAGTGGATGATGTGACTCATTTGTTGGTGGAATGTGGCCGGAACGCTCAGAAAAGACAGGTTTTAGTTCAAGAATTTAATGTAAATATCTTAGATGTAGGAGCTTATCAGAGCATATTAGCAGAACCGCAGTCAAGTTCAGCCAGATTTATTTATTTTTTTAGTTTTAAGGTCGATTAGTTGATTAGACAATAAGTATAGGGTACGATGGGGCTGACATGGTCCCACCAGGACAAAAGTCCCGAAATAAATAAAGATAAAAAAAAAAAGATATTATTTATTTATTACGTTGCCATGGTAACAAGAATCGTATAAACGGATTCTTTAGCGGCACCAAGTTCGACTACGAGTATCAGTAACACCTTTCGATCTAATGCTACGACATGGCAAGCGATGTAAAAATGATTTACGAACTTATTTTTTTCCAGCCCTAGTAACATTGTCTCCGCCATCTGTTACGCAGCCAATCGAGCAGAGAAAAATGAAACAGAATTCAGTGATATAATTTACAGTCCGCCGAGCAAAATAAAAGATAATTTTCGCATAAAACTGAATGTCCGCAATAAGGAGCACGACGACGCGCGGTACGAACATTTCCAAAACACCTAGCATAATATGTAGTACATAGTTCCCTTTTTAGGGTTTCCTACCTCAAAAGAAAAAACGGAACCCTTATAGGATCGCCGTCCATCCGCCTGTCTGTGTGTCAAGACACTTTATTTTGGGGACGCTTATCGAGTTGAAAATACCTACTTTCCTTTGACCTATAGTACTATGAAATTTGGCAATTACAAACGTCTTCTACTACATTTACAGACAACAATCTGAAATGAAATGAAAAGGTTTTATTCAAAGTAGCGCAGAAACTGAGGCTTAATGAACGTTACAATTCCAACTAGATGTCCATTTCAAAATCTAGATCATTTGGAGAAAAAATGGACAAAAAAACTCCAAACTTAGCCTTCAAGTTTGAAGTTCTTCGTCTGAAACTGTATATTTGCAATAAAACTGCCTTTGAAGTTCGGGAAAAGCTCGGAAGAAAGAGTTTGAATTTTAAGTACAAATTTGTACAGAACCCTCCTGCGAGTCCGACACACAGTTCGGTGTTTTTAAAAAAGATAAAGATTTTTTTTTGTTAAAGCTTGTAAACAAATACATTAAGTAGCTGTTAAAGGTAAGTAAAATAACGCGATGCTCTACCGGTTAAGGTGTGAAAATATTAAACTGCAATTTACCGAGTTTAGATTAATGTTTTATTTATTGTATCCCAATTTAGGAGTATCTACCAGACCTTCCTTAGGGAAGAGATCCGTGCCCCTCGGTAGGGAAATAATGGGTTGGTATCGCAATTTCGCACGGTGATGGAGACCAAAAATATAAGGACGATCAAGCCATAGGCCAGATATAAAACGACTCTACAATTTTGGAAAGAAAATAAAAACCACTACAGTGCTGTAGTATGTACCTAAACACAATTACGCTTCCCCTTGCAGTGATATTGGGAACAGTAGTGAACTTGCACAAAAATATGTTTTAATCAAATTGGAGATAAAACCCACAATTATTTAACTTTTAAAGTGGTCATGGCTGATTTTCTTTTCTAACACTGATACATACATAGATACTGTGGCAAAAGAAGCAAGAAAGTAGAATTAATGCAGTTGAAATGAGGTCCTTGAGAAGTATGTGTAGTGTTACTTTGAATGACAGGATACGCAATAGTCTGATTAGAGAACGTTGTGGAGTATAAGAGGATTTAGTGACTAGAATTGAGAAAGGAATGTTGCGTTGGTTTGGACATGTGGAGAGAATGAAGGAAGAAAGATTGACGAAACAAATATACATTGCGAATGTGAGGGGAAGGGCTGGTAAGGGACGTCCCAGACGGACTTACATCGACCAAATAGGGGATGTATTAGCAAAGGGAAAGATAAAAAGTACCCGGAACCGGCGTGCGTGCATGCAACAACTTATGAACGTTGATGAAGCGAAGGTGATCTGTCAGGATCGTGGCAAGTGGCAGTCCCTGGTCTCTGCCTACCCCTCTGGGATACACGCGTGAGGTTCTGTGTGTGAGTAATGTGTCTCAGATCATATGATCTGAGGTTATGTGTGTACACTGATACATCCTATAACCTTTCCAACACTCCTAGAATTATAGTCACGTGGTACAAGAACGGGCATAAACTATGACGTCAACTTTCTTTTTTCCTCTGTGCGTCAACTCACGAGATGCATGTAAAATCTCATTTATCAATTATCTCTTTAAATTGTGTTTTTTGATGAATCTACCTTTTGAAAAATTTAATCTTTTAAAATTTTTTTATTATTCCCTTTTTTACAAGTAAAACCTCAAAAAAATGGTACTATTTTTTATTTTGCTTTGTTTTTTGTCATGCTGTAAAGATATCGCACCAGTAAAGTTCTAAGTTCCTTTCGGCCGTTTTCGCAACCAAGTTTCGTAAACAGTTGCGAAAGAAGTTCGATGCAAGTTCCCCATTAGGATTGTCACCCTCCGCGTAGTGCGCGCTGTACAACAAAGGGTCGCGTGGCGAAGCTCCTCTTTTCCATTGACCACTCAGGCCAGGTCCCCAGAGCCGGCGCTCTGCGTTCCATGGGGCCCCCTAAGCTATTTCCTGCCAGACCAACAACTGATATTAATCCTGAAAATTGTTTCTTCCGTATTGATAAAGAAAATCAGCTGTCAGAAAACATAGAATAAGTATATATAAAGAATTCACATATTTTCAAAGCTAAGATTACCCAACATTAAAAAATAACAGCTGTTAGAATAAACGAGTGTTTTAATGATAAAATTAGTGAAATAAATTTATGAAATAATACGAATAAATAATGTACCGATGTATTGACAAATGTAACTAAATTGAGATTGTATACATATCTATAAATAGAAAGTGCTAGAGAAGTTGTAGTGACCGTATTGTCCGTGGGTTATTATAATTTTTTATCGAATTGATATCCGCCGGAGTATATATTAATTACACAGATTTATGTCTCTGATAGCACACACAAAACCATAAACTGATGCGGAATAATTAATATTATAAAATAAAGAAATAATTAAGGACACACGTGAAGTTTAGGTAGCACTAGAGTACTTTTGTCGTCGTACGTATTTTATGACTGTGAAGGCTGTGTATTTAGCCACTTGTTACTCTTAATTCAATTCAATTCAATTTATTTCAACGTAAAGAATTTACATTCTGTTTGCTGAATGTCAAAGTACAATGTAACATGAAAGTGAAAGCCGCCGCCTTCGGGCCGTAATGTAGTGGAGAAAAAGGCAGCGGGAAAAAAAAACTCCACTCTGACCATCTTTTCTCAAGTCTTAAATCTAATACATTAGATACCACCTACGCATAAGATTCCATGATTGCCATTAATAACTTTAAATGTTAAGGCATTATTAAATATATATACTTTTTTACATAGGCCGTGAAAACATGACAAGTGCTGCGGCCAGACACACGAACAGCACTCGTTCACGAGCATAACGCAGAGGTCAGCCATCATCAGTCTCAACCATTTTGGAGGGAAATAGATGACCCGGCCACCACGCCACCATTCGAATGACCTTTAGCAAACCTGCAGATTAAGTTTTTGTCAGTTAATTACGCTCATGTCCGTTGTATGGTTCACACGGCGTCCCATATAGTGCCGTAAGTCAGCCTTAAGCCCAATGTTACTACTTAAACTGCTATTATAATGCTATTGTACTGGTAATGTACCGACATAGTGAACTTACGTAAGGCTGCCTAATTTGTGCCCAAACTGACTTACACAGCTTGTGGAGTACGTGAACGACTAGACATCTTATATAGAACCCCGAATGCGTCTGTGTATCGAATTTTTTTTTTAATAAAACCATTGAATTTCAAATTCACTGATAAAACGCAGCCCTTGACGTACCTACCTATCTTCGTCTAGATATGGTAAGGGCCACCTTGTAACGTTAATTATGTCTCAGTTTCTGTGCTACATTGGCCTTTCTTGCATCTACGTAATGAGATGATTTATACAGCGCCCAATGGTATCTTCACTCACACTATAGATGGGTGAAGGGACCACTGCGACGCTGTAGTGCCTGGGACACGGTTTTATAGATGGTGTAGGCTTGCCCACCACCTATACCATCCTGACAGCTCAGTCAGCCTAGCCCACAGGAAAGACTACTCAATACGTTCGGAGCCAACCAAGCCGCGGGTTTCCTCACGATGTTTTCCTTCACCGTTAGCGTGTGGTATTGCGACTACAAATTCGCAAATCTACGTAACTTTGAAATTAAACAAAGTCATTGGTACATGCCCGCACGCAGAATCGAACCTGGGGCTCTCGCTTGCGAGTCCATGGTTCTGAGACCCACTGAGCTACCACCGCTTATATTTGAATACTTATATTAAAAGGGCCCAATCGCGATTACACCCGTTTCAAATACGAGTATAATTATGAATTTGAGTCATTTTATACACCGATGGAAACTGGGTGAAGATGGACTTCTGATTCTTTTTTATTCAGTGATTGATACTAAAATTTTTTATTTAACATAAACATTATAAATGGTATAAAAACCAAAACACGGTCATGGTTTATACATTGTCATAGACTGATATATGTTATCTTATCAGGCTATAACACCTCTTTAAACTTCTTGCATAAAATAGGAAACTTGTATTTACTTAGGAAATAATTACATCGATGATTTTCTATGTTAACTTTTATTCAGTGCTGACCGGGCTATGTTGAGCAAAAACCCTGAGGCACGATACGTGAGCTCTACGAACAAACAAAATACCCTCGGTCACTCCGAGGGTATTTTGAGGAGTGACGACCGTCTTAGAAAAACTACGGCGCGCGAAACCAGTGTTTCCCCCATGTGCGACGGAGATACGTTCTCGCCGTTTTTTGGGTTCCGGAGTCGATAAGGTTTCACCATTCCGTCGGAGACGGTTAGCGCAGAAACGTTTAGTAGGTTTTAGAAAACTGAAAGCATTGACATACGTATTAATTACGCCGACAAAACCGGTAGAATTTGTGCGGTAGAATAAAATCTGATAATTCTTTTTTTGCTCCACCAATGTTTATACTATTTTTATTTTTAATGCACTAACCCGTGCTAAGGACAATTTGAAAAAACTATTTAGAAGCTAAAAATTCCACCCATGCTGGGATTCGAACCCGCGACCTCTGGCTATCCGTGCCACCAATGTTGCCATTTTTTTCGCCAACGTCAACGGCCGCGGCCGTATAAAAATATTGCCAGTGTAAGAACATTATTTTTCGATTATTTTCCGTTTGCGAAGTATAAGCTTTGTTAGAGTAGTAGAGGCGTCTCGCCCTCTCCCAGGTAAACGGTTGATTGTACAAAAGTTAAAATATTCAGGGCGGTAGCACATAATTATAATGAACTTGCACATAATATAATGAACTTAAAAGCAAAGCTATCACGGCTAATTAGGCTTTACAAGTTAGCCATTAGCCAGTAATATAAGAGGAAAACTTCGTACAAATTCCATTGAGAATTACTTCGATGAAGATAATCTGGTAAAAGTCTCTTCTACGGAATTCTATACTCCGCGTGGCCCAACCTACGGGCCCAACGCGCGCTTGACCGGTTTTTTCATATAATATTTTAAGGCAAGCCAGCGTTAAATTATTCCTGAAATCCATCTATTCCCGACCCGAACTTTTCTACTTATAGCGAAATTATTTTCTCTGATTTGTGATGATTTTCTGATCAATAAATGCCCACACTTTTTTATCACAGGAGCAGCTGCCACAGATTAAAAAGACTCAGGCAGGGCAGCAGCCATAGAAGAACCATAATTAATCTGCGCGGAGAAAAATTTTACAGACGTACCCGTCTAATTGTTCTGTGCGTCGGTCCCTGTTCTTGTCTGTGCGCCTTGCGCCATCTATTGCTCTTTGTGAATTTATTTGTGCTGAAAACGTCTCATAGTAAGGGCGGGAACCTTTTCCGTAGTGAAATAAAACAAATTAATGGCGTTTTATTTCACTAGGGCAAAGGTCCACAGCTATCAGCCCAATTTGGTATAAGCTTGGCGCTCGAACTCCTTAATAGCTCGTTCAATATTGTTTTTGCGCCGTAGTCAAGCGCAGAACGAATAAAAATGGTGGCGTTTCCGTCTGCCGTTTCAAAAATTCATTGAGTGCAGCCCATCGAGTGGAATTTATAGTTTTTAATTCAGGATAAAAGCCCCAGGTGGGTAGGGAAATGCAAAGCAAATGTCTCGAGCGAGCCGAGGCTGGATAAATGTTGAATCTTTTCGCAATTTATTGGTTTAGTCAGTTCGAGGGGTTGGTTCTGAATGCTAATGAGGGAATAGCTCGATCCATTTCTTTGAAATCCGCATTCAGATCGGTTTCATTCCTTGGAATAACGTAGCTTCATAATTCTACTAATATTATAAAGAGAGTGGTGGTAGCCGAGTGGGTAGAACGGTGGACTTGCAAACGAGATACCCAGTTTCGGTCCCCAGTGCGGGCACGTATGAATCGTTATCAACCCTTGTATGTCCCCATTGCTGGGGCACGGGTCTCTTCCTGCATCGCAGGAAGGTTAGGCCATACTCCACCACGGGGGCCAAGTCCGGGTTGGCGGAGGATTGTAAGACAGTGGCGGGCCTTGCTGTCAGAAGTTATCAAGCCGCCCATAAATCCTCTGACATGGCTTAACGACTGCCATTATATGACAGCCGGCACCAACGGCTTAACGTGCCTTGCGAAGAACGGAAGCGCTCGGAAAAATGCCACTAGCGGTAGTCACGGGACGCTCACCCGTCCCGTACCTGACCGTGCCTGTTGTTGCTTAACCAAGTGATTGATTCCAATCACTCGGTTCGCCTAGGCCACGAGCGCTTCACGTATGAATGACTTTGTTTAATTTCAAAGTTACGTACATTTGAGAATTTGTAGTAACAATATGTACCCCACGCTACAGTAAAGGAAAACATCGTGACGAAACCCGCTGCTTGGTTGGCTCGTGTTGACTAGTTTTTCCTGTCGACTAAACAGTCAGGATGGTAGGTTGCAGATAGGCGATGTATCTCGGACGTTTATTGGACCTAATATAAAGAGATCGTCTTAAGGCGCTACGTGGTGCTAACTAGGCTTGGGCGTCACCAATGGAGTAGATATCATAACTTGTTTTATAACAACACGTTTTTTTACTGTCGTATTATTTCATTTATTGCATGCATACAACATAACATAAAAAATAATAAAAAAAAACATTTACGAAAATTTCGTATACAAAGTCAGAAAAAAATAATACAAAATTTATATTAAAAAAAGTCAATCAAATAAACCGCCTCGAGACATATCCGACCCAAACGTATCCATGACACTAGCAGCGATGACGTTTTTACCAAAAAGTGAACATCAGAAAGTGAATTCGAAAGACGCGTTGTAAAGGAGGTATGATTATTTTTCTTCTGGGCCACCAATGGGCGTTTTTCCTCACAGATAAATTCTGTAGCAATAACTGTCAAATTTGGTCTATTATCTGTGGTTTCCTTATAAACCATAGAGCAGTGCACGAAGTTTGACAGTGGTTCCAACTACATTTGACCTAAGGAAAAATACCCATTGAAATGAAAAGGCTTTATTCAAAGTAGCACAGAAACTGCGGCTTAATGAACGTTACAATTCAAACTAGGTGTCCATTTCAAAATCTAGATCATTTAGGAGAAAAAATGGACAAAAAAACTCCTAACTTAGTCTTTTCAAAAGTCCTTAATTAACAGACTTTACATAATTATTATGCAACATAGAGCTCATGCATTGTACTTTCTTTAATTCCGGACATCATTGTCATCTAAATAGTCCTTTATGTAATAGTAGCCTTTTTGGCACAAAGTGTACGTAACACACCTTTTTTGAACCGCGTTTCAGGCAAGCTTACTATATTATCTTCAGGGATTTTATTATAAAAGCGTACTTATACAATGCCCCATGAAGGATGTATCAACCTTTGCCAGCCTAAATAGTGGGAACAAAACTTTGTGTTTATATCTAGTATTTGTGTTGGCTACGTAAAGTTTTAAAATTACTGATATTTTGTGAAAAGGTTATCATTGAATTGCGCCGCCAAGCGCCTTAAGAAAATTGTATCTAATCAGTTTCGGCCAAGGCGTTGGGCCAAATCCTCGCCGATACATATTGTATTACCCACCCGCTCCTCTATTTATCTTCTTTCTTTGTGTTCGCACAATTGATTCGCCAGAACGTCTGCTGAATGTATTAGCAAATTCCATTAACTACGGTCAGCAAAAAGTAACAAATATGTATTGTAATACCTAGGTATATTAAAAAAAATCACTAAAAGTTATAATCAACAGCGGCGGCAGCCCAGGAGGGAAAACAATGGATTCGGAAGCGAGAGACCCAGGTTCGATTCCCGTACTGCGTGCGGGCATGTACTAATGACTTTGTTTTCTAAGTTATGTACATTTGTGAAGTTATATGTTCAATACCACTCGCTAACGTGAAGGAAAACATCGTGAGGAAACCTGAGTGTCCTGAGTGAGGTGTTGAATCCGCGGTGGGCACGCGTGGTAATTAGGCCCATACTCTCTGAGAGAAGGCCGGAGTGGGACGGTTAAAGGCTACAAAAAAAGTATTTATTTGGTAAAGTATTAAATTATAATTATTATTAGCGATACCTCAGATCATAGAAAGAAGATACAAAGCACAAAAATCAGCTTCATTTTTTTCTTCTTTTCAGGCTATATTATGTAGTCCACTGCTGGACATAGCCCTCCCCTAATGAGCGCCATAGCGCCCGCATCCAGCATCTGCCTGCAGTTCGGAGTTCAGATTGGAGGGCGTCCTACACTACGTTTGCCGAGTCACGGTCTCCACTCAAGAACACCCTTACTCCAACGGTTGTCGGTTCTTCGCGAGATATGGCCAGCCCACTGCCACTTCAGCTCGCTAATTGTCTGAGCCGGATTGTAAATTTTAAATAAGGCAAAGAAGGCACTAATATTTTCGTATCTCATTTTTTTTGCAGATTGTACCGAATCAGTGGGACAGCCGGGGGAGAGTTTCAAAGCTATTTTTCCTTGTTATATTTTCATTTCTTCGGCGCCTAATGGCTACGTGGGGCTGAAGTTATTAAAAACAGGGGGTGGACGACTTGTATTAGCTTTTTTGACAATTTATCTTTGCAAAGTGCCTCTTTGGACTATAGAAGTTTTATGTGAGGCATTAATTCTAATGGGCTTGAATGTAGAATGTAATGGGCTTGAGCGCTCGCGGCCTAGTCGAACCGAGTGATTGAAATCAGCTTGAGTTAAGCTGCAGCAGGGGCGGTCAGGTGCAGAATATGTGGTGGCGTTTTTTCCGAGCGCTCCCGTGCTTCGCAATCGCAAGGCAAATTAAGCCGTTGGTTGGTGCCGGCTGTCATGTAATGGCAGTCGTTAAGCCATGTCGGAGGCCTTATGGGCGTTTTGATACTGACAGTAAGGCCCGCCACTGTCTTACAATCCTCCATCAACCCCGACTTGGCCCCTGTGGTGAAGTATGGCCTAAACTTCCTGCGATGCAGGAAGAGACCCGTGCCCCAGCATTGGAGACATACAAGGGTTGATATCGATTGGGGAATACGTTCAGAGCGAACACATTCAGTTGCGTTATGGGCGACTTTGCAAATAGCTTTTACCGACTGTGACTGTTATAATAACCATGGTTTTCTAAATTTGAGTTTATATTCCTAATCATTTAATTTCAGATAAAGATTTGTGTCCTGAGTAACACTACATACGCTACATAGTTGCCTACTTTATTGCCTAGGTCATATTTTATAGTTGTATAAACGATAGTCGCGACTATTTATAAGTTAAAACGTAATTACCTTCTTCTGCTTAGCGTGTCGGTGGCAAGTCATAGTGGTGAAAGGATATGCCAATCAGCGTAGACTAGCTGATTGTTGTCCAGGGTACGCCAGACTTACGGGCTCAGTGAGTACCTTCTGTGAGTATGAACGTTCGGGGAGGCTTTTTTCATGCGCCCCTTCATGTTCTTACCTTAATGCGATTATACCCGTTTAATATATAAATATTATGTACGAGCATCGCGGGTCATTAAGAAATACCTACTATAGGTATTTGTTGAACTTCATTCAACAAACATACAAACATGAACTCACGCCCTGTCTCTCGTCGAGTTGTGGCTTTCAATCAAGATTTGAATTCAACGAATCGTAGCCTACCTACTTCTGTCACTTTAAAAAGTTTAAGTACAACTTATATAATGTAAACTTCTTGCCTTTTTTATAAAATTATTTTTTGTGTCTTCATTTCTTCTTTGACCACTGAAATCCTCCATGTTAAGCTGTAGCGATACCTACCTCTTTATTAGCTGGCCGGCACAGCGTGTGCCTAGATTTTGAATGAGGGATTTTTCTGACAGCTATTAAAAAAAAAATTGTTCTAAAAGCTACGATGAGATGGCGCTGAATCGCAAGGGTTTACCTTTTTTTGTTTGTTATTGCTTGCCACAGGTAAAAACTTTATTGCTGTTTTGCGATTTCATCGACTGGAAGGAATCTAATCTGTGATCAACTGATCAACGTCAACTGATCAACCATGATTTTAGCACGAAAATCAAATAACAATAGTGCAAGAGCAAAAGAAAAAGAAGGAGGAAATTCCACGTGATCTGTGGACTGTGGACCACAGAATAAACTGGAAAGTGGCTTATCCTATTAAAAAAACAAAAACCCTTACTTGAAAACGCCATCTACTGACAAATTAGGAACTACTTTTCTTAGCTGTCAGAAAAATCCCTCATTGATCGAAGACAATCGTTAGGTTTTGTAAGAATGAAACAATCCCGAGCCTGGCCAGGGAACCGGTGAAAAGGAAATGATAAGTAATGAAAAAATATTATATTAAATAACTGCTGTGAATCTTCTTAAAAATCTTGGAGCCCCTCCCATGCAATCATGACAGTGGGCGCGCCACAGCACAAAGCCACAGTCATCGCTCTAAATATGCTCCTCAAATCCTCACCTGTCGCTGGAAACCAGGATGAGTTGTGTGCTGGCAAACTTGGCCCTTCGCTTGCGGATGGCCGCTAGTGTGGTGCAGAGGCTCGGAGCGAAGGAGCGGCAGGGTGGGCACTGGAACAAACACCGAACTTTGAGACCCGAAATAGATTGGATGGTAACAGTTGAGACTGAAGCGAGTCTGGGTAAGTTTGGAGTCTTCGATCGCATAAAAGGAGCCCGTGTTTATTTGGAATTCTGACCAATCGCGCGAATCGCAAATCGTTCTCTTAGTGACCATTGACGTTTTTAACGTTGGATGTAGAAAGGACGATATTGAGTGTCTCGTCGATGGTTTAGCGTGGTCGTGGGTTCGATTCCCACAGAATGCCGCTGTACGTAATCACCAAGTAAATTTGTACAAATGACCTAAGTTTGGGTAGTCTAGACAATTGAACATGTTGTGTGGAGGATTTTATTTATTCACAAGTTAGTTAAGGTCCCAAACGCTTACTAGGATAGGATTTCATTATTTTGTCCAGTTTGCGGCAACGAACTAAGGTCCTAAGTTATGCAAGGGATTTCCTCCAGATTTTATTCAAATGGACAACAGAAACAGTAAGCTCACGTAAGTGTTCAGTACCTCAGCGCTTGACGTTGCCGATCTGTTTGCTTAGCATTCCACGCTCGAGAAATGCCCGATCGATCGATTCGATCGATTTCAAACCTGTATGTCCCCACTACTGGGGCACGGGTCTCTTCCTGCGTTTCAGGAAGGTTAGGCTATACTCCACCGTGAAATGAGAAATGCCCTTCTCTATGCAAAGCGCAACATGTCTCGACGCTAAGAAAGATGGCGACCGCGACTGAGATGGAGTCGATTGAGACTTGTCTACAGTCTGTTAGCTTTTAGAATATACCTCGGCTACTATCGGATATATTCGTGTACAGAACTAAAGCTTTACATAACTTTCCAAAATAACGAAGAAAAGTTTTACACAGAGCAGGAAGTAGTATAACACTCGTGTGCTTTCGGCGAAAACCGAAGCCTACTCTAGACCCCGAGGTATATTCTAAAAAGCTCACAGACTCTACAACTGGGTAACATGGCGGCGAGTTTTTTGACATAATATGAAAGACCGAGACAATGGTCTCAAAGGTGTCTGGAACCCATGGAGGTGAAGACAAGCCCTCGAGAGCAGATTTGACATGAAAAATACTTGAAAAATAAATTAAATAAAAATAAAAATAAATAGGTTTTTAAAAAATAAATTTTGTTAATTTTTCTTTTTTTGTGTTCTTGCCGTATTTTCTTTTATTTTTGATTACAGTTTCTTAATTTTACTATACGTAGTGTCAGTATAGAAGTATCAGTAACAAGTTTTACAGTGTTGTCAGATAAGAATACGGCACTTTTATTTAATATGGCAATACCTAACTACTTTTAGCTGTTGGCTATCTCGAGTCTCGCCTGCCATGGTCGTACTTTGGACAGTCAAGTACTCCTAAGTCTGTCACTCGAAGTCGAGTGAGAGTCAAAACCTGCATACTAAGCATACTGGTGGACTAAAGTAATTAAGCCCTGCTAGTGAGACGCAACGGCACGTTGAGCCGTTGTGCCGGCTGTCATGTAATGGCAGTCGTTAAGCCGTGTCAAAGGCCAGCTTGTAAACTTCTGACATTAAGGCCCGCCACCGTCTTACAATCCTCGTGGCGGAGTATGGGCTAACCTTCCTGTGATGCAGGAAGAGACCCCTTTCCCTATTAGTCGGGACATACAAGGGTTGATATCAGTGAGGCGCAACATGCTGCTTACGCTTACGATTCCTCAGACACGTAGATGAGTAATTCTTCAAAAAGTATTTTCCGCGTAACTTTCGTGGCGAAATTTCTTTTTACAGTTATCTTTAAATAAATGTACAGATGCTTAAGGCGTTGAAAAAATAATGAGTAGATTTTTTATTATTTGTAAATCGGTGCATAAACTACAAAGATATATTATTTTGAAATTTCGTTGCCCACGAAAGTTACGGAAGTCGCCACGAAAGTTGCAAACGTATTTTTTACAAGCAAAATATGGTTTCAAATCTTTTTTATTTCTCCAATTTTTCTGGATTGATATTTATAAAATAATAGACTTATTATCAGTCTATGAATCATCTGGTGTTTGAGATCAACAATTATAATTCTTTTGAGATTAGCTTATTATTACATAATAGTAACTTAGGTTGCAATAGCCTTGGTCGCAGTAAGTAAACTGTGTAATTCACAACATAAACATAATTATTACTTTCTACTATTGTAGCAGCGCGCAGAAAATATGTGCTTTTGAATATTGAATTGAAATGATAAGAATCATAAAACACATCATTATGTGCCAGTTGCTATAATAGTTTACATATTATTATTATCAATTGTCAGTCACGTATTATTTAGAATTTATCAAAAGATATTTTCATGGCTGTCCCTCATCAGTGAATTACCACTAAATTTAAGAAAATCACAATATTTAAGTAACTTTTCATTCTTCTTTTTATGCAAGATGATTTCTCTGCAAGATGCTTTTTCTCCTATCGCTCCTTTAAAACTTGCGGTGGCATTGTTTCGGTTTGTATGTAATCTTTAATTAATTTCAACCAAAAGAAATTTACATGGCTGATTTGAGTAATTGAAGTAGGTAATATTCAAGACAATCAGAAAGAATGACGATGAAGTTGGGATGTTTTAAGCAAAGATTGTTTAAACAATGGGCAATACAGCCCAGTTTGGGATGGATAAAATGTTAAATTGGTGACGTTAAAAGAACATTTTTACGTTAAAAGAACGTTACAAGGTAACATCGAAGACATTCAGAAAGATTGACGATGAAGTTGGGACTTTCTAAGCAAAGATTGTTTAAACAATGGGCAATACAGCCCAGTTTGGGATGGATAAAATGTTAAATTGGTGACGTTAAAAGAACATTTTTACGTTACAAGTACGTCACAAGGTAACATAGAAGACAATCAGAAAGTTAGACGATGAAGTTGGGACTTTCTAAGCAAAGATTGTTTAAGCAATGGGTAATACAGCCCAGTTTGGGATATATAAAATGTTAAATTGGTGACGTTAAAAGAACATATTTACGTTACAAAGTAACATCTTTCTAAGCAAAGATTTTTTAAACAATAAGCAAAACAGCCCAGTTTGGGGTGGATAAAATGTTAAATTGTCGATTTAACAAAATATTTTTTAAACACATACACGAACATGCATTTAAATTCATTTAAATAAAACCTTTCTTTTGAGCTTTACGTAAATGCATCTGCGGCTTATAAAAATCTAAAGTGAATATTTAATGGAGATATGTAACATTCGTTGTGCGCTAGCTAACTTTCGTGGACAAATGGCCACGAAATTTGTGCCACGAAAGTTACGAAATTTTCACATTTTTGAGAATTACGATTAAAGTAATGGGTGAAATAACGAACAAAATACTGGGGAATAATCTCGAAGATCTATCTTATTCCCTAATTCAAAATGAGTTGGAAAATTATAAATATTGTCCTTCAAACTATGCGCGTGAAAGTTTCTTGACTAATGCTAGGTAACTCATTCTTTGAAAATATTCAAAGAATGACTTACCTAGTATTTTTTTTGTTTTGAGGTGATGGACATACGGGTTTCCCCCACTGATGTTCGGACACTATGAGCGTCCGCGCAGCTAAAATTTGTAGCGACAAGTTGCCACTCTTGGAAGATAGGTGCGGTTTTGTTGCGCGCTCGCGAAACTAGCAGAATCTTGTGACAGAGACATAATGCTTATTAACTTTTGTAACTTAAGAGATAAAATAAATGTTGTTTGGTCATTATGATGCTTAGTTAAACCCAATTAATTTAATGTATTTCATTATACGCTTATGAATCGAATACAAAAGTTATCAAAGTTTTCCGTGAGCGCGAAGACCACAGATTTTGCTCCCGTTTTCGACAGTATATGTATATTTTTTAAAACATCATTAATAATTTTGGATTTTTTATGTTGAAATTATACACATATATAAATAAAGAGTAATTTGTTTTTGGTCCTAAGGCTGAATGTTTAATAAGTTAGGAATTACGACCGTGTGACTGCGTTTTGACAGTCCTTAAAGAACCACTCAGATATAACCAGACATACCCAGTGAGCTCCGAAGTAGAAGACCCGGACGCCATCTGGCAGTTCGTCGAAACCCTTGAGCCCAGCGCGGCCCTGCAGCGGGACTCCCCTCAGCACCTCCCTCAGGGGGGGCGCCGGCCAGGGGAATCGGGCTGCTGCTGGATCCGCCAGCAACGCGTCTCGTGCCGCCCGCCCCCGGATGATGACGGTCGGGATGCCCACTGCGATACTGTACTTTTGGGTCAGGCGGCGCTGGAATGGAAGGGGGTAGCGTGAAATGGTGCGGGTCAGCGTTGGAGATGATGTTGGGGCTGGGGGAAATGCTGGCACTGATTAAATTGTCCTTCTTCTTCAGGCTATATTAGTCCACTGCTGGACATAGCCCTCCCCTAATGAGCGCCATAGCGCCCTGTGTTCAGCTTGCCGCATCCAGCATCAGGCTGCAGTTTTACACAGATTTAAGTAGCTGCTGGCATTATCAAAGAGAGCCGGGTGGGCCGTCTTCGTGCCCAACCCGGATTTGGGTATAGTTAGGTTGCGGCATGTATGAACTCTGTTAATTAATGAATTCAAAAAGATAAAATTTGGAGGAAGTCCATATTTTCTCCAAAATTACGTACATTTCGAAATGTAGCTAGCTTAGCTTGTGACGTTTATTAAGCCGCAGTTTCTGTGCTACTTTAGTTAAAATATTTTTATTGAACTTGAAATGAATAAAAATGGGCACGTCCGAAAATCGCCTTTCAGAACACATTAAGCAGAGCCTGCCTGTACAGTGCATAGGCCAAGCTTTTTCTTGGGTGGGCAAACCCGCCACGAATTAAGAATCTTGTCTGTGACCCAGACAGGTCTCGGCGATAATGTGCGGTACTGTCAGTGCCCTAACACCCTGCCTGCACTCAGGATTACCTAATGATTGCAATGATAACGGAAGCAGCGTCGAAAAATTCTGAGCCGCAACTGTTTGGTAATACTATAAATTAAAACTTATTTTGAAATTAAAAGCGTTTATTACCATTAATCAGCTCGCTTACCCTAAAGATAATTATTATTAGTAAAATTGACAAATAAAAACAGACGTAGGCAACGCCCATAAGTACAGTGGTAATGGGTGGCAAACACAGCGTAAGCTTAAACGTAAACGTAAATTGAATTATCAATGTAGGATATTAGGCTACGTGAGGATTGGTTATACGTGGCGACTATCCAACAAAAACAAAAGAGGACAGCAAAAAACGATCCTAGCTATATGCAAGTTCTTAAAATAATGTCACATTCATCGAAAATTCGTTATCGTTGTCAACCCTTGTATGTCCCCACTGCTGGGGCACGGGTCTCTTCCCGCGTCGCGGGAAGGTTAGGCCATACTCCACCACGGGGGCCAAGTTCGGGTTGGGTGAGGATTGTAAGACAATGGCGGGCCTTACTGTCAGAAGTTATCAAGCCGCCCATTATATGACACCCGGCACCAACGGCTTAACGTGCCTTGCGAAGCTCAGAAGCGCTCGGAAAAATGCCACTAACGGTAGTCACGGGACGCTCACCCATCCTGTACCTGACCGCGCCTGTCGTTGCTTAACCAAGTGATTGATCCCCATCACTCGGTTCGCCTAGGCCACGAACGCTTCAAAATTAAAAAGAAGAAAAATTAAATAACGGCTATTAAAGAAATTAAAAATTCACAATCTAAAATACAGGTAATTTGCCTCCGACAAGCTTAGAAGATCTTGACTTAACAAAACTGATTGAACCAGACGGTGCGTCTGCAATTTCCGATGTCGTGATGTTTACACTCGCGTTTAAAAATAACAAACAGAGCGCAGTCCATGTGGACTTCCGGCGTGGTTAGCCGCGACTGTTATATTTAACCGACGACATGAGATTAACTCCAGAGTTGTTAACTGATGATTAACAGCGGCGGATGCCTCGTAAATACTTGGCTTTATTGTCTACAAATCACTTAGGTAGAGTTTGGGGAATATGGTTGGTTTATTAAATATTCAGTGGATACCGTTTACTGGATAGTGGATACCCCCCCACCAATCCGGACTTGGCCCCCGTGGTGGAGTATGGCCTACCTTCCTCAGGGAAGAGATCCGTGCCCGGTTGATGATGATGATGGCTGTTTACTAAAACAGGAATACTCTTTGTGTGATACCTTTTCTCGTTTTAGAGAAGACTCCTCACTTAGCCTTGGTTTCTCATACAGTAACAATCTATACTATTCACTATCAGATCAGTTGTTTTTTCGTATGCAGTTTGGTCAACTTGAAGCGCTCGTGGCCTAGTGAAACAGACTGATTGGAATCAATCACTTGGGTTAAGCATCAACAGGCGCGGTCGGGTGCTGGATGGGTGACGGTGCCGTGACTACCGCTAGTGGCAGTTTTTCCGAGCGCTTCCGCGCTTCGCAAGGCACGTTGAACTGTTGTTGGTGCCGGCTGTCATGAACGGCAGTCGTTAAGCCATGTCAGAGGCCTTATGGGCGGCTTGGTAACTTCTGACAGTAAGGCCCGCCACTGTCTTACAATCCTCTACGAACCCGGAATTGCCCCCCGTGGTGGAGTATGGCCTAACCTTCCTGTGACGTAGGAAGAGACCCGTGCCCCAGCAGTGAGGGCAAACAAAGGGTTGATATTATTGGTCAGCTGACAGATGTTAACAGTAGACCATTTAAAAAATTTATGTTTCTCGTACGAGAAAAAGTATGGTTATACTAATATTAACATAAACTCAAGCGTGTATCTCAGTGGGGTACGTATCTTGAACGATATATAATTTTTTTTATTGGTGGGTGTTTGCAGAGGCAAGATAATTAGGTATACAAGTTAGCGCTGTTTGGGATGAAGGCAAGAAATATTATAAACGTGTAATTTTGTCCTCTTGTGTGTAGGTTAGTACTTTCCTTGTCTTATGTAGAACTTTATTATAATTATAAACATATATAAATATATATATATATATATATATATATATATATATATATATATATATATATATATATATATATATATATATATATATATATATATATATATATATATATATATATATATATGTATGTTTATAATAAATTATAAGTTTATATAAGGAACGGTATGTGTATTATTATTAAGTCTAAGTATGTGTCAATCTTCAAATTTGCACTGGCTACCCGTCTTTCTAATTTCCTTTAGCAACTTTCCATCGTAAGGTTGCCTGGAAGAAATTGCTTTTAGCAATAAGGCCGCCAATTGTACTATGTATATTTGCAATTGTTTTGTATTTGTTGTTTTTCCAGTGTACAATAAAGAATATTCTTATCTTTCTTATCTTAAGATATACTAATTAAGAGAAAGTTTGCTTTTTATATTTTGACTGCTTAGTTGGTTTAGGTATTAAGGAGCTTGGGGTGCGATGCCAGATAACCTTCACGTGTACCCCTCCGCTTTCCGTTCCATCTGATTCCATGAACCAGATGGAGGGGCAAGTGGTGGGGTCGGTGCACCCTGAGCGGTAGTCAGTAACTTCTTCTTGTCGGATCTTACTGGCTAACGGCGAATAATCTGGCGGGAGGGGTCGCGTGGGCCCTTTTTCACTTTGTGGAGCGGGACCCAGGCGACCAACCGATTGAAGGACCGACTGTGGGGGGGGGGGCGCCGCTGCGCGAAAGCGCGCGCGCCTCGTACCAGTCGGACCAGAGTGGCCGTGGGCGGAGGGTCGGGGGACCCTCCGCCTCCATCACGGCGGGCCGGAAGGCGCCCTTGCGTGTTCCGAGGGTGCCTTCTGGCACGGAGGGGGCCCGCGCGGTCACTCACCGCCTTCTCTGCTTTCAGAGAAGTGCTGGTGGGCGACGTGACGGGCCTCGCGTGTGGGGCGTGTGGGGCCAACAGGACATTGGCCCCCATGCGCCCCAACGAGGAGGTGCGCCGCCCTCCTCTAATCCCATTGGACCACACAACAATGGGATGGAGGGGGCGGCGCGTTGGGGCGTGTGGTGGCCAAGGGGTTCGCACTTGGCCACTATGCGCTCCAACGAAGAGATGAAGCGTTCCCTCGCCCCGTCGATCGGTCCGATGCGATGGGGCAGGGGCGCCGCCGAAGGAGTGCCCGAAAGGGCGCCCTCAGACGGGGTCGCGGAAGTGTGCGTAAGCGTCCCCGTGGCCCCGTCCTTTGCGGTGCGGAGGAACACCCCAGGAGTTTTAGTCGGTATACCGCCCTTTTCAGGGCGGGGAGTCCGACATAACTACTGTGCTCCCCGAGCCGGTGGTACCCGTAATTGGGGTTTCTCCTGGGTGAAAAAAAAAAAAGGTATTAAGGAGCTTGGGTACCAAGACAGAGTTCGTAGGTTCCATTCCCACTGGGGGCCGCCCTACACTGTACAAGTGGGCTCAGTTTTGGTGTTGGATAAAATAACCATACGAGTACTTTGTCACATCATGATGGTGGTATGGTTTGAGACCCACCCTACCACCAGGGGTAAGGCTAGTGGTATGGTGGGTCCGCAGTGGTATTTCATATTTGTGCCGTGCTTGCCTGGTTACCATAGTGGGTATCCTACTGTGGGACCAGCCCTCCTATTACGTATCGAGTGAAGCATTTAGACGACTCCTAAGTGTCAAAAAATGTATGCATTTGACAGCCGGAGTAGCTTAAAAAAAGTAAATATCAACGTCACTCAACTCAGTGGACACTTAAATAATGCCCCTGGTCAAGTGATTGTGTTGTATGGAAGTTATTATTACTTAAGTTGTTGAATTTGTAAGTTTAACTTTTAATACAGAAGAGAGATGGCTGACAAGGTCACCAAGTATACCAAACTCTCCGTAAAAGGAATTTCAGTGAATATCAGCACACTATTACATGCACGTAAAGTACACAAAAAATTAAATTAACTAATACTCTTAACCTAAGTGTAAAGGTTAAGGTACCTACCCAACTGTACTGGTAAGGATCTGGAAGAGATAGCTCTAAGCAATATCACCGCCAATCCGCTATTTGACATGTATCAAATTTGACGCGATGAATGAATATTTCAGTATTGAAAGAAACCGAAATATAATGATTTTACCATAGCCCAAAAAGGTACCTTTTTGGTCTTTGATTTTGCTAAGTATATAAGTATGTAGGATGGCTGCAAAATTTGCAAAGTAAAAAAAAAAAATCCTCGTTTTTTTTCGCTGACCGCGTGTTTGGCTGTTTAGGAAAATAAAGTTTTACAATATATTTCTATGTTGCTTTTAGGTCCTCAAAAAATATACTAAAATACATTTTGGTCTAATGGAAGAGTTATTCACCGTTTAAGACTTACTTGAAAAGAGAGTCAAATATCGGATTCTATACCTACAATAAGCTAACCTTAATCTACCTATTTTGAATTGTAACGTTCATTAAGCCGCAGTTTCTGCGCTACTCTGAATGAAATCTTCAATTTAATTTAATTTCATTACCTTAACCTAAGAATGGTGGGGAATAAAGTGTCCTCCATCAATCATAGTTCCGTAATAAAAAAAGCTACGTAGATACATACCCAGGTCTTTATTTTCCCACCAAATAAATGTATCTGTTTGGTACCTAACACAACAATCTTGGGCAACAAAGCTCGCTCTCGGACAAATGAAGTCACTATCCAAGATTAAGAACTACCGAACTCTATCTACAATTCATGGACGGCTGCTCTCAAGTATAGAACCTTTCAAAGAAGAGCCAGAAAGATCACTCCACACTTTTTTGTTTATTTTGATATGACCATAGGGTCCCATTTGCATACTGTATACATTACCTCACGCCTGTATCCCAGAGGGGTACAGGTCTGTAGACCAGAGGCCAGGCCTGTAGACCAGGGACTGCCACTTGCCACGATCCTGACAGATCACCTTCGCTTCATCAACGTTCAACGTTTTTGCGAATGTGAGTGGAAGGGCTGGTAAGGGCCGTCTCAGGCGGACATACATCCAACAAATAGGGGATGTATTAGCAAAGGGGAAGATAATTTGATGGAGCGAACGTTAATCAAGCGAAGGTGATATAGGATTTGTGAGATAAACGTCACTTTCGCGATTCGCAACCAATGTAGCTAAGCACTCTTTTTACGTTCAGGGCACACACCTTCTCTCAAAGAGAAGAGAGAAAAGAGTATGGGCTTAATTGCCACGCGTGCCCACCACGGAAAACAATGCTTTTTTTTTAATATGGGGGTTAATGAGTACAAGCTTTGACGCATTTATGCGTGAATTAGTGGGATGAGAATTCACATGACGTGATAAAGATGCATTCAGTGTCCATGTTGTGATTTCAATGTCTCTACTCTCTGACTCGGAGCGAAACCAACCCCTCTGTTATACAAGTCTCCACCACGGATTAACATCCGTGGTCTCCACTGACTTTTTTTTTAATTGGTTTTACGGCCCTGGATTCGAGTCCTTTTGAGCCTGTAGTTTCACTAAAGTTTTATTTCACTATAAGCACTATAGATTTTTCACTGAGTTCACTATGAATTTATATACTGGGGCGAAAAATATTGGATTGGCAAGTAATTCTTGAAGATTGTTTGGAGTAGGTTGGATAGAACTCCACTGACTGTGTTGCGTTCACAGATTAATTGATACTTTACATGACAACGTAGCGTTTTTCTTTTTATTGTTTTTAAATACTTCCCCAGTCGCTCGATAGATGGCGCTGAACTTGGTAAGTTACTGCGAGGTACGGAAAGTTTCTTAGGTTTTTGAGATCATAAAACGAACCTGACATTATGTAATTTGTCACGGACATGACATGTTATACTATTTTTATTTTTAATGCACTAACCCGTGCTAAGGAACAAATTTAAAAACCTATTTAGAGGCTAAAAATTTCACCCATGCCGGGATTCGAACCCGCAGCCTCTGGCTATCCGTACCAGCGCTCTACCAATTGAGCCAATGGGCGACTCACGGCATCAGTGAAATTTCGAACCTCTTTACAATATTCTCTGTATTACGTACAGGCAGCGACATCTGACTTAAGCAAATTGCATTACTTACAGCCCCGACTACCTACTTTGCAGTTAGGTTTAACATCGGAACGATATCACTGTACCCACATGATTACACTATTTTTATTTTTAATGCACTAACCCGTGCTAAGGACAATTTAAGAAAACCTATTTAGATACTAAAAATTCTACCCATGCCGGGATTCGAATCCGCGACCTCTGGCTATCCGTGCCAGCGCTCTTTCCAACTGAGCTAATGGGCGACTCACCGGCATCAGAGGTTGCGGGTTCGAATCCCGGCATTGGTGGAAATTTTAGCCTCTGAATAGACTTTTACATCACGTGTTGAAATACAATTACAAGAAAAAGAAAACGAAATAACAATATTTTGTCGATCACTGTTTATCAACCGTCTCAAATCGTAAGACACGGGTAGTAATGTAGTCAGTTTAGCGCCATCTACACACTTCTTGAGAACTACTTTGTTAATTTTAAACTCAAAAAGATAATTTCCCAGTCGGTATAAACGTCGAAAAATGTGTGTATACTTACTTCGCTATGACATTTTATTGCGCGAACTTCGTAAAATGGGCATTTTGGCTCAGGCATATCTGTGCCGCCATTTTGATTAATGGCAACAAAAGTTTTTAAGTACCTATGATTTTAATACTTTACAATAATATAGTTTATTCATCAGAATAACACATAGGCTACAATTTATAAATTATTGTGTGAAATTTTTCAAATAACACACCATAATACAGGTACATACATTGCTTCTGGCCCCACACTAGGATACACTGTGTCGTGGGAACCAGAAACAACGCCATCACAAACATGTAAACATCCAAGACCTGGGGTTTTTTTATGTTCCCAGCCGGAATTCGAACCCGGGACCTCTTGCATGGTAGGTAGATGTGCTACCGCTACGCCACAGAGGTCGTCACATGCGACTCGAAAATTATTTATGTGATAATTTTGATGTCATAATGTTAGTTATATTCTACGCCACGCTAATTATAATCTACTCGAAATACTAATCCTGCGCAGACGACGTCGCGGGCATCAGCTTGAAGGCTATATAAAAAAAACTACGACGGACCATGACCGAGTTAGCCTGTAGCATGAAGTATTTTAAAAACCTATTTAGATAATTCCACGTGGTCAAATCAGTTTGACAAAATAGTTTGACTATGGTTTGACTGTACCTTTTGGCATTTAGAATCTTATACACGAAGGATAATTACTTTAATTTGCCACAGTCAAGTCTTGACGACATCGGCTGGTTGCCATATCAATAAGAAATAATAATAATAATACTTTAATTTGACCACGAGGAATGAATTTTCCACGTGGTCAAATCAGTTTGACAAAATAGTTTGACTACGTGGAAGAACCCAAAAATTCCACCCATACCGGGATTCGAACCCGCGACCTCTGGCTATCCGTACCAGCGCTCTTTCCAACTGAGTTAATGGGCGACTAACCGGCATCAGTGAAACGAACTTTACAATATTCTCTGTATACCGTATTTAGGCTCTAAATAGGTTTTTAAAATCGTCCTTAGCACGGGTTCGTGCATTAAAAATAATATAAGCATGAAGTATTGAGATAACCTTCTGCGAATCTCAAGTTCCGGTAAAGCTTGCAACTCACCCTATTTGAGCCGGTTCCACTCGGCTGGCCACCCTAGATGGGGTAAATTACTTTCGGCGATTATGGCAACTCCATTGTGTCGGAAGGACGCGACATAAGTTTTCTTAATCGCCAGTAATTTCAGTTTATTGCTCTACAGAATATTAAGGGTAATAGTTTAGACGGTGATGGGTTTTTTTTTTAAACGACCCACTGCCTGCTCAGGCCTTCAATCAGAAAGAGAATATAGGCTTAATTATCACGCGTGCCCACCGCGGAATACAATACTTTTTTTGTAATGTAGCCTCTATAAATCCCATAGCAGGGCACAAGCCTTCTCTCAGAGAGAGAGAGAGTATGGGCTTAATTACCACGCGTGCCCACGGCGCTTAGTCACTCAGAGTGCTTAGTGCGACTTTGACAGATCCAATCGAATAACTTTACTACCGCGTTAATCGAGCATTGAGTAGTGAGTATGAGTAAGTTAACCGTTCGAACTGGCAAAACCCTGTCACAGTACAACTCGCACTCGCGTTTATTCGTGTTTCGGCTGGTAAACGTGTTCACTTCTCAACGTAAACCATTACAACTCGCACTCAGCAATTTAAATTTCCATACTTGTCGCTAGGTGGCGCTTCCTCGATGCCATAGAAATATGAGTTTACGTTAACGCGATCGAGTAGTTAAAAAACTCGCACTAAGCACTCAGACTGCTCAGAATGCGTGCGAGTTGTACTGTGACAGCTTTTTGCCAGTTCGAACGGTTAACTTACTCATAAGTACTCACTACTCAATGCTCGATTAACGCGGTAGTAAATTTAGTCGATTGGATCTGTCAAACTCGCACTAAGCACTCAGGTTTCCTCACGATGTTTTCGTTCACAGTTAGCGAGAAGTATTGCTTCTATAACACCACAGGTGCCAGAGTCAAACAAGCATTGTAATTTTAAAAACCTATTTAGAGGCAAAAAATTCCACCCCCGCCGGGACTCGAACTCGCGACCTCTGGCACTGTTAACTAGAGGTGGAATTTTTAGCCTCTAAATAGGTTTTTAAAAATACAATGCTTGTTTGACTCTGGCACCTGTGGTAGATTCAAGGATGAAACGTTCTTGGGTAGATTAGAATCTGTAATACAGGGTGTCAGCGCCCTCTAAGACGTATTTTCACAGTGGTATCACAATAATAATATATAGTTTATTACTTGCTCTACTTGTGTTGCCACACACACTAGGAATTTATAAACAGTGGCTTCATTCAAATTTTCAACGTCATGAAGAGGCGTCTACAGCAGTCCGCTCCTCCGTGAAAAGTAATTTAATATTCCTCTCGCAAAATATAATATTGGGAGTGTATCAGCCAGACGAACCCCTCAGACGGGAAACACTGGCGATGCGAAGTTACCCTCGCTATAGCATAAGACGGAGTTTACACGTTCAATCTGACGTCAGTTCAGTCCGTTACCTTCAAGATCAAGCTCGGATTGATGCCAGGCTGATAAAGCATCAAAATATTCGAATATCCGTCAGTCTGGACTCAATAGACAATCAGTCTGCCGTAGTCTGCTTAGACAAGCAGACTGATGGAATTGACTGACGCCAGACTGAAGGTGTAAACTCCGTCTAACGTATAGAGATAGAAGCAGCGAAAATTGTTAATTTATTTTTAAGAAGTCAGTTAACGTGTGCCATAATAATATTACACTTTATTGCACACAATACGGAAAAGTGAACTAAAGAAAATACATGTATAAATCGAGTGATTTGAATTATATAATTATATTAATCAATCAGCCAGTGCGCCGAAGCGTCCGTGGCCTATTCGTGCCGAGTGATTGGAATCAATCACTTGAGTTAAGTATCAACAGGCGCGGTCTGGTGAGTATGGGTGACCGTCCCGTGACTACCGCTAGTTGCATTTTTTCCGTGCTTCGCAAGGCACGTTAAGCCGTTTCGTGCCGGTTGAGCCGGGTTGTCAAGTAATGGTAGTCGTTAAGTCATGTCGTCCATCCGTTCTTCGGCATATGTGACCAGCGCGCTTTTTACATTTTCAATTCTATATTTTGTTTTGCCCATCCACTGATTAAGCAAATAAACAATGAATGAATTACCATAATTTGTAAAATTAAATATTGTAAGTTCTATAGTTCTATAGTTTGGCAAAAAAGTCTAGAAATTTAAAAACAAACCTTTGTTTCGAGAAAAGTCACTTTTTGCGACTTTAGTATGGATATTGTTGCCATAATCACTATCTAGGCTTTTTTGCCGAGCGGTATATAGTATAATCATTACCTTTTTATTATTTCGACGTACATACATACATAACCTCACGCCTGTATCCCAGAGGGGTAGGCAGAGACCAGGGACTGCCACTTGCCACGATCCTGACAGATCACCTTCCCTTCATCAACGTTCACAAGTCGTTCACAAGTTGTCGCCGGTTACGGGTACTTTTTATCTTCCCCTTGGCTAATACAATTTTTTTGACTTCTTATATCATAACATTTTTATTATTTTAACATTTTAATAAAAAAAAAATATGAACCTAACTAGACAGTAAATACTTCCAGGGTTCGTAGTACGAGCTTAATTGTTTACAACGTCGAAGAACAAAAGAAAGTTTAACGACCCAAGCCAGGGATGTAAAGAGAAATTATTACCTTTTCATATGAAAAAATCCTCCCTCGTAAACCGCTACGTTTCACGCGGTAACAGACCTATTTAGAGAGGAAATTCACAGCAAAGAATGGTGCAGAAGAGCGGCAGGCTGAATTTTGCAAAAGATAAAAAAAAGACAAGGGGTTTCCCAGTGTGGGCGGCACCGGCGCCCGTTCAACCCCGTATCTTAGGAGCATTTTCTCAATGCATAAAAAAATTAGGTACATCCAATTTAAAAGATTTTATACCAAACTCGGTAAGAAGAAATAAGAAAGTTTTTATTGCAAATTAAAGTCGGTATAAAATATTTTAACAGATTTAGAGAGTAATCACGAAAAGTATAAAGTATATAATAATAAAAAATAAAGATCCAACGGAACGATTGACAGTTATTACATTAATTTAATTAACTACCATTATATAAGTAGTTACCAAAATACATAGGCTGCTAATTATGTATGCGGAATCTGTGATTACAATAATTTTAACCGCAATGTCTGACCTCCATGGTCAAATTCATTCTTTTTTTAAATACTGGCCGCTAAAATTTCCCTCTTATATACGTTAGTGTTTTGTTTTTCTTGGGTTTAAAATGTCATATCGCTAAAAAAATGAAACTCGTGAAAATATTCGTGCTATGATTTATTACGATTTTCGACGTAAACCACGTAACAACAGTGCGTAGATCAATTAACTTCGACTTTTGGTGGTGAAGCTCCATTAAAAACGACTGTGTATCACTGGTTTAGTGAGTTTAATCGCGGGCGCAGTAAGCTCACGGACGAAGCTAAAGAAGGTCGCCCGAAATCGGTGGTTGTGCCACAAAATATTGAAGCTGTGCGAAAACTAATAATGCAAGACCGCCATGTTATGTATCGCGAGATAGAGGCTATTCTGGGCATATGTATCACGAGCATTCATAGGATATTACATGAACATTTGTCTGTAAAAAAAAATTTTTCGCGTTGGATCCCGCACAACTTAACTCAGGATCAAAAAGATGCTCGCGTCGAATGGTGCAAGAAAACCTTAAAAAAATTCAACGGAGGCGACTCAAAATCTGTTTATAATATCTACACAGGTGACGAATCCTCTACGCGTCTACCCGTACGTACGATCTACGCGTACGATCCCGAAACTAAACAACAATCAACAGTTTGGGTGTTTCAAAATGAGCCGAACCCTACGAAAGTGGCTCGTGCAAAAAGCACTGTAAAGCAAATGGTGGCCTGCTTTTTTGGTATTAACGGCCATGTGGCTACAATACCACTGGAGAATCGCAGAATGGTTAATTCGGAGTGGTACACGACCATTTGTTTGCCGGAAGTATTTGAAGAAATATATGCCTAAACAACCAGCGACGCAGAATTATACTTCACCATGACAATGCCGGCTGTCATACATCTCAATAAACAATTACATTTTTGGATGGTCAAAAAATTTAATTGATGGGTCATCCACCGTACAGCCCTGATTTGGCTCCCAATGATTTCTATTTATTCCCAAATGTAAAGAATAAATTACGTGGTCAACGATTTTCGACCCGTGAAGATGCCGTAGATGCGTTTAAACAGCACGTTTTGGAGATACCTCAATCAGATTGGAAAGTGTTTTACAAATTGGTTTCATCGAATGCAAAAGTGCATCGACCATAGTGGAGAATACTTTGAAAAACAATAAAAGCTCAATTGGTAGAGCGCTGGTACGGATAGCCAGAGGTTGCGGGTTCGAATCCCGGCATGGGTGAAATTTTAAGCCTCTAAATAGGTTTTTAAATTAGTTCCTTAGCTCGGGTTAGTGCATTAAAAATAAAAATAGTGTAATCATGTGGGTACAGTGATATCGTTCCGATGTTAAACCTAACTGCAAAGTAGGTAGTCGGGGCTGTAAGTAATGCAATTTGCTTTAGTCAGATGTCGCTGCCTGTACGTAATACAGAGAATATTGTAAAGAGGTTCGAAATTTCACTGATGCCGTGAGTCGCCCATTGGCTCAATTGGTAGAGCGCTGGTACGGATAGCCAGAGGTTGCGGGTTCGAATCCCGGCATGGGTGAAATTTTTAGCCTCTAAATAGGTTTTTAAATAAAAGCATATTTAGCCATATACATTTGTTTATTTTTTCTATTCCGCATACATAAGTAGCAGCCCTCGTATTAACTGTTTTGCATGTTAGTTAGCTAAAAACACAAGAACAATAATTTATGATGCTTAGTTGCTTACTTACCCTTAATTCGGTGTCTTTATAATTTAAAGTAGCTTGGCATTTAGCAACCAATATTTTATCGCTATGATAGCGATAGCGATTTTACTGTAACCATTATTCTACATTCGTGATAGAACGATGTTTTAATGTCACAACATGTTATAACCTTATTATAACCTTATGACGGCCTGCGGTTTGGCACGCTGACTGTAAAACCGAAGGTCTCGGGTTCGATCCCCGGCCGGGTCAAACTGGGAAATGAACTTTTCTAGTTTGTCTCGCTTGGATGTTATCTATGTGTTTATTGTATTAAATCTATCGACGAGTTAGCACCGTTAGTTGTACTTATTATGGGGCTAACGAGATCTGTGTAATATTTTCATGAATATTTATTATTATTATTATAAATTAATGGTGTTGAAAATCACAAAAATCTATATGTGCAAATGCTGTGTGTTTGCTCGATATTTTCGAAAGAAAAAGGCAAAAGATAGTATTTTGATAAAACCGCTGACATAGAAAAACTAAAAACCTATTTAGAGGCTAAAAATTCCACCCATGCCAGGATTCGAACCCGCAACCTCTGGCTATCCGCGCCAGTTGCTGGTTTGAATCCCGGCATGGGTGGAATTTTTAGACTCTAAATAGGTTTTTAAAATCAGTCTGGGGTATACCGGATGTAACCGGGAATGTCTGGCGGTGCGACGGAGGATCTCTGATAGCGTCATGAGGTCGGCTGTGTGTCTCGGGGCGGTATTTTTTAGTTTATGTTCTGTATTTGTAAGCTTTTTGTGTCCGTGTCCCTAATTAAGGTGAAGCTTTTGTTTATGTTATGGATGTTGTAAGTTTTTGTCTTTATACTGAAATTAATTTTCTTTCTTTCTAGTTTTATTTGGGTGGCATATTTTCAACCATTTTATTTCGTTATTAAAATTAAACTTGCCCTTTTTTTCATATTTAATTCAATAAAATAGAATACATTCATTAAATCAAAATGTATTTTTTTGCGTGCGCATTTTCATTAATTTTTATTTTCCCTTTGCTATTTATGTACACCTCAGCGAATCAGGTGCAGAATGGAGTCTTGTTAGTCAGGTGCTGCAGCCTTTTTCTTTTGGGGTACTAGTGTTCGCAATATTGTATTACTTACTCATATTTGAGTTAGATGGTTCAATCAATCAATTTTTTTTTGCTTGTAATATTTTCATTTGTGTTACAATGGAAATGAATGTTTTTCACTTTCACTTCAATTTATTGTGTCTCTTCGACCATCACTGGGTAGCGGATTATGAACGGAGGATTATGTACGGAGTCTTGACTTGTAATGAATGTTACCAATAAATGATGTGTATTATACTATTTTTTTATTTTTTTTATTTTTAATGCACTAACCCGTGCTAAGGAACAAATTTAAAAACCTATTTAGAGGCTAAAAATTTCACCCATGCCGGGATTCGAACCCGCAACCTCTGGCTATCCGTGCCAGCGCTCTACCAATTGAGCCAATGGGCGACTCACGGCATCAGTGAATTTTCGAACCTCTTTACACTATTCTCTGTATTACGTACAGGCAGCGACATCTGACTTAAGCAAATTGCATTGCTTACAGCCTCTAAATAGGTTTTTTAAATGATGTCTATGTCTAGCTCATAGTTCTTAAGCGTATCACACTAATATTATAAAGGCGAAAGTTTGTGAGTGTGTGTTTGTTACTTCTTCACCTCTAAACGGCTGGAGAATTTTAATAAACTTTGGTATGGAGTTAGCTGACACAATGGACTAACACGGAAGCTACATTTTACTGCGGAAAAATATCTTATTCCCATGGGTAAATCGATAAACCGCGGGTAACACGGCGGGCACAGCTACTTTATCAAAATTTGGATAAGTAGTCAGAGGTCCTTCTATGCTAGCACGAGCTTTCGAGGCGTAAAATTCAGCGCAACATTTTAAAGTTTCCAACCGCGGTGGCCGCGAGTGGGCGGCCCTGAAAAGGTTCTTAGACTTGCATTCATGCGGGCGGACGCCTGGAGGGCCCTCGTACAGCCGTCAACCTTCCCTGCACCCAAGTACAATACTTTCAGAAGTACAGTCAGAACAACACCGTAAAGTTAGTTTAGTGCACCTTCTTCAGGCTGTACTAGTCCACTGCTGGACATAGCCCTCCCCTAATGAGCTCCATAGCGCAAGGTTATGGCATCATAGGGGGGTAATGCCCATAATCCCCACCACAGCTACTTAGCTGTGAAAGTACGGGTAAGCATAGGTATGGACAGACAGACAGACGGACGGACGGACGGACCGGGATCTTATTACGGCGCAGAGGCACGTAATAAGATCCCGTTTGACACCCTTTGTGTGCGGAACCCTAAAAAGTGAGCCTAATAAAAAACGAGCATGTGATATGTGATGTTACGAACAAACATCGGAGGGAATCTTAGGAGCTGTGCTTCTGCAAGCTATAGGGCTTAACTATTTCTTGTGACTACCGACCTCCCTGCGATAAAGTCGCGGTAGACTGATATATTTCTGCAACGCTGCGAGAGCTGTGTGCTGCTATCTTTTAGGCAAAATGGTCCTTTTATAGGGCTCTTTATATGCGGCCTGAAAACGCGGTCGCTGAATAGTCTTCATTTAAAGTGGCTGCTACTTGGGCTTGCAAAATTTTCGATTAAAGTAAAAAAGTTTTCATTTAATGTCGTTGCAGTTTTTTATAAAAAATACTTGCCTATGTCTACCTACTTCCTTCTCTAATTTAGTCCAGTCCTTCTAGCTAGTTTCTTATAAAAAACATAAACAAACCTAACAATAATCGATTTTCTGGGAGGGTTCTGGGTTCTGACGAATGCGGATCATTAAATCGTTGCGGTTTGAACAGGTGAGGGTAAACTTCCACAACTTTAGTTGTTAGGGTGGAAACAACTGAATTATTCCAATCGAATTTGTCTGACGGGCGCTAGGAACGAGGGGGTAGACAAATAAATACGGCAACATTCTGCGTAACAGCCTCTGGTCACGCCATTTACTTCCTGGAATGAATTTCCGCCAGGAAGTGGTTATTAGTTGATCGTTGTATATTTATTGGTTTTTCGGATGTTAGTTTCAAAGATTTCAAGGAAATAAGTACAGCTTTGGACTGTAAACCCGTTTGTATTCCCAGAACTAAACCAATTGCACTAACCCTAAATACAAATAGATTTATCAGTACATGATTAAAATGCATTTTATGCTCATTATCTAAAGATAGTACTTATGACTAAAACAGATTTTTGGCTACCCTCACACTAGGTTAGGCCTGTCCTGTGAGGGCCATATAAAAAAATAAAATATCAGAAGAAATATAGATTAAATAAGCGAGCTTATTTCTATACAAAAATTCTGCCAGTCTCCCAGATCCAGTTATCAGATACATGTGTGCAAATCAATGGAATTTAAAAATAAATAAGTGATTTTAATACAGTGTCTTTCTTGCAATGTCCTAAATTCTACCAATGTAAACTTGAATTGTTCTCTACTACACACTATAATGTCAAGCTCTACCAAATATTGTAATGCCTGGGTGTAATATTTTAAATCACATCACACTAATATCACATCACATCACACTATTATTATAAAGGCGAAAGTGTGTGAGTGTGAATGCTTGTTACTTAAAAACCTATTTAGAGGCTAAAAATTTCACTCATGCCGGGATTCGAACCCGCGACCTCTGGCTATCCGTGCCAGCGCTCTACCAATTGAGCCAATGGGCGACTCACCGGCATCAGTGAAATTTCGAATCTCTTTACACTATTCTCTGTACTACGTACAGGCAGCGACATCTGGCTTAAGCAAATTGCATCACTTACAGCCCCGACTACCTACTTTGCAGTTAGGTTTTACATCGGAACTATATCACTGTACCCACATGATTATACAATTTTTATTTTTAATGCACCAACCCGTGCTAAGGACAAATTTAAAAACCTATTTAGAGGCTAAAAAATTCACTCATGCCGGGATTCATTCCATTACGGGTTGGTGCATTAAAAATAAAAATACTATAATTATGCTTGTTACTTCTTCACGGCTGAAGCTATTTTAATAAAATTTGGTATGGAGTTAGCTGACACGCTGGATTAACACGTAGGCTACGTTGTTGCGAGAAAGTATCTTATTCCCATGGGAATTCGATAAACCGCGGGTAACACCGCAGGGCACAACTAGTATCCTATAACAAGCACTGATGGGCTACCTTGGCTGAGTTATTCTCGTCAAAGCAGGCTCACAAAGGTGGCCATCAGAGAGAGCCATTCCATCTGCCTCGTACAAAGCAACTCAAAAATGCAAACCCGGCCTCTGCGGGGCCTATTCACTGATCTCTCATCGTCAGCACACTGTAGACTGCAATCCATGCAGGAACAAATGAACGGGACTCTCCCGTATGGTCCACTGCGAGATTCCGCAGATTTATATGCCATTTTAAAACGCATTTTTGTTCCGATCCATCCGACAGGAATGTGTCTAACCCAGCCGGATTGATCGGATCCGAAATGCGTTGAAATAGGTTCGTGTTATTTTTTAGAACCATTATTTAGATATTTTAATGTAAACCAATAGATACATTAACGGAAATACTCACTCAAATACTCAAATACCCCTCGAAAGAATCAATTTGACGGGCCTAAGTAACAAATTGGTCGTAAAACCTAATACATGTAATAAATCGCTGATCCGATGCGTCCCAATAGGACTGCCATTAATGTCGTGGTTGGGAAAGCAATTTTAAGGACAGTAGAGAACATACGAGCAAGCTAATGACGTATACGAAAGGGCGATTTTGCAACAGAAATATAAAGGTTGACCTCTCGACGGTAGTAACAAACAGTGCGAGATATTCGTCGTTGATATTGCAAAATGTTACGACATGATTTTTATTTTTCATCTAAATTTAAGGTAATCGTGATTCTGAATGTAAGAGTAAGACATTATGACCCACAGAACATATGTTCTGTGTTATGACCACAGCTTGATTAGGTAAGAATTATGATGTCTTGCTATATTTCTAATTTGTTTTTTTTACAATTTTTAATTATGATACATAATTTTTTGACGTTTGTTTTGCCATTGTCAAAATTACATACCTAGTACCTACTAACACAAACATATTGTCTAATGAAACTTCAGTCTCTAGTTAACTATCAGTACAATACCTCTTTGAACTATTTGTTCCATGTATCATCGTGGAACAAGCCTCCCGCATCGCATTTCACTGACAATGCCACTCTAAACAATGCAGTGCGTACTCTGGGCCGTATTACCTTTCTTGCTTTCTTTCGTCCCTGTCTGGACTAAAGAGTATGAAATGCATTGCATGTGTTTTTTATATATAAAAGAGAACACGTTACATACCTATGTCATAATAAGGCCCCACAAAACCAATTACTTGGTTTCACTGTGCAGCAGTCTTGTTTACAATAGTTTTACCAGAGATTTTACAAAGCCTTTTTCATGAGCGCATGCCACTAGCGGTAGTCACGGGACGGTTACCCATCCTGCGCCTGATCGTGCCTGTTGCTGCTTAACTCAAGTGATTGATTCTGTTGATTGTGTTGATTCCTATCACTCGGTTCGACTAGGCCACGAGCGCTTCGCTCGTATGTAAGATAACCTCGACGAAACAACGGATACTTGGAGACCATTGAAAAAAGAAAGAAAGAGTGGAGACTTGTTCTTTTCCAGCACTCGCAAAAATACTTCGCATGATGTCCCGGCAGAGTATAAATCGGTCGTACCGCAGCTTAAAATATTGTCTCGGGAAGGATTCTATGACTGCAGACGGACAATGAGAACGGAATGAGTAGGATCCGTTTCAGATCAATGAAAATACATGTGGCTCTGCCTATGTAAGTAGATAGGATTAGCAAGTAACTGTGGACCACCACTTAATCTATCAATGACATCCTGAGCCTAACCTGTCAGCGCTGAGACATGCGGGCGGGGCCGGTATTCACTACAGACGTACAGATGCCTAGCACTAGGTACTTACGTATATACTATCGCAGACGTGCTAAAGCAATTTTCGATAGTGTCAAGTCATACCAAGGTCAATAATCGGCAAACGCCTCGCCCTATCGATCGGGCTGCCTGCACAATGATGTCACTTTGCGCTTTTAATAGCCGCCCGACCGACACTGGCGGCACAGGGTCATAAAGTTTTAAAACATTACGCTTGGGGCTTCGCGCGGCATGTGTGGTGCAGTGCAGTATCCATAGCCAGCGGCTAGTCGCAGTAGCATTTTGAGCTCTACTTGTACATCTAGAAAACAATATCCCTGGCAACGTCCGAGTCCCTTCACCCATCTTCTTCTTCTTCAGACTAAAATCATCTCATTTCGATATCAACCCCTTGTATAGTCCCGACTGTTGTCACACGGGTCTCTACCTGCATCGCAGGAAGGAAGACCGTGCTCCAACACGGGGGCCAAGTCCGAGAAGGTGGAGGATTGTGAGACAGTACGGGCCTTACTGTCAGAAGTTATCAAGCCGCCCATAAGGCCTCTGACATGTCTTAACGACTGCCATTACATGACAGCCGGCATCAGCGACTTACGTTAAGTCGCTATCTTGCGAAGCACGAATCACCTCATTACGTAGATGCAAAGGCCAGTGTATAAAATACCTCTGTTTGAGTGTATTTCCAGGTTTGTGATGTCCTTGCCTGGTTGCCACAGTATAGGGTATTCTACTCTGGGACCAGAACAAGTGATGATAATGAAGACGAGACCTTACATGTTACGTGCTTGCCCGATGGTTGTATCGTAACCTGCCAAGTAGGTCGGGTGTATTTATCTAATCCGCGCCTGAACTATATTATAGTATCAAATGCTGGACAACCCTGCACTTCTATTACGTAACTTTCCACTCTATCTAGTTAAGCATTTAAACAACTCCCAAGTGTCAAGATATGAGTGCATTTCACAGCTGAAGTAGCTTAAAAAAAAGTAAAAATCAATTGCACTCAACTCAGTGGATACTTACATAGAACCTCTGGTCAAATGCCATACTAATTGCTGTCGCAAACGTCAGGATTCCGACCGGTTTTGGTGCGCATAATTAGACCTCAGATTATATATTCTGTGATCTCAGTACGGTACGGTGTAAGTAGAGGTAATTTCAGATTTCATTACCTGCTTAGGTATGATGCTCACACAAGCGAAGCAAAGGTTTTGAGGCATTCGCTTTCGAACACCTTCAGCAAGGTTATCTATCTCAGAACAATAAACCATCCCACAGTGTGTCCCGGTGTTTAACTCTCGTGTGGGAGAGGGAGTGTGAAATCCACAAATGCTCCTAAAATTGCAATACGCGCGAGGTTGGTAAGCACGTGTGTTGAAGTGCTAAACTTGATACGTAATTAAAACCCCTTCGCTTAATTTTGCTGTTACGGGGTGTTGTGGGTAACTAAACACTACTTTAGTTAAATTAATTATTTAATTTAAATTGTGTTTTATACCAGCCGAGTAGAGTATTTCGACGCTTGCAAATAAATCAGGAAACCTGGAAAGTTAAAAATCATAAACATTCGTCAAGATAAGATCAGAATATTCTTTATTGTACACTGGAAAAACAAAAAATACAAAAAAATTTCATATATACATAGTACAATAATTGGCGGCCTTATTGCTAAAAGCAATTTCTTCCAGACAACCTTACTATGGAAAGTTGCTGTAGGCATAGACCAAGAAGGTATGTAGGAAATTAGAAAGACGAGTAGCCAGTGGAATATTGATACATACTTATACTTAATAATAATTATACTCAATTTTAAGTCTTCCAGATTACATACATAAACTCACGCCTGTATCCTGGAGGGGCAGGCAGATACCAGGGCTGGCCACTCGCCACGATTCTAAAAGACCTTTGCCTCATTAACATTTATTAGTAGTTGCGTGCAGGCACGCCAGTTACGGTTCCTTATTAAGTCATATATTAAACGGGTCAAATCGCGATTATTTATTAGGTAAAACGTAATTACCTTATTTCCCGACGTTTCGGGAAAGTGACTTAAACAAAAAGTGACCACCCACAATAATTGCCTGTACTCGCTACTTCAGTCTACCCTTGACGACGGGAACTCTAACGCTGCCGAAACGTCGGGAAATAAGGTAATTACCGTTTAGTATATATCTAACTATGTATGAGTCTCGGGAATCGATAAGAAATACTACCGTTACTTATTATCTTGGCTCTATGTTGAAACGATGGATATCTTTACAAATAATAATAAACTCTGGAACGACTTCAGGTGTGGTTTTATTTGTAGATTAGTAGTATATTATTTTAATAAAACATAAAAACTGGATTAAAACGGATAAACGGAGAAGCAGGTAAAAAGTCAGATCTGGTCAAAGGGTCAAGTAGTAATGATGAAAAATGAGGGAAATCGAAGAATGTGTGACGTAATTTAAATATTTGAAAATGATAGACAGAAAAAGAAATTAAAAATGGTGTGAAGAGGTTTGCACCGTTACAATGTTAATCTATATCCTATTTGGTCGAAGAATATTTGCCTGGGATGTCCCTTATCGGTACTTCTACCAAATCTGCTAGATGTCTTTCATTCAAAGTTATATACTAATTATGAGTATCGCGAATCATTAAGAAATACTATTGTCCTTCATTCGTCAATCATTCTCCCTTGATCCTCTCCCTATGACATACATACATAACCTCTCGCCTGTACCTGTACCCCAGAGGGGTAGGCAGAGACCAGGGACTGCCACTTGTCACGATCCTGACAGATCACCTTCGCTTCATCAACGTTCATAAGTCGTTGCATGCACGCACGGCGGTTCCGGGTCCTTTTTATCTTCCTCTGTGCTAATACTGCCCCTATTTGGTCGATGTATGTACGACTGCGTCCCTTACCATCCCTTCCACTCATATTCGCAGTATATATTTGTATCGTCAGTCTTTCTTCCTTCATCCTCTCCACGTGTCCTAACCAACGCAACATTCCTTTCTCAATTCTAGTCACTACATCCTCTTTCAGTCCACAACGTTCTCTAATCAGATTATTGCGTATCCTGTCATTCAAAGTAACGCTACACTTACATTATCAACAAAACAATAACGAACACGAATAGGGATATATACCTATCCCTATCAGCCCTCGGAAATTACGTCATGCCTAGCCTTCCCTCTACTTGTCAACGTGAGCACGGTGCTGAGTAGCTACCCGTAACAAAGGATCACTATCATTACCCCCCCCCCCCCACTATGTAGGTACGTACAAATTCAGAAGCTCTTGTCAAAATTTGCCTTTGTACATTTTCGGTGCGGAACACTAAAGTATCTGAGTTGCTCTCAAACCTCAGCGTTAGAAATTGACAATCCGTGGTTAACGCGTGGTAACACTCTCCCTGGGAGAAGGCCTGTGTTCTGCCGTTGCACTTGAAGCTGTGAAAAAACTTAACTACTATTTTAAGTTAACTTAAAAAAGATAAAACTTGTGACTCTCAACGGCAATCATACGAAACAAATATATACTACGAATGTGAGTGGAAGGGCTGGTAAGGGACGTCCCAGGCGGACATACATCGACCAAACAGGGGATGTATTAGCCAAGGGGAAGATAAAAAGTACCCGGAACCAGCGTGCGTGCATGCCTCGACCATTCTTTGTCTATGCCTCGACTTATGAACGTTGATGAAGCGAAGGTGATCTGTCAGGATCGTGGCAAGTAGCAGTCCCTGGTCTCTGCCTACTCCTCTGGGATACAGGCGTGACTCGTAAGTATTATAGGCTACATTAAAAAAACTATGGGGACACTGTCCATACAATGTAGTGTATGGACATGTGTCTCCACAGTTTTTATAACATGTCCACACATTGTAATACACATGTTATGTAAGGACACTTTAACCTTGTAGGGCAAAAACTAAGGCGTTTTGAAGTTACCTACTTCTTAGAAGTGGGTTCGTGCAGGTATTTTACTTGTATGTTTCTTTATAAATCTTTTTTTTTATTTCGCCATAAGTGTGTTACAGTCATTACCTATGTCATCCCGAGTAATGTATGGTAGGCCCGTAACAGTCAGCAGTATAATAAATAGAAGTCATAATCACATAAACAAGCGGACCTTGTGCAAATGTTTCTTTTGTACCACGCACCTGATCCAAGCAGTAGTTTACATGCAGAAAACCACCCCTCAAGAGTCGAGGGTGGGAAGTAATTTAGGGTAATGCATGCCATTCATACGACGACGAGTGCGCCACACGGAAATCTGCGTGCCGATGGGCTGGCAACACTTTTTTGTTTATTTTAAATCGACTGCCAGTATTTTTGTCTGTCATTATTTGCCTTCATTTAAAGTTGTTGTCATTTCCAAAACCACTTTCCAAAAGGGAAGGTAATTTATTATGTTTTCGTCAGCGCAAAGTTATTTTATTTACCTGTCATCTAAAGAAATAAATTACATAGAATTGAATTGAATTTAATTTAATTTTACATCTTCGACTCTATGTAATTTATTTCTTTAGATATATATATACATATAACTTAGTTCAGATTAGGTAGTTTTTAGGGAAAAACGTATCAAACGTAAAAAAAAACAGAACCCATAAGATCACTGGTTTGTTTGTCCATCTGTCTGTCAAGACATGAAATCAAACCATACACTCAGGTCTAGAGTCCCTTGAAGCTGTGAAAAAATTAAAGTTAGGTTAAGTTAACTTAAAAAAAGATGAAACTTATATTTCAACACTCAACGGCAAACGGCAATCATATAGGGTACTTACAGTGAACCTAGAACTTTGAAATTTTGCAAGTAATATCTGCTTAGGTATACTACATACATGGGCAGCAGCGCCCCCTGCAGTACATTTCCATCAAACTGCGATCCCCAACCCGCATGCCCAGCGTGGAGATTATGGGCATTACCCATTACGACGAGACTTGGTTCCTGAACTACGAGTCGTATAAATGTAAGCACGTTCGAATTTGTACGGAACACTCGGTGGGCGATTCCGATACGCACTTTTCTGCTTTTTATGTTATATTTTGGGGTGCCAGCTCCCAGCTCATTGAATCCTAATATCTTGTAGACACGAAAAGGGCATAGGTAGGTGTGCACCTTTCCACGAAATCATTGAGGTGGCAGCCCTCGCTGCTTACGTACGCGTAATGACGGGGGGAGTCGCGACTCGCGGGGTGAGAGGTCCTACGATATTACAGGAAGATAGGTACGGAAGGCACGCGTACCGCTTTCTAAATTGAGAATTAACTAAGAAAGTGCTTAAGGATCTTGTACGAACAAAGGCAAACTTTTCATGATGATTAGTGATGACTCTTACTCTGCAGGGATGATAAGGTAATTGAATTTTCACACCTCCTGCTCGACAATGCCTTATTACGTACCGTCAAATATCATCGTAAAGCATAGCCTTGTCTCTCGAGGGCAATAATAATGAAGAATTTCCCTAGGGAATAAAGTGATTTGAATTTAGAATGTCAAAATTCGCATGAAAACTATGAAGAAGCCCCGCATTGCAATTCGAAATTCGAATTGTTGTTCGAAACTCACCCCTTTTTTCTTTTTTTTCTGAACTACTGTGTCGTGTGACCGCGCGAAACACCAATAAAAAAAAGAAAAATTTTATTGTCTCCCAGATGGTGTGAAAAGTAGAGTATTCACCTCTGGAATAAAACATGTCTTAGTCTCGGGCGGTATGAACCCCTGGCTTCACTCAGGACTCTACATAACTCCCTCGCTTCGCTCAGGAGTTAAAATTTAACTCCCTCGCTGCGCTCGGGAGTTAACTCGGAGTCCTTCGCTCCGCTCAGGGTTCAATATACCGCCCATGACGTAATACATGGTTTTATTCCCTTAATGCATAATCTACTATTAAGTGGACTCTACTTTAAATTCAATGATAAGGTCGAATGACGCTGATAGAAAGTCTGATTAGTAGCTTTTTGATATTCAATGTAGGTACGAGTACTCACCGTGGCGGCTGATAGAGTACTGGATCTGGATACATTTACGAGTAAAATGCTAAATGTGCGGCTGGGTTGCACTGTACAAATCTTTTTGTTCTATGTTTATTCTTTTGCACGTTGCTTTTTTGTTGAGAAATCTGAAGTAAAAATATCGATGCTGAAATCGTCCCAAGATACATTAAGTAACTTCTTACTCAATGTATATGCCCCCAATTAAGAAGAAAGTTCATGGAGCATTGCTAAAAGTAGTGTTTATTTTAATGGTGTGCAGTCGATACCTTTTAAAATAAGGATTATTGCTTAGGAAGAAACATTATATAATACGCGTGCTTTTCCATGCGCATAATATTTTCGTTGCTAGGAAAAGCGGAAAAACAGCCTTTGATTGTCTGAAAGAATCCATTGTTTTGTGTAAGATATTACGAAAAATCATTCCGTATTCCAATTCGACCTTTCTATTTCTGGGTTAATGGGTTATTATATTTTTTTGACAATTTTAAAAACCTATTTAGAGGCTAAAAATTCCACCCACCCGGGTTCGAGTCCCGGCATGGGTAAAATTTTTAGCCTCTAAATAGGTTTTTATGGGTTATGCGAAGTAAATCGAACTGTCATAGTAAACCATGAATTAATGTAGATCTATTGACCCCTACAGAGAGGGGTTAAAATAATTTTATCGTATACAACTTTCTTTACCTTAATGTCCACATCCCGGAACGGCACAGCGAACCAAGGTTTCCCGGTCAGACTCTTGCGGAAACCCGCCTCCCTCTCCACCAGACCCTCAGGGGTCCCAACGTGGGCCCACAGGACCACCTGCACGACCTTCAGTCTCGGAAACACTTTGTGGTAGACCTCTTCTAGACGCAAGCCGAAGTCATCACTCGTATCACTTATATTGGCAAAGGAAAAGTAAATTCCGCAAACAGTGCCTTCTCCGTCCTCCACACAGTCGGACAGGGCTTCTAGCGTAGGGACGTTCTCGAATTGGCCATTTTCCGTGCCAGGTGATGAGCATTTCACTAGAATTTTGCCGAACAGTTTTTCGCGCCAATCCATTTTTGACGCTTTTGGGCTTAGTTGGATATTCGCTGCATGGGCCGTCGTTAAATTGAGCAATGCGGCCCTGATTTGAATAATTAATTTTATTCCAAAAAGTTTCCACTTAGTTGGGTTGCTCTTTGTTAAGACAAAGATAAACAAAAGAAAGTTGTTACAAGTCAATTACTTATTCGGCCGGTAACTGTGCTGTTATCCTGCGCATTCTATAATGAATTATTCATTCATATTGCACGACAAAGGCATTCTTTGGACTGGAAGTTAACAACATAAACGTTTTGCGAAACTTTGAGCACTTACACACTGAATTTGTCCGCTATTCGCGGGATTATTTTAACACCCAACAGTCAATAGACGAAAGGAGGATACAGACATTCGGTAATGTATCGTGAAACTTTTTTATTTTTGTTATAATTTAAATTCGTCGCGCGTGCAGACAGCGAGGACAGGATCAACGGCCGGACGGCCCCGTAAACAAAAACCGACTGGCTCACAGGAGGGAGGGAAAACGGACGGAGGGAGTCCTCAGACATAGAGCAAATATTTGAGCGGATAAATACGCAGGTGAGACAGAAAAATGTGCTTTCATGTCTGCGTCGGGCGTTCGTTTGCTTTGTGCCTGTGTCAACTGGAGCTTCTTCGGGAAAATGAATGGATAACGATTATGCTCGGTAAACATTGGTTGGGATGGGACCAATCGTCTGCATACTCACGTAATAATTTGTTATCTTAGTTTACATACATTCCTGTGATCTGGTACATTCCTGTATATAAGAATATAAGTCCACGTGGTGTTCAACTTATTAGACCCTACCTTGTGTCTGCTTCATAGAACTACAATTCACGGTTTACCATTACAGTTTAATTCAATGAAATAAAATGGTTTTATTCAAAGTAGCGCAGAAACTGCGGCTTAAAGAACGTTACAATTCAAACTACCTATGTGTCCATTTCCAAATCTAGATCATTTTGGAGAAAAAATGGACAAAAATCTCCGAACTTAGTCTTTTCAAAGTCCTTAATTAACAGTTTTTTTATAGGTTTTTGGAGTTTATATAATTATTTTAAAACATAGAACTCCTGAATTGTACTATGCAAAGGTTTTGTTCACATGATATTGCCTACATACTTACGTGCCGGGCATTATGGCCGTTAAATTCACCAAAATCCACCGTAGAAGTCGAGTTAAGTTTGCAATGAACGAGCTTGGCATTCTTTTTGGAGTTTACGATGGAAGCATATTGTTAATTTGTCTGGATATCCACCATCCCGCATCCTCTGCCGAAAAGACCGGTAACACGTCCCTGCGCAGTCATAGTCATTTGGTCAAGTTATGCGCTGGTCATTATACTAGTGACAATCTAGATACGTTAAGTTATATTTGTGTTATTTCTATTTCAATAAAGTTACTCAATCTATGTTTGCGGTCCATTTGGTATCCCGGTTCAATGTTTCAGTCATACAGACTATTGTTCAGATTGCCTCTCAGAGACAAAACTCCTTTAGGCACAGTTCCCAGAACATTTCTCCGCCTCATCTTAGGCAGCCCTTCCCTCTCAGCGTCAGCTCAGATTGCAAGGGTTTGAATTAATTGCCTGCCGCCTCTTGCAAACATTCGAAGGAAAGGAAGCCTTTGACTTTTAGGTACAAAATGTAGAATACCTCTTCTACATTAAAAGAGCTAAAAGGAATTGAATGGATTTTGGAACTTACAGTACTTACGCGGCCTGCTCCGACATTCCCAGAAACCTTTGTTTTTTGGATACTCTGCTCGTAAAGCTTAGAGCTTATAAATCGGTGAAGTCGTAGGATTGGACTTAACAGCACGCAGTATTATACTATTTTTATTTTTAATGCACTAACCCGTGCTAAGGACAATTTTAAAAAACCTATTTAGAGGCTAAAAATTCCACCATGCCGGGATTCGAATTCGCGATTAGCTCAGTTGAATAGAGCGCTGGCACGGATAGCCAGAGGTCGCGGGTTCGAATCCCGGCATGGGTGGAATTTTTAGCCTCTAAATAGGTTTTTTAAAGCACGCAGTATGTCAACCTTTTAATACATAGGTACGTACAGCTACGTTACGGGCGACTCTGCAACAATAATGTGAAGGTTGACCTTTGAGGACAATTGATAATTGCTAAAATTAAAGACTTCACGCAATCGAAGGTTACTGAATGAAGGCGCTGGTCAACGCGGCAGAAAATTGAAATTGCCCTGTTCGTACGTAATCATATAACTTATTTTAAATTTAATAAAAGTGGCCGGCGTAACAACAAACTAGTCTTACCAGAAACAATAATAGAAATGTACAAAAATAGCCCATACTATAGATCTATCATAATCTACAACAAGATTCCAGATACCATGAAACAAATTGAAAAAGAAAGTTTTTAAAACAAAACTTAAAGAACTACTAATTCAAAAATGCTATTATAGTGTAAAAGAATTCCTGGAAGACACGTAAATTTCTATGTTTCTTTATCTCTTAACAGTTGTTATTTATGTAAGAAAAGCTATATACCTAGATGTGTAAATGAACTGTAAATATTATGCAAAATGTTGCTATGCCCTACAGGATCCATAATGGTACTTATAAGAATATCAACACCTTGTGAACTTATGGTTGTAATAAATGATGATGATCAAATACTGAATTTGAAAAGCCTAACGCATACCCCGCTGTACTTCAAATCCTTTGAACAACTCGAATCTGTACGGTTAGATTTTATAAGCACATATAAAAATAAATCAAAGTTTCGCTAGGGAGAAAAAAAACCGGCCAAGTGCGAGTCAGACTCGCGCACCGAGGGTTCCGTACAAACCTGTATTATAGACCTGAGTATTTGGTATGAATTTCAATTTAATACCTCTACGCGTTTATGAGGAAATGGGTAGTAAGTTTAAAATTATTAAAAAAATATATATTATGTGATGTAACTAAAAATTTATGGTTTTCGTAATTTTTCCTTTATCTATGCTATAAGACGTTGCTTCGTACCAAATTTCAAGATTCTAAGTTTACGGGAAGCACCCTGTAGGTTTTGATTCCCTTGCAAGTGTCGAAAATTTGCGGCATAAACGGCTGTATCTTTTGATTGCGTTGGCTTAGAAGTTTGATTTTTTCACAGCTTTAAGGGACAGTAGACTTGAGTAATTGATATAAATTTCAGCTTCATACGAGGGTGGATCTACACGAATTGTCGCTAATTCGTCATTGTTCTCATTAATCTCTCACAGTTCTCAGCACAACAGAAATGTACTAAGAATACAGTTATTGTCGTTTTAGTATGTAAGTTTGTCAGTCAACTCCAACTAATATAGAAATAAAAATATCTCTAACAACTGTTGCACTGACAACATAATAAGTGTGACACTTCCAAGGACAATGACGACAACAATTTGTGTAGATTCACCCACCTCCACGCGTTCCTGAGAAAAAGGGTCTTGACAGACGGACGGACGGACGGACAGACGGACAACAAAGTGATCCTATAAGGGTTCCGTTTTTTCCTTTTGAGGTACGGAACCCTGAAAATAAAATGTTTACACTATTTTTATTTTTAATGCACTAACCCGTGCTAAGGAACAAATTTAAAAACCTATTTAGAGGCTAAAAATTTCACCCATGCCGGGATTCGAACCCGCAACCTCTGGCTATCCGTACCAGCGCTCTACCAATTGAGCCAATGGGCGACTCACGGCATCAGTGAAATTTCGAACCTCTTTACAATATTCTCTGTATTACGTACAGAGAATATTCTGTATACTATGAAGCCGGAGGGCGTCCGTCTGGCCGCTTTGGGCAGACGAGACTATTCGTTTCATTCCCTCATAATAATAAAATAATAATAATTTCTACGACAATTCCACAACTTACTTGAAATAGTCCTTGACTCCGAAGACGACCAGCGTAAGCCTGCAGCCCACTATGTCGCGCAGCTGCGCCACGTGACTCGAGAGCGTATGCTCTTTGACATAGGGTGCAATTTCCTCTGCAAGCTGCACCAGGAGCGCGCGGTCGCATGGCTCTTTGGCGTTTGTCAGCTCAACCTGAAAATTTTGGGTTCTCAATTCTCCCAATTGTAGTTTTAAGAATTGATTTTTAATTTTAATTGACAATTGTTTCTATTCCATTAAAGAGTATTCTGACTTTAAGTCATAGGTAGGTAGGTACTTAAGGCGCTTCGGGTTGCTAACTAGCGCCAATGGAAAAAAAAACATTTTATATATAAATTGTTTTATAATACGTTTTTATCTAAAAGTGAACATGAGAAATCTTACCAACTAGTTTTAGAACCTACAGCTTAGAACCTACGTGAGGGAAAACATGTTGAGGAAACCCTAATTTCTGAAGTACAATACCTCAGCACACGCTACGTACAATGGCCCAAACGATGAGGCTAAATGTGGAGAAATATCAGTTATATCAAATTTGGTTAGCAGATTTCAGTCATATCCTATCACTCACACGCTAAATATGCCACCTTAGACCGGCTGAAAAGAAGAACACCCCAAGATATGCTGAAAGCCAACTAAAATAATAAAATTTATATAGAGAATTAGACAGTGACCTCATTCCCTGCAAGCCGGATGAAGATAAAAGACCGTCCCGCCACGCCGGTACGCTGTTTACTAGTATTCTTAGCACTAGGCTAGTAGTATGCTTATTCGCTGAGGTTTACTTGACAAACATCAACAAATTCCTTGTATTTTTTCTCCTCGAAGCTTAGGTTCTTGAGTTATAATTAAAACTGTTTTTATACGGATTTATGCTCGTTCATTACATTTTTTACAATTTTCCAACGTTTCGGCACTTTTTCAGGTGACGTGGTCCCGGATGACTGAGGTGACGGGCGTCTTTTAGAAAGCATTAACGGTTAGTTTACTACCCTCGGCAAAAATGACAAAAGTTAATTATGAAGTTACGGTTCCAAAATAGGCAAACCAATTATTTTATATAAAGTCAACAATATCGATTATTAGTAATTGAAGTTAAAATTAATTATATAAACTAATTACTTTACATGAACTTAAAGATACTGATTATTAATTGAAATTAAATTTATTTTTTAGGTTCTTGAGATCAAGCGTCACACCACCTGCTAGGCTCGCAGAAGTTAATAGTCTCACCTGGCCAGCCCGCGCCGCCAGTCGCCGCTGGGTGCGTCGGCTCCACACCACGAGACCCTCGTGGAAGATATCGGCAGAGGTCACTACCCGCGCGCCTGATGCGCCGCCTCGCGCTCCAGGTCTGCCAAGTACCAGGCTTGATGGAGCGTAGGATGCACTTCAATCTGCATGTACTGGAAAGATATAACATCGCAGACTTTTAGTCTGGATCTACTTTTGGGTGTTGTTATATCGGAAGAGTCCGACCAGGTTTCGCAGAGCTTAATCATGGTGAGCAGAGACGGAGCTCGCAACGTCGGTTGCTCGTCTCACACCGGACTCCGGACTAAAAGTCTACAATGTGTTGTGCTTACGAAAGTTTTAGTTCAAAAAGATATAACATAAGTACGATATCAACCCTTGTATGTCCCCACTGCTGAAGAGGTCCTAAGGCCTGCGCAGACGAGGGACTATCCCCCGGGTACTTTATTGTCCGTCAATATAGATCTCTTATAAATTGTCATCGAGTGAGGCACACGAAGTACTAAAAGTACCCCGTACAAAAAGTCCCTCTAGTTACCGAGGACATCAAGAGACCGACTGGACAAAAGTTCGGTGTTTTCTTTTAAAACGCCTTTTCTTTTTCAACTTCATGTAAATTACATCACAACGTAATCTCAAAATATTTGCGTCCATAGCGTACGCTTCACTCAATTTCCGGGGAACAAATGACCGCACACCGTAGGCGTTGAGTCCGCGACCGAGTACTCGGAGGACATTTTTTACGATTTAGGGACTTTTGTCCCCTTGGGGACAAAACTCCCTCGTCTGCGCAGGCCTTTACAACTATAAAATATGACCTGGGTAATAAAGTAACTATGTAGCGTATGTAATGTTACTCAGGACACAAATCTTTATCTAATACTAAATAATTAAGAAAATATAAACTCAAATTAAGAAAACCATGGTCATTATAACCGTCACAGTCGATAACAGCTAGTTGCAAATTCGCTCATAACACAACGGAATGTGTTCGCTCTGAACGTATTCCGCAATCGATATCAACCCTTGTATGTCCCCACTGCTGGGGCACGGGTCTCTTCCTGTATCGCAGGAAGGTTAGGCCATACTCCACCACGGGGGCCAAGTCCGGGTTGGTGGAGAATTGTAAGACAGTGGCGCGCATTACTGTCAGAAGTTATCAAGCCGCCCATAAGGCCTCTGACATGACTTAACGACTGCCATTATGAGAGCCGGCATAAACGGCTTAATGTGCCTTGCGAAGCACGGAAGCGCTCGGAAAGAATGCCACTAGCGGTAGTCACGGGACGGTCACCCATCCTGTACCTGACCGCACCTGTTGTTGCTTAACTCAAGTGATTGATTCCAATCACTCGGTTCGGCTAGGCCACGAGCGCTTCCTTACTTACTAACATAAGTCGTTACAAAGCAATCCATCAGCACAATATTTGCTGCTAAGCAGAGGTATCCCTCAAGGCAGGCCTCTTATTTCTGTCTCCTAGCGTGCCGCTGCAAGCAGACTGCCTCAAATTTGCGGTCCAGCGAGTTAAGGGCGTCTACGCTGCGTTTGCCAGTTCGTGGTAGAGGACTTTTTAATTGGTTATCGCTTTTTCGGCAGACGTGTCCAGCCCATTGTCATCTAAATAACTTTAATTTAGTAGCCATTCAGGGACAAAGTTCTTTACACTTAGTCCTTAACACATTTTTTTTTATTCTGTTTCTGGCAATCCCAATTCAGCTTGCTTATCTTGCAGGCTTTGTCAATTACATTACTTCCTTGTCAAATCATTTGCTGGCGACTGATGATCGTGTGCAGACACAAGGAAACGAAGAACAGGGACTTTACCTTCATGCACTCGCCAGGCTTGTAGATCTTATTGACCTCATTGGCTGCGAGTCTGGCGAGTCTTTCCTCTTCCATCTTCTGTTTCTTGGTCACCCTATCAGCTTGAGTCTTCTTCCGCTTTGGTTTCTCGAGTATACTGTCTGAGGAAGAGTAACCTGAGTGTCCGTGTCTGCCCCAATGTGATCCGCTATCAAAAGCTAATGGAATACAAGCTACACAGTGGACAAACAAATACTGAGGAAGCACGCAAGTTTGCAAAGGAGTACTTTTACCTCTTACATACACTACATGAAGCTAGAGACAGCTTGGGCCTGTATGTGGCTAAAATATAATTTCTATATAGTTAGTTAAACATTCTTGAATTTGTAACATATTCTCATTGAACTTAAAAACATTCGACAATTTTCTCCAGCTTTATAATGATAATCTTTAGGCTACAATCAATATCAGATATTACATAATCAATATTAAATAGCACAAACAGTGGATTATGATAGTATTTTCTAAGGTTAACAGGAGCACTAGACATAATTAAAACCGTTTTTAATACGGATTTCACTCATTTATTGCATTTTTACAATTTTCTTTTGGCACTTTGTCAGGTGCCGTGGTCTCGAATGACTGAGGTGACAGGCGTCTTTTTGAAAGCATTAACTGTTAGTTTACTACAGTGGATTATGAGTGCAAAACAAGAGTGTAGAAATTCTAGCTTTGTGGCCAAGCCCCGACCAAGGAATAATTTTCCACAGATGTTAGATCACCCAAACACAAAAAAACCAAACAATCAATTTGGTAAAAGCTAATAAGCACATGGCAGATAAATTTGCATACCAACACTTTTCCGTCGCTCAGTATTCCCACTGCCATATCCTGAGCTAGCGCACCCACTGGAGGAACTCGAGCTCCCAGACTGAGTGGAAACTCCAGAATCCATTTGCTGCAGTGAGGCAGTGGGGAAGAGCTGGTCGAATGCTGCGTCAGGGTCTACTAGCTCCACTGTGCTGTCAGACTGCATGCTGGCTGAGCGTTGGCGAGCTGAAATGATGTCGGGATTACGACCTCCTTCTAAGCTTGTTGATGAAGGGACCCACCAAAATTGGCTTATGTTACACATTTTAAGTTGTAATATACGAAGACAGTAGCTTCGAGACAAACCAGCAGTGGTTTAAAGAAGCAGTAAACTATTGAAATGTGTATTTGGTAAAAAAGTTAAAAAAAAACCATGTAAAAAATATAAAGTCCCTAATTGTAATAAAACCTAAAATATATATATATATATATTTTATGACTGAAAAAAAAGGACGGACATTACCTAATTATAAGTTATTCTGATCAACAATACAACCAGTCAGCTTATAAATAAATAAATATTCATGGACATATTACACAGATCTCGTTAGCCCTATACTAAGTACAACTAAATTACTTGTGTTATAGGTGCTAACTCGACGATAGATTTAATACAATAAATACATAGATAACGTCCAAGACCCGAGACAAACTAGAAAAGTTTGTTTCCTACATTGACCCGGCCGGGGATCAAACCTGAGACCTTCGTTTTATTTAAACACAGTTAAAGGTAAACCTATAATTGGCCTCCTTCTAAGCTTGTTGATGAAGGGACCCACCAAAAGTGGCTTACGGTACACCTTTAGGAGGAAGTAGAGGAACCAAAGAATTTGATCTTTCTTTAATGTTTACAATGTAGTATGCTACGTAGCAATGTGACATGCCGTCATGTACCAACCTAACATTGTAATAACGGAAGACACTAGCTTCTAGACAAACCAGCAGTGGGTTTGTCTCGAAGCAGTAAACTAATGAAACATGTATTTTTTTAAAAAGTTAAAAAAACCTATGAAAAAAATATAAAGTCCCTAAATGTAATAAAACCTAAAGTATATACCTATATACAGCAGGGCCTTGATAATCCGAAAACCGAAAATTTATACCCTGTTTGGATGTACGAAGCGTTCGGATTATAGTATGAAGCCATATTGAAAGGTAATTTTCGAAATAAAACATATATTTTTTTTCATTATAATGTATGTACATACATATTAATTGGCGAAACAGTGCGCGGCGGACGAACAAGCGATATGTGTACTACCTAAAACGCACTGTATGGCACTTCGAGACAGAAACTGTGGGAGACGGCGGTTGCGCAAGGGTGAGGGGGGTCGTTCGGATTATAGAGGCGTTCGGACTAGCTGGGATACGGATTATCGAGGCCCTGCTGTATATATATTTTATGACAGAAAAATAAGGGCACACCTAATTATAGGTTATTCTGATCACCAATACAACTAGTCAGCTTATAAGAAGTTAAGAGTTTCGTTTCCTGTTTTATTTCACAGTTAAAGGTAAACCTATAATTGGCCTTTATAAGTCAATTTAAACTGAATGTATTTTATAGGCTTAAGTGTCTGTTGGATTACTAAATAAAAAACAAAACATTCTACTGCAGGACTAGCGCTGTATGACTTAAAACCCAGCACTTAAAACCCACCAACATAACTTACCAGCAGCTGGCCGACCGCAGTCCCCTTCTTTTTGAGACCTTGTAGAAGAACCGCTGAACTCAACTGGCTCATTGTCATCGTCACCAATGCTTCCTTGAGTAAGGTCTACACAGTTGTCAACTGTGTTCTCCTTGTCGCTCTCGTACAGTTCCACCGTGCTTGAAGAGTGACGTCTTAGACGTGGAGAAACTGAAAACACTGTTAATTTCAGTTCCGAAGAAATGGCTTGAAGTTTTTAGGAATTTGTACAATATTCTTACCTGTCCGACGGAAACATGTTGTCGGCAGACCTCCAGCTGTAGATTCTTCGTCATCGGATGATATGTTGATACTCATTTTGGGATCTATTTAGAATTTTACAGGAAATCGTAGGCCGAAAAACATAACCAAATTCAATGAATCTTGTTTTTGTTTATTTTCAAATGCAACAATATTCTAGAACGGTGATTATTTTCTATGGTTGTTAATCGTAGTTGTTAATACTTTGTTGGCAAATGTTGCAGTTTTACCCAACAAAACTTGTATGTTTTTACCGTTGACAGTATAGTCCAGTATTGCCAAGATCCAGTTAATCAAAATCTACCGCTAACAGACTAGTGAAAGTATCCGGCTTTACTCGCCTACCTTCATCCAATTTTTTAATAATTTAAGAGTGCCTATAGATAACGATATTTTTCCCATTTCGAACCAATCACGATTTTTTTATTTACATAATACAATTATATTTTATAAAACATTCAAAACTGCTTAAAGGGAAAATGCTGCAAGCCGTCGCGCGACTTCTACATCACCTATATCAGTTATAGGTAAAATCAATAAGTCGGTGTCTGGCTTTGTTCGCCTGTCACATTACTCTTTTTATCGCACCATGCAGCCCTCTAGAACATAAAAATGAAATGCCAACCTACAGAAGGTAAGCTTCTCTCTTATCTGGCCTCCACATACAGGCTTCGCCGGGATGTCTCGTGACGTGGCCGGATAACATATCGATATTGAACCTTGTATGTCCCCACTACTGGGGCACGGGTATCTTCCTGCATCGCAGGAAGGTTAGGCCATACTTCACCACGGTGGCCAAGTCCGGGTTGATGGAGGATTGTAAGGCAGTGGCTGGCCTTACTGTCAGAAGTTATCAAGCCGCCCATGAGGCTCTGACATGGCTTAGTAGCGGTAGTCACGGGACGATCACCCATCCTGCACCTGACCGCGCCTGTTGTTGCTAAACTCAAGTGATTGATTCCAATCACCCAGTTCGACTACGCCACGAGCGCTTCGCACGAGAGAGGATAATATACCCACTTGATAATATTCTAATCCACTTGATAATGCTTACAATAAAAAGAAAAAAAATCTGATATGTGTACTAAGCAAATTAATAGAATGAGAGAACTGAATGTAATGTGGTCTTGAAAGTTTTTTTTTTTCATATAATTATCATACCACCTATAGTACCGAAGCACCTACTAGTTAAGCACACGGAAGCAGCCTGGCTATCCATAACACAAGAAACCCTAGTTTGGGAGCCAGGATACAAATTGTTACATAATTTGCAATACATTTTTCTTGTTCTTATTCATCGTTCTTTTTATGTAAGATATAAGGTGCCTTGTCACATATTATCGGTTTCGGAAGTTCACGAAATTTCTTCAGAATATTTTCATTGTTATGTGCATATAAGATAAGAATCACATCACATTACACTAAAATTGTAAAGGCGAAAGTTTGTGATTGTGTATGTTTGTTACTTCGTCACGTCTAAACGACTGGAGCGATTTTAATAAAATTTTGTGTGGAGTTACCTGACACCTTGGGTTAACACATAGACTTCGGTTTACTGCCGTAAAATATCGTATTCTCATGAGTAAAAGAGTAAGAGTAAGAAATGTTTATTCATAAACCATAACACCAAAAAGACCATACAATATGAATGGCAACATAGAACGGAAGATAGTAGGTACTCCGTAAACCAGAAAACCAGTACAAAAGAAAAGCTCCTCGGCCTCGAGGGGGGTCGCTCCCGATGTGGGTTTAGGGGTCTTTAGGACCAAAACCAGTCCCAAGGTGGTGTTTAGTGGGTAGGCGCACTTCTTGTGAGTCCCACATTGGCAGCACGGCCGGGTCCGTGCTGTTATGCATGAGCATTCACCACCTCCCTCCCCCGTGTCCTCCGGAGGGTGCCCTTTATAGGGTTAAAAAAAAAAAAGGTATAAGGCGGTATACCGATCAACGAACTTTTCAATATCACGTAGGTAACTATAAACTTATAACTGTAGGTTTACTTTAGTGTATATAGACATAGATGTTTTTTTTAATTACTCCCTCAGCTTAGTGAATTAATCTGAGAATAACCCTTATTATTATTTATTCTAAATAAATTAATTAATTATTTCTCTCTCTCTCTCTCTTATTCTCAATAGGTAAGTGTTCTACTCAAAAGCACCAAAACTGTCAACGCAGGTACCTACAGTCTATTTATTCTTACTTGTCTAATTTAGTAAACAAGATTCTTACCTTAAAATTGAGATTAGATGCCTAAACTAGACATTTTCTCGCAAATTCATGAACTATCATGCATGAACTATGTTTATAAAATTGGCAGCGTGTTATCTAAAAGAGTGTTCCAAGTTACTTCGTTTATGGAAATATGGCAGTTTTGGACTAAAAAGTTACAATTTACGGGTAAAATCTTGTTTACTAAATTGGACAAGTAAGAATAAATAGACTGTAGTACACACCCTCCTCCGGTAACTTAAATACCATCATGGTAGTCGTTCTTCTATTACAGTTATGACCCGAGAGAATTTGACCACTCCCTTTATTAGCCCTATCATCGTAGCAATAAGGCCTACAATCAATTGTAAAAAGATGAGAAAACATTTTATTTAAAAACCTATTTAGAGGCTAAAAATTTCACCCATGCCGGGATTCGAACCCGCAACCTCTGGCTATCCGTACCAGCGCTCTACCAATTGAGCCAATGGGCGACTCACGGCATCAGTGAAATTTCGAACCTCTTTACAATATTCTCTGTATTACGTACAGAATACAGAATATTCTCTGTACGTAATACAGAGAATATTGTAAAGAGGTTCGAAATTTCACTGATGCCGTGAGTCGCCCATTGGCTCAATTGGTAGAGCGCTGGTACGGATAGCCAGAGGTTGCGGGTTCGAATCCCGGCATGGGTGAAATTTTTAGCCTCTAAATAGGTTTTTAAATAAAATGTTTTCTCATCTTTTTACAATTGATTGTAGGCCTTATTGCTACGATGATAGGGCTAATAAAGGGAGTGGTCAAATTCTCTCGGGTCATAACTGTAATAGAAGAACGACTACCATGATGGTATTTAAGTTACCGGAGGAGGGTGTGTACTACAGTCTATTTATTCTTACTTGTCCAATTTAGTAAACAAGATTTTACCCGTAAATTGTAACTTTTTAGTCCAAAACTGCCATATTTCCATAAACGAAGTAACTTGGAACACTCTTTTAGATAACACGCTGCCAATTTTATAAACATAGTTCATGCATGATAGTTCATGAATTTGCGAGAAAATGTCTAGTTTAGGCATCTAATCTCAATTTTAAGGTAAGAATCTTGTTTACTAAATTAGACAAGTAAGAATAAATAGACTGTAGGTACCTGCGTTGACAGTTTTGGTGCTTTTGAGTAGAACACTTACCTATTGAGAATAAGAGAGAGAGAGAGAGAAATAATTAATTAATTTATTTAGAATAAATAATAATAAGGGTTATTCTCAGATTAATTCACTAAGCTGAGGGAGTAATTAAAAAAAACATCTATGTCTATATACACTAAAGTAAACCTACAGTTATAAGTTTATAGTTACCTACGTGATATTGAAAAGTTCGTTGATCGGTATACCGCCTTATACCTTTTTTTTTTTTAACCCTATAAAGGGCACCCTCCGGAGGACACGGGGGAGGGAGGTGGTGAATGCTCATGCATAACAGCACGGACCCGGCCGTGCTGCCAATGTGGGACTCACAAGAAGTGCGCCTACCCACTAAACACCACCTTGGGACTGGTTTTGGTCCTAAAGACCCCTAAACCCACATCGGGAGCGACCCCCCTCGAGGCCGAGGAGCTTTTCTTTTGTACTGGTTTTCTGGTTTACGGAGTACCTACTATCTTCCGTTCTATGTTGCCATTCATATTGTATGGTCTTTTTGGTGTTATGGTTTATGAATAAACATTTCTTACTCTTACTCTTTTACTCATGAGAATACGATATTTTACGGCAGTAAACCGAAGTCTATGTGTTAACCCAAGGTGTCAGGTAACTCCACACAAAATTTTATTAAAATCGCTCCAGTCGTTTAGACGTGACGAAGTAACAAACATACACAATCACAAACTTTCGCCTTTACAATTTTAGTGTAATGTGATGTGATTCTTATCTTATATGCACATAACAATGAAAATATTCTGAAGAAATTTCGTGAACTTCCGAAACCGATAATATGTGACAAGGCACCTTATATCTTACATAAAAAGAACGATGAATAAGAACAAGAAAAATGTATTGCAAATTATGTAACAATTTGTATCCTGGCTCCCAAACTAGGGTTTCTTGTGTTATGGATAGCCAGGCTGCTTCCGTGTGCTTAACTAGTAGGTGCTTCGGTACTATAGGTGGTATGATAATTATATGAAAAAAAAAAACTTTCAAGACCACATTACATTCAGTTCTCTCATTCTATTAATTTGCTTAGTACACATATCAGATTTTTTTTCTTTTTATTGTAAGCATTATCAAGTGGATTAGAATATTATCAAGTGGGTATATTATCCTCTCTCGTGCGAAGCGCTCGTGGCGTAGTCGAACTGGGTGATTGGAATCAATCACTTGAGTTTAGCAACAACAGGCGCGGTCAGGTGCAGGATGGGTGATCGTCCCGTGACTACCGCTACTAAGCCATGTCAGAGCCTCATGGGCGGCTTGATAACTTCTGACAGTAAGGCCAGCCACTGCCTTACAATCCTCCATCAACCCGGACTTGGCCACCGTGGTGAAGTATGGCCTAACCTTCCTGCGATGCAGGAAGATACCCGTGCCCCAGTAGTGGGGACATACAAGGTTCAATATCGATATGTTATCCGGCCACGTCACGAGACATCCCGGCGAAGCCTGTATGTGGAGGCCAGATAAGAGAGAAGCTTACCTTCTGTAGGTTGGCATTTCATTTTTATGTTCTAGAGGGCTGCATGGTGCGATAAAAAGAGTAATGTGACAGGCGAACAAAGCCAGACACCGACTTATTGATTTTACCTATAACTGATATAGGTGATGTAGAAGTCGCGCGACGGCTTGCAGCATTTTCCCTTTAAGCAGTTTTGAATGTTTTATAAAATATAATTGTATTATGTAAATAAAAAAATCGTGATTGGTTCGAAATGGGAAAAATATCGTTATCTATAGGCACTCTTAAATTATTAAAAAATTGGATGAAGGTAGGCGAGTAAAGCCGGATACTTTCACTAGTCTGTTAGCGGTAGATTTTGATTAACTGGATCTTGGCAATACTGGACTATACTGTCAACGGTAAAAACATACAAGTTTTGTTGGGTAAAACTGCAACATTTGCCAACAAAGTATTAACAACTACGATTAACAACCATAGAAAATAATCACCGTTCTAGAATATTGTTGCATTTGAAAATAAACAAAAACAAGATTCATTGAATTTGGTTATGTTTTTCGGCCTACGATTTCCTGTAAAATTCTAAATAGATCCCAAAATGAGTATCAACATATCATCCGATGACGAAGAATCTACAGCTGGAGGTCTGCCGACAACATGTTTCCGTCGGACAGGTAAGAATATTGTACAAATTCCTAAAAACTTCAAGCCATTTCTTCGGAACTGAAATTAACAGTGTTTTCAGTTTCTCCACGTCTAAGACGTCACTCTTCAAGCACGGTGGAACTGTACGAGAGCGACAAGGAGAACACAGTTGACAACTGTGTAGACCTTACTCAAGGAAGCATTGGTGACGATGACAATGAGCCAGTTGAGTTCAGCGGTTCTTCTACAAGGTCTCAAAAAGAAGGGGACTGCGGTCGGCCAGCTGCTGGTAAGTTATGTTGGTGGGTTTTAAGTGCTGGGTTTTAAGTCATACAGCGCTAGTCCTGCAGTAGAATGTTTTGTTTTTTATTTAGTAATCCAACAGACACTTAAGCCTATAAAATACATTCAGTTTAAATTGACTTATAAAGGCCAATTATAGGTTTACCTTTAACTGTGAAATAAAACAGGAAACGAAACTCTTAACTTCTTATAAGCTGACTAGTTGTATTGGTGATCAGAATAACCTATAATTAGGTGTGCCCTTATTTTTCTGTCATAAAATATATATACAGCAGGGCCTCGATAATCCGTATCCCAGCTAGTCCGAACGCCTCTATAATCCGAACGACCCCCCTCACCCTTGCGCAACCGCCGTCTCCCACAGTTTCTGTCTCGAAGTGCCATACAGTGCGTTTTAGGTAGTACACATATCGCTTGTTCGTCCGCCGCGCACTGTTTCGCCAATTAATATGTATGTACATACATTATAATGAAAAAAAAATATATGTTTTATTTCGAAAATTACCTTTCAATATGGCTTCATACTATAATCCGAACGCTTCGTACATCCAAACAGGGTATAAATTTTCGGTTTTCGGATTATCAAGGCCCTGCTGTATATAGGTATATACTTTAGGTTTTATTACATTTAGGGACTTTATATTTTTTTCATAGGTTTTTTTAACTTTTTAAAAAAAATACATGTTTCATTAGTTTACTGCTTCGAGACAAACCACTGCTGGTTTGTCTAGAAGCTAGTGTCTTCCGTTATTACAATGTTAGGTTGGTACATGACGGCATGTCACATTGCTACGTAGCATACTACATTGTAAACATTAAAGAAAGATCAAATTCTTTGGTTCCTCTACTTCCTCCTAAAAGGTGTACCGTAAGCCACTTTTGGTGGGTCCCTTCATCAACAAGCTTAGAAGGAGGCCAATTATAGGTTTACCTTTAACTGTGTTTAAATAAAACGAAGGTCTCAGGTTTGATCCCCGGCCGGGTCAATGTAGGAAACAAACTTTTCTAGTTTGTCTCGGGTCTTGGACGTTATCTATGTATTTATTGTATTAAATCTATCGTCGAGTTAGCACCTATAACACAAGTAATTTAGTTGTACTTAGTATAGGGCTAACGAGATCTGTGTAATATGTCCATGAATATTTATTTATTTATAAGCTGACTGGTTGTATTGTTGATCAGAATAACTTATAATTAGGTAATGTCCGTCCTTTTTTTTCAGTCATAAAATATATATATATATATATTTTAGGTTTTATTACAATTAGGGACTTTATATTTTTTACATGGTTTTTTTTTAACTTTTTTACCAAATACACATTTCAATAGTTTACTGCTTCTTTAAACCACTGCTGGTTTGTCTCGAAGCTACTGTCTTCGTATATTACAACTTAAAATGTGTAACATAAGCCAATTTTGGTGGGTCCCTTCATCAACAAGCTTAGAAGGAGGTCGTAATCCCGACATCATTTCAGCTCGCCAACGCTCAGCCAGCATGCAGTCTGACAGCACAGTGGAGCTAGTAGACCCTGACGCAGCATTCGACCAGCTCTTCCCCACTGCCTCACTGCAGCAAATGGATTCTGGAGTTTCCACTCAGTCTGGGAGCTCGAGTTCCTCCAGTGGGTGCGCTAGCTCAGGATATGGCAGTGGGAATACTGAGCGACGGAAAAGTGTTGGTATGCAAATTTATCTGCCATGTGCTTATTAGCTTTTACCAAATTGATTGTTTGGTTTTTTTGTGTTTGGGTGATCTAACATCTGTGGAAAATTATTCCTTGGTCGGGGCTTGGCCACAAAGCTAGAATTTCTACACTCTTGTTTTGCACTCATAATCCACTGTAGTAAACTAACAGTTAATGCTTTCAAAAAGACGCCTGTCACCTCAGTCATTCGAGACCACGGCACCTGACAAAGTGCCAAAAGAAAATTGTAAAAATGCAATAAATGAGTGAAATCCGTATTAAAACGGTTTTAATTATGTCTAGTGCTCCTGTTAACCTTAGAAAATACTATCATAATCCACTGTTTGTGCTATTTAATATTGATTATGTAATATCTGATATTGATTGTAGCCTAAAGATTATCATTATAAAGCTGGAGAAAATTGTCGAATGTTTTTAAGTTCAATGAGAATATGTTACAAATTCAAGAATGTTTAACTAACTATATAGAAATTATATTTTAGCCACATACAGGCCCAAGCTGTCTCTAGCTTCATGTAGTGTATGTAAGAGGTAAAAGTACTCCTTTGCAAACTTGCGTGCTTCCTCAGTATTTGTTTGTCCACTGTGTAGCTTGTATTCCATTAGCTTTTGATAGCGGATCACATTGGGGCAGACACGGACACTCAGGTTACTCTTCCTCAGACAGTATACTCGAGAAACCAAAGCGGAAGAAGACTCAAGCTGATAGGGTGACCAAGAAACAGAAGATGGAAGAGGAAAGACTCGCCAGACTCGCAGCCAATGAGGTCAATAAGATCTACAAGCCTGGCGAGTGCATGAAGGTAAAGTCCCTGTTCTTCGTTTCCTTGTGTCTGCACACGATCATCAGTCGCCAGCAAATGATTTGACAAGGAAGTAATGTAATTGACAAAGCCTGCAAGATAAGCAAGCTGAATTGGGATTGCCAGAAACAGAATAAAAAAAATGTGTTAAGGACTAAGTGTAAAGAACTTTGTCCCTGAATGGCTACTAAATTAAAGTTATTTAGATGACAATGGGCTGGACACGTCTGCCGAAAAAGCGATAACCAATTAAAAAGTCCTCTACCACGAACTGGCAAACGCAGCGTAGACGCCCTTAACTCGCTGGACCGCAAATTTGAGGCAGTCTGCTTGCAGCGGCACGCTAGGAGACAGAAATAAGAGGCCTGCCTTGAGGGATACCTCTGCTTAGCAGCAAATATTGTGCTGATGGATTGCTTTGTAACGACTTATGTTAGTAAGTAAGGAAGCGCTCGTGGCCTAGCCGAACCGAGTGATTGGAATCAATCACTTGAGTTAAGCAACAACAGGTGCGGTCAGGTACAGGATGGGTGACCGTCCCGTGACTACCGCTAGTGGCATTCTTTCCGAGCGCTTCCGTGCTTCGCAAGGCACATTAAGCCGTTTATGCCGGCTCTCATAATGGCAGTCGTTAAGTCATGTCAGAGGCCTTATGGGCGGCTTGATAACTTCTGACAGTAATGCGCGCCACTGTCTTACAATTCTCCACCAACCCGGACTTGGCCCCCGTGGTGGAGTATGGCCTAACCTTCCTGCGATACAGGAAGAGACCCGTGCCCCAGCAGTGGGGACATACAAGGGTTGATATCGATTGCGGAATACGTTCAGAGCGAACACATTCCGTTGTGTTATGAGCGAATTTGCAACTAGCTGTTATCGACTGTGACGGTTATAATGACCATGGTTTTCTTAATTTGAGTTTATATTTTCTTAATTATTTAGTATTAGATAAAGATTTGTGTCCTGAGTAACATTACATACGCTACATAGTTACTTTATTACCCAGGTCATATTTTATAGTTGTAAAGGCCTGCGCAGACGAGGGAGTTTTGTCCCCAAGGGACAAAAGTCCCTAAATCGTAAAAAATGTCCTCCGAGTACTCGGTCGCGGACTCAACGCCTACGGTGTGCGGTCATTTGTTCCCCGGAAATTGAGTGAAGCGTACGCTATGGACGCAAATATTTTGAGATTACGTTGTGATGTAATTTACATGAAGTTGAAAAAGAAAAGGCGTTTTAAAAGAAAACACCGAACTTTTGTCCAGTCCGGTCTCTTGATGTCCTCGGTAACTAGAGGGACTTTTTGTACGGGGTACTTTTAGTACTTCGTGTGCCTCACTCGATACAATTTATAAGAGATCTATATTGACGGACAATAAAGTACCCGGGGGATAGTCCCTCGTCTGCGCAGGCCTTAGGACCTCTTCAGCAGTGGGGACATACAAGGGTTGATATCGTACTTATGTTATATCTTTTTGAACTAAAACTTTCGTAAGCACAACACATTGTAGACTTTTAGTCCGGAGTCCGGTGTGAGACGAGCAACCGACGTTGCGAGCTCCGTCTCTGCTCACCATGATTAAGCTCTGCGAAACCTGGTCGGACTCTTCCGATATAACAACACCCAAAAGTAGATCCAGACTAAAAGTCTGCGATGTTATATCTTTCCAGTACATGCAGATTGAAGTGCATCCTACGCTCCATCAAGCCTGGTACTTGGCAGACCTGGAGCGCGAGGCGGCGGCATCAGGCGCGCGGGTAGTGACCTCTGCCGATATCTTCCACGAGGGTCTCGTGGTGTGGAGCCGACGCACCCAGCGGCGACTGGCGGCGCGGGCTGGCCAGGTGAGACTATTAACTTCTGCGAGCCTAGCAGGTGGTGTGACGCTTGATCTCAAGAACCTAAAAAATAAATTTAATTTCAATTAATAATCAGTATCTTTAAGTTCATGTAAAGTAATTAGTTTATATAATTAATTTTAACTTCAATTACTAATAATCGATATTGTTGACTTTATATAAAATAATTGGTTTGCCTATTTTGGAACGTAACTTCATAATTAACTTTTGTCATTTTTGCCGAGGGTAGTAAACTAACCGTTAATGCTTTCTAAAAGACGCCCGTCACCTCAGTCATCCGGGACCACGTCACCTGAAAAAGTGCCGAAACGTTGGAAAATTGTAAAAATGTAATGAACGAGCATAAATCCGTATAAAAACAGTTTTAATTATAACTCAAGAACCTAAGCTTCGAGGAGAAAAAATACAAGGAATTTGTTGATGTTTGTCAAGTAAACCTCAGCGAATAAGCATACTACTAGCCTAGTGCTAAGAATACTAGTAAACAGCGTACCGGCGTGGCGGGACGGTCTTTTATCTTCATCCGGGCTTGCAGGGAATGAGGTCACTGTCTAATTCTCTATATAAATTTTATTATTTTAGTTGGCTTTCAGCATATCTTGGGGTGTTCTTCTTTTCAGCCGGTCTAAGGTGGCATATTTAGCGTGTGAGTGATAGGATATGACTGAAATCTGCTAACCAAATTTGATTATAACTGATATTTCTCCACATTTAGCCTCATCGTTTGGGCCATTGTACGTAGCGTGTGCTGAGGTATTGTACTTCAGAAATTAGGGTTTCCTCAACATGTTTTCCCTCAGCTAGGTTCTAAGCTGTAGGTTCTAAAACTAGTTGGTAAGATTTCTCATGTTCACTTTTAGATAAAAACGTATTATAAAACAATTTATATATAAAATGTTTTTTTTTCCATTGGCGCTAGTTAGCAACCCGAAGCGCCTTAAGTACCTACCTACCTATGACTTAAAGTCAGAATACTCTTTAATGGAATAGAAACAATTGTCAATTAAAATTAAAAATCAATTCTTAAAACTACAATTGGGAGAATTGAGAACCCAAAATTTTCAGGTTGAGCTGACAAACGCCAAAGAGCCATGCGACCGCGCGCTCCTGGTGCAGCTTGCAGAGGAAATTGCACCCTATGTCAAAGAGCATACGCTCTCGAGTCACGTGGCGCAGCTGCGCGACATAGTGGGCTGCAGGCTTACGCTGGTCGTCTTCGGAGTCAAGGACTATTTCAAGTAAGTTGTGGAATTGTCGTAGAAATTATTATTATTTTATTATTATGAGGGAATGAAACGAATAGTCTCGTCTGCCCAAAGCGGCCAGACGGACGCCCTCCGGCTTATCCGGGCTGTATCAAGCAACACCGCCTTCTGCATGACAGCCGGAAGCATGCCCACACGGAGTCCCAACCGCCGCAGATGGTTAGCGAGACTGGATGGAACTAACCCATTCGCGGACAGGAACGATTTCAGTCGACACCACACCCCACATGTCAGTAACCTCGTACTCCTGGTCCAGATACTTGGTTTTCTGATCTGTTTCGGCTTTCACGAGGTTCTCATCATATGGTGCAGTGATGTCGACCAAAAGCGCCCTATTCTGCGCCCGGTCCACTACCACAATATCAGGATTATTTGAGAGAATCGGGGGCACGACAGTGCCCCCGCCAAGTCTAGCGCGAAGCAAACATTAGACAAAACATAGGTTATTATTATTATTCTGTTGCAAATACTTTAAACAAAACATAGGTTATTATTATTATTCTGTTGCAAATCCGTATTTATTTAATCCATGTTTATATTTGTATGCCTTCTTTTATTTAATTTTAAAATGTCTTTTCGCCCACCTTTTTTTTTTCAACTATTTGTTTATACTTAATGTAGTGTAAACTGTGTACCTATATATATATATCTTGTTGTGTTTTGTAAATTGGTTACTGTTTTGTTATGTTTTTAGTATTGTGCCGTTAAATAAATTATTTTTCTCTCTCTCTCTCTCTCTCAAACACTGCCTTACCATCCTTTACTGGAACCATTTCGCCGCATTTTCATTTCGCCTATTTGAGGACCTCTGGATAGGACCAGAACGCAGAAATTTTCGTCATCCAGTAAGCTATAATCACATACTTAAAATCCAAAATTTCAAGTCTGTAGGTCATTTAATTCCGAAGTTAAGCGAAAGCAAAGTTTAGCATTTATGACACTCACTCACTGATGATCATCAAAATAGAACTAGTACTTCCCATAAACTCAGTGAGCTGAAATTTGGTACAGTGTTAGGGTTTAATGGCCACATAAATAAAAACTAGGATAGTCGAAGATCTGGAGTACCTGGTGACCCTAATAATTAGAAAACTGTCAGGTCACACAACATTAAGTATGATAATTAAGAAATCGCGGCAAGGAACCTTAGACTTGGCACGACTTTGTCTAGATTTCATTACTTTTTAGAGATAAACGAGCACCTCTATCGAGACTTGGCTAGTTTTTTACAGAATGTTTTTGGTGGGATAGTCCTGTTCGTGATAATGGGCCGGTCCCAGTAGAGCTTGGCGCGGTCGCTTTCGAGCACGGCTTCCGGTGTGTACTTGTAATACGGCATCGGCAGTCCCTGTGTGACGAGGCCATATTTCAGAGCGAGCGCCTGATGGAGATAAGACGGAATACCGCTACGCCACATAGGTCGTACTTTATTGTAGATAGTGAAGGAAATTACACATTTACTCCTATACTGCCCTGCGACGACCTCTGTGGCGTAGCGGTAGCGCGTCTGCCTACCATGCAAGAGGTTCCGGGTTCGAATCCCGGCTGGGGATGAAAAAATCCCAGGTCTTGGATGTTTACATGTTTGTGATGTCGTTGTTTCTGGTTCCCACGACACAGGGTATCCTAGTGTGGGGCCAGAAGCAATGTATGTGCTTGTATGTAAATGTTATGTAATTTTGTCTAGTCATTTTACTAGAGTAGATCAACACAGGTATTGATTCCATTGCAGATCTTCGGGGCGTAGAAAACAAAACAACGGAGCGTTGATGACCGAAATTGAATTGGAAATGGCATTCACAGGTTAGCAAGTTTTTCCTTAGTAATATTCTCTGTTGACTACTGATAAATTTATTTATTTATGATCATGTGCAATAATTTTGGAGATTAGACAAGATGTTACATTATAAAATTATAATTAATCGTATCAGCGCTTGAAATTGCTAATCCGCGGTGGGCACGCGTGGTAATTGTGCCCATGCCCATACTCTCTCCCTAAGAGAAGGCCTGTGCTCTGCAATAGGAGGTTTATAGGCTACATTAAAAAAACTTTCAAGGTTAAGTTTAAGTAGACTCAGTAAAGCTACGTAATTATACTCTTTTTTTAATGCACTAACCCATGCTAAGGACAATTTTAAAAACCTATTTAGAGGCTAAAATTCCACCCATGCCGGGATTCGAACCCGCGACCTCTGGCTATACGTGCCAGCGCTCTTTCCACCTGAGCTAATGGGCGACTCACGGCATCAGTGAAATTTCGAACCTCTTTACTATACTCTCTGTATTGCGTACAGGCAGCGGCATCTGGCTGAAGTAGATTGCATCACTTGCAATAAAGCTTAAAATAAAGAATTATGTGCCACATATTCACAGATTTACTGGTGACAGCGGACATCGATTCTTTGACGGTGAACACAGCCAGCGAGCTTGCCCTCGCTATAGTGCAGTTCACAAAAGCCATAGCGGAGGCGCCGCACAAGTAAGATAAGATAAGAATATTCTTTATTGTAAGAAAGCATAAACATATACTTAGATATCATCTATCAGTCGCGAATCGCCCGTAGCCCCGGCTGCCTGTGTGATCTTGAACGACCACGAAGGTTAAGCAACATAGGGCGCGTTCATTTCTTGGACGGGTGACCGTCTATGACTAACGCTAGTGGCATTTTTTCGAGCGGTTCCGTGCTTCGCAAGGCACGCTAAGCAGTCGGTGCCGGCTGCCGTCGATAGATGGCGGTCGTTAAGCCAAGTCGGAAGCCTTAGGGCGGCTTGAAAACTTCTAACAGTAAGACTAGCCGCTAGTTTTACAAGCCTCCACCAATCTGGGATTGGCCCGCGTGGTGGAGTATGGCCTATACCTTCCTTAGGGAAGAGACCCGTATCCCTCGGTGGGGACATAATGGGTTGATGATGATCTATCAGTGTAGGTAAAGATAAAGATAAGATAAAGATAGTTTATTTAAAAAACATTCTACAGTGACCTTATCACTAAGGCAGTGGTACCCTGTTCCCTAAAAAAAGGCTAAAAACCTGTGGATTTAGGATAAACAGTGCTCCTCCGAAACACATTTTACATAATTAATTAATTAAGGTGGCAATCAGCCAGTGTTCCTTCCACTGTAAGACACTATCAGGGAGAGTATGAGCTTAATAACTTTGCTAAGCGTGGATTGGCGATTTCTAGGGCAGCGGCATTTAGTTTTTATAATATATATGCACATTTGTGAAGTCATAGTAGCACTACCACTCGCTAACAGTGAAGGATATTGTATAGAATCAGGCGTTACTTTGCGGAAATGCATAGTAGCATTAAAAAGTGCGCTCGTGGCCTAGGCGAACCGAGTGAACCAACAACAGGCGCGGTCAGGTGCGGGATGGGTGAGCGTCCCGTGACTACCGCTAGTGGCATTTTTCCGAGCGCTTCCGTGCTTCGCAAGGCACGCTAAGCCGTTGGTGCCGGCTGTCATATAATGGCAGTCGTTAAGCCATGTCAGAGGCCTTATGGGCGGCTTAATAAATTCTCACAGTAAGGCCACGCCACTGTCTTACAATCCTCCACCAAACCGGACTTGGCCCCCGTGGTGGAGTATGGCCTAACCTTCCTGCGATGCAGGAAGAGACCCGTGCCCCAGCAGTGGGGACATACGAGGGTTGATAACGATTAAAAAGTTAAAATTACTTTGCTAAATTCCGGCAAAAATCCCACAAGCATGCGGTTAGTTAATGCACCGCCCTCCCTCCTACTTTTTCAAGCAGAAGTAAGACACGAACACACCACCACCGACACCAATACTTGTGTGAGAAAACACGCGACGCGTTTCGCCTCTGACACGAGGCATCCTCAGGCTTGACTTGCACTTGGGAGCCTGAGGATGCCTCGTGTTAGAGGCGAAACGCGTGTGATCTCTCACAAGTATTGGTGTCGGTGGTGGTGTGTTCGTGTCTTGGTGCTTGTGGGATTTTTGGCGGAATTTAGCAAAGCAATTTTCACTTTTTAAACAGTGAAGGAAACTTCGTGAGGAAACCTGTGTGAGCATTTGTAGACTTAGTTACACAGATAACTAGATATATAATATTACAATACGGTGATAATATAGATGTTATTACCACGTAAGGTAAGAATTTTTAGATATTAGAAATTAATTTTGACTTAATAGTGCCAAAGCTGTCTTGAAAAATATTCAAATTGAATTTATTCCAGCACTCGTTTTAAGTCTGAGGTGGTCAACTACCTCAACGCTTGAAATTGCCAATCCGCGGTGGGCACGCATGGTAATTAAGCCTATACTCTCTCTGAGAGAAGGCCTGTGCCCTGCAGTTGGACGTATAGGCTACATAAAATGAAAACAATTGCGAATGTGAGTGGAAGGGCTGGTAAGAAGGTCCCAGGCGGACATACATCGACCAAATAGGGGATGTATTACCAAAGGGGAAGATAAAAAGTACCCGGAACCGGCGTGCGTGCATGCAACGACTTATGAACGTGGATGAAGCGAAGGTGATCTGTCAGGATCGTGGCAAGTGGCAGTCCCTGGTCTCTGCCTACCCCTCTGGGATACAGGCGTGAGGTTATGTATGTATGTATGTATGTATGTATGTATGTATGTATGTATGTATGTATGTATGTATGTATGTATGTATGTATGTATGTATGTATGTATGTATGTATGTATGTATGTATGTATGTATGTATGTATGTATGTATGTATGTATGTATGTATGTATGTATGTATGTATGTGTGTAATAAAAACAAAAGTATGTCGCATCATTGAAATACGTATCTCTTTCACTACAGGCAAGCCAAAAGAGCGTGCGACGAGCAAGCCGATTTCTACATGCGCGGCGACAATAAAAAATGCGTGGCAGTCGACAAAGACGGTAAATAAATAGGGTCTAAAACACTTACTGACTGTGCTGTGTGGTGTCGGGTGTCGTAAAAGGCGACTAAGGGACACAAACCGGGGGTGGGCAGCGGCGCCCCCTGCAGTACAATTCCACCAAACTGCGATGCCCAACCCGCATGCCCAGCGTGGGGATTATCGGCATTACCCCCCAATGATGGCACAACCTTGCGCTATGGCGCTCATTAGGGGAGGGCTATGTCCAGCAGTGGACTGGACTAATATAGCCAGAAGAAGAGCAAGAAAACACTTACTAAATAAAAAAAGTAAATGACATGGCAGTTACCAGTTCAGAATTACAGAAAGACTTATCACGCTAATTTATTTATCTACATTATAAAACTGAAAACAAAACTCTTGTGACAAATATTACGCATAGGCCAAAAAAAAAAGTTTACTTACGATACAGGTTCTGTATGGACACCTGTATCATAATATAACTTTTTAATCATAATGATACACCTATACAACCTTCAGCTGGACCAAGAAGGTTGAACCTCTACTTAAAAAAAAAAGGTTCCAATGAACGAGTCCGCGGCGACGCAACACGCATGCGCAATCGATGTTTGCGCCTTGGCGCCAACACATTTAAAAAAACTTTTCAATATTTAAACAAAGTTTGGTTCTGTTTAATATAATTTTATGTATTATAGTAGATAAAGTAGTGTATGACACTGTACATAACTTGGTCCTTATCCTTACATAGATCTAATACTTTCAAGATACTAATCTGAAGATGACAGTAAACTGGTAAAACCGCGAATTAATGCAAAAACCAGTAGGTACTGTGCCCTGACGCTTTAACGTTTCCCAGGTCACGGCTTGGCGCGTCTCTGGCAGCAGATGCTGGCAGTGCTGCCTCATTCCAGCCTCGAGATCTCCAGGGCTATCTGCCAGCGCTATAAGTCTCCAGTGGCCATGTTTGAGGTGATCCAGTTTAATACTACTCAAGCCGGTGTATTTGTCTATACGCTAAGTGTTATCAACCCTTCGTATGCCCCCCCACAGCTGGGGCACGGGTCTCTTCCTACATCGCAGGAAGGTTAGCTCATACTCCACCACGGGGGCCAAGTCCGGGTTGGTGGAGGATTGTAAGACAGTGGCGGGCCTTACTGTCAGGAGTTATCATACATACATACATACATAACCTCACGCCTGTATCCCAGAGGGGTAGGCAGAGACCAGGGACTGCCACTTGCCACGATCCTGATAGATCACCTTCGCTTCATCAACGTTCATAAGTCGGAGTTATCAAGCCGCCCATAAGGCCTCTGACAAGGCCTAACGACTGCCATTACATGACAGACGGCACGAAAAGTTTAAGGTGCCTTGCGAGGCACGGAAGCGCCCCGATAAAACGCAACCCCATCCAGCACATGACCGCGCCTGTCGTTGCATAACCCAAGTGATTGATTCCAATCACTCGGTTCCACTAGGCCACGATTGCTTTAAATTCTGCAGTGGTGGAAATTTCTAAATAGATATATAAACTCGCACCTCGCTTGTATCCCTGCGGGGTAGGTAAAGACCAGAGTGTGCTTCTTACCACGATCTTGACACATGACTTTCGCTTTTTCAACGTTCACTAGGCTTTGCGTGTACTTTCGCTGGCTACTGATGCCTTTTATTTCACCCATCGATAATCACGACGACTTTGCACGTATCATTGTTATTATAAAGAATTTATTCTTTATTGTACCAGTAAATCTGTAATATAAAAATGAATCCCTGAATGTTTTGGTAAGCGCACATCTCCAGAGCAGCTGAACCGATTTCGCGGATTCTTTTTTTAGACTATTCCTTGAAGTACGAGGATGGTTCTTACGGAGAGAAAAAAAGAATAGACTGTTGAGCGGTACGAAGTTCGCTGGGTCAGCTAGTCTATAATATAAAAATGAATCCCCGAATGTGTTGGTAAGCGCAAATCTCCAGAGCAGCTGAACCGATTTCGCGAATTATTTTTTTAGAATATTCCTTGAAGTACGAGGATGGTTCTTACGGAGAGAAAAATAAAAAAAATTAAAGAATCGACTGTTAGGCGGTACGAAGTTCGTGGGGTCAGTTAGTACTAAATAATATTTCGCATATTATTATATACTCGTACTACGTATGTTTAATTTTGATATGTAAACACATTGAATTTTATTTACTTAAAATTCAATGCTCAATGAACTGATCCTACAGCCTTGTCTCCTTATGACAACAGCTCCCAATGGTTAAAACTGCGGAAACCATGGACATGAAACTTAGCAAACCAGACGTGTCTCTTACCGTACCATACGTAGTATCTTACCGTTTTAACCATCATCGTCGTCGTCAGGCTATACTAGTCCACTGCTGAACATAGCCTTCCCCTAAAGAGCGCCACGTAGTGCTATCATAGGGGGTAATGCCCATAATCCGCACGCTGGGCATGCGGGTTGGGTTCGCAGTTCGGTGGAACTTTACTGCAGGGGGCGCTTCTGCCCGCCCCCCGGTTTGTGTCCCTCAATCGCATTTTACGACACCCGCGGGAAGAATTGGGTTGGTGCTATTCTCTAGGCCGACATCACACAGCAAACCAGCAGGGTTTAACCATAACTTATGTTTTTTCATAGGCGCTGCAGAGGGCGAATGCCGTGAACGAGTTGGCGGACGTCGGCGTCGATAGGGCCGGGCCGGGCTCGCGGGCTCGGCGGCTCGGCCCGGAGTTCGCCAGGAGATTGCACACGCTGCTCACCGCTGATGACGGGAGTATGCTGGTGGAGTGACCACGCAACCGTTGTAATCCTGAGTAGACGTTGGCCCACGGACTCGCACAGGAGTACGCTAAGAGTCCACACGCTCCTCGCCACTGATGAAGAGAGTATGTTCGTTGAGTGACCGTGCAACCGTTGTAGACCGGTACCGGCTCGGCCCGGAGTTCACTAGAAGGCCGTGCAGACTCCTCACCGCTGATGACGGCGGTATTATGGTGAAGAGACCATACAAACATCCGGAGTTCGGAATCGTCGCTGGCCCACCGATTCGCATAGGAGTACGGTCTACATACGCTCTCCTCACCTCCCGATGACGATAGTAGGCATCCAAGCGCGGTATAGTCCGGGACTGCTCCAGCCCGGAGTTCACAATCAAGCCGTACAAACTCGTCACCGTAGTGAAGAGACAATACAAACGGAGTACGCTACTAGCCCACATACGTTCATCACCCCTGATGTCGGGATTATGATGGTTGAACGACCATACAATTATTATATTGGCGCACCCGGTCCGCTCTACCGTACGGAGCAGACCGGGTGCGCCAGGCTGAGGTCACCGGCTCGTCCTGGAGTTTGTTAAGTATCTACATAATATTCTCCTCACTGCTGATGAAGGAAGTGCTGCTGGAGTGATCTGGAAAAAATTAAGTTGGGTATAAGGTAAAATTAAGCGCCGCGAAGGCGACATTGTGTGTTGATTTGTGATATTACGATACATTAATGTTTTGATAAGGAATCGGTTTTAATAAATATACATAATAGTTATCTTTGTGATTTCCGTTCCGTGCTTCCTTCAAATCATTCAAAACACAGATTATTTTTTACGTTCTGTGATCCAAAACGTTGCATGCCTATATTTTCACTCGTACGTGACTCGCGGTGGTAGCTCAGTGGGTAGAACCATGGACTCGCAAGCGAGAGCCCCAGTTTCGATCCCGAGTGCGGGCATGTAACAATGATTTTGCTTAATTTTAAAGTTACGTACATTTGCGAATTTGTAGTCGCAATACCACACGCTAAAAATGAAGGAAAACATCGTGAGGAAACCCGCGGATTGGTTGGCTCCGCACGTATTGACTAGTCTTTCCTGTGGGCTAGGCCGACTAAGCTGTCAGGGTGGTATAGGTGCTGGGCAAGCCTACACCATCTATAAAACCGTGTCCCAGGCACTACAGCGTCGGAGTGGTCCCTTCACCCATCTAGTGAGTAAAGATGCCGCTGGACGCGGTATAAATCATCTAATTACGTAGATGCAAAAAGGCCAATACTACTTACTACGTAACTCGCACTACAAATGCAGCGGGAGCCGCGAGACGACGCTTTTCAATCAGTTCTGTCAGCGGCTTAGGTTCAAACTCTCACGATCTGAAGTTTCTACTATAAAGTACAATTTGGAAAGTAGGGCAACACAAAAAAAAAAACAAATGTCAAAATCAAAATACTGGCATGGCTTAACCTCAATAATTTATGTATGTAACAATTTTGCGGAAAACATTGAGTTCCTAGTTGATTTTATGTAATAAGCGCAACGATGTCGGTGTATTTATCAAGAATTGCATTGGTCTGCCTCAGAGCCGGCTCCAAAAAATTGTTTTCGACCACCAAGTGTTTAGAAATATTGGCGCCGAAAAGCTCGATTTTGACTGCAAAGAACGATTTATTTTCGCTGAAATCCGCAGAAAATGCGAGGAACTACGCCACAGATAACATAGAAACTCTAGTTCCTATGGAAAATGAGAATATACCGCTGAAAAAGAAGATTATTCACAAGAAAGCAGTTGTGGAGGATCTCACTCAGAAAGAGGGTCACTACCTGACCTTGGCCTACGTGACCGCCAACTCGTACGACCTAAAGGGTCTGAAGGAGGCCCTGGTGCAGCAGAAACTCTATGAACCCGGCACGTAAGTTAGAAAAAGTACATAAAGCAATATTAGGTTGCTGTGCGACCAAAATTATAATATTGATTGGCTATAGAGATTGTTTAGTAGACTTGTATCATGGTAATAATAACTATACTTGTGATGCGTTATTAACCCTTCTAGCGCCCCACGCGCTCGGACAAAAGAAAGTTCAAAGGTACCGCATAGTGCAGGGTCATTTCGCACCGCCATTTTTTTGCATCTTTTTTGTGGACACAGTTCCGCATTTCTCAAATTAGAGAAAGTACTACGTAATTATTCAATAAGTGTTATATATCACTACAATCTGCATAAAATTCCCTATCCGGTTATTATACTGTAATGCTAATAAAATTATCAATAAACTTACATGAATTCAAATGACGAGATGAATTTCACTATCCACTCCATTTTGACACTACTTTGAACTTTGTCTCACTATTTTCACTAATTACTCATTCACTAGCACTGAACTAACACTTATAATATGATCTGCATATTATCTATTACTGTTTACACAATTTTCATACTCTAATTTACCAAAATAAAGCTATAAATGAATAATTACCAGGAAGAGGTAAAATGACACTGACCGCCCATACAAGCGGCACAATCCGGGCTAAAAGTTCGAGGCTTTTTTCACTTTCTTTTCCATCAAATACAACGAAACTATTATTTGAAACATAATCTACACACTTTTCCTAGTAATTTGATATATAACACATAAACAAATGCGCAGCGTTGCCTTCTCTAAATAACTTATAAAACTTTAGCGAGCGGAGCAACTCACGACGAAAACGCAAAATGGCGTCTGACCTAGCAAGCTCATGTGGTTTCGATGATAATTCAATTTTTTTCCACGTCACGTCATTTGATTGGTTGGCAAAAGTAATCCTTACTAACCATTGGCCAATAAAACAACAGATATTGTCCATAGAGAATGCACAGAGCATAGATAAAAAGAGTCCAATCTGAGCGTTGCATAGTGTACATTGTAATAATTTTTAAAAAAAATGAAAAATTATTTTGTTTCTATTGTATGTATTGGTAATATTTTATAAAGAAATTTAGTTAGTTAGGCAATATTTTAAAAGAATAAGTTGGTTAGCTTATTTAAGTTACGTTTAATTTGGTTGAGTTCAGATTGAACTTTCAATTAAGGCGAGACTCTTCTTGATGTTCAATAAGAACCCACTTTTAGAGGAAGGTTTAGCACTGACCAAATGAAATGCAAATAAATAGAAATATAAGAGAAACAGCTTATTAATTTAACCCCTCTACTGTAAAACAATTAGAAGATAGGCTGAAAAAAAAATAAACAAATTAGAACTCGGGCGCCAGGCCAGCACTAAAAGAAGATACCGTGGATAGTAGTAGGTAAAGCGCTTGGGTTTTAATCTCAAGGCGGGCATGAATTGAGTCTGCTGAAGGAGATCAAAGAAACTAGTTTAATGTTTAAATATTTATATATTGCAAGATCTTACATATGGCTTAAGGCCGCTTACCATGGAGGTTTAAAATCTATAACATAGCAGGTTAAGTAGCTGTAGGTATCACCAGGTCAATAGTCAAGTCGCTCCACCCCTCTGAAAGTCAAGTAGCGAGGAAGTCAGTCAATGTGGAAACTTAACCACTAGCCGTTAGATCCTGGTGAAAATTTATGATAAACTACACAATAACTTGGTGAATTATCTGAAACCCTAAGGAAGTTCTAATAAAGTTAAATTTAGCCAAAACTACTTATTTTAAATTTGTACCGAAACTACTTATTTTAAATTTGGACCGAAACTACTTGGATTATCGCTTTCAAGTTATTTAAAGTATAGAGGGCATCACCTCTGGGAATGCTTCTCTCCGCAGAAAATTAAAAGGAAACATACCAGATAACATAGGTAATATATAAAACATCTGGATGGAACCTGCGGACGTCCAACTCTGGGTACTCTGGAACCCGCAGTCCTCACCACTCTCCGGCTCAATCCCGAAGCATTATGTAGTAATAAGGAAATTTCGAATGGCAGTTGGAATATTTATAATAATAATAAAAAAAAAACCCGACTAGAAAGTCTGAAAAAGAAAACAAACCTACGATTAACATCATGGCAGTTCTAGCAAAGGAATTCGAATGAATTTATTTGGTACGGGACGAAAAATGCCCTAACGCAATTAAAGAAAAATCAAGAACACTCACCGAGTTTCTTTAGGTTAAATATAACGACGATACTCCATTGTCGTTAATAGTTTATATAAAATTCTGTAAGAGAAAATGTGCACTTTTAGGTTACAACGTAAAAACATGATGTAATTCGATCGAAAATCGCTTTTATTTCCTAGCGAATCCTTGAAATACTTACTATAGAAAAAGACCAAGACATGTCCCGTCTATATTTCCGGGGACATGGAGGAAAAAGCCTGAAAAACCTGCAAAGGCACGCCAACGCCAACACTCCATATTCGACACAAAACCCAAAAATAATGATGGAATCGAGTAAATCCACTCACCGGGAAGAAGAATAATATGGTGATCGGTCGCTAGATACGCCGATCACAAAAATAGGAACGGCTTACGCCGTCTATCTCGAGATCAACCACTTTGTTCCATTGTGGTGTCTCGTATGAAGACTTCAACGAACGTCAAAATGTCGTTGGATAATGTTTTTTTTTTAAAAGGGCCTATTCACGATCCAAAAAGAACAAAACAAGTCACTACGCGAACTTCCGCTTTAAAACAGAGATTAAATAATCTATGTTCCTCCACAGAACCTACTCAAAATAAGGTTCGATAGGGTAACCCTAAGAAAAGTACTACTACCTGTCAAAACTGGTAAACAAATGTATCGTGTAAATAGAAAGAATCCAAAAACTGGCTTAAAGCCAATGTAGCGAAAATACAACGCTACATCACACCCCACCCCAGAAAAATAAAGACTGAAAGTCTTTATGAAAATCTTCAAAGTATGAAAAAAGAAAGCTAATAATGAAAATCTTTACCACCAGACGGACACAATCGTCGCTGACTTTAAACCTCCATAGGAAATAAAAATAGGAATAAACAAAAAACTCTAATACAATAATAAGTATGGTATATTAGAAAATATTGAAGATCAAAACGGCAAACCCGTCGCTGAGACGATCTTCCACGTATGTATAGAAATTGGAATCATATGCAGAATTAGAATTATGAAATGGAATGGAGTAAATGGAATCATAACGCTATATGCGTGCATGATAGGAGATCAGTTAGACACATTCGTCGCTGACTCAAAAACTTCACCAAAACTCAACATCCGTAAAGTAAATAAAGAACTAGATAAAATTCAGTTAGACACCATCGTCACTGACTTTAAGAATAATAACCCCGTAGAAAAACTATTTTAAGTTCAGTTTGGCACCCTCGCCACTGACTCTTTAAAAAACTAAACCTAAAAAAAACTATTTTAAGTTCAGTTTGGCACCCTCGCCACTGACTCTTAAGAAAACTAAACCTACCGAAGAACCATTTGAAGTTCAGTTAGGCACCCTCGCCACTGACTCTAGTTGAAATGCATAGGACAAATCTAGAAAAAGAATAGCCCCCGAAACAAACACCAACCCCGATGAGTCTAAAAGTAGAACATCACCTTTCAAAATAAACCCCAATAAAATGAAGATAAGAGACTACGTGACTGGAACAACAAAACACCAGACTTCCATGCACGGAGCTCAGTATATGGTATGAATGTTTATTACAGCTTTATAATCAAAGCTGTAACAAAAAGGTGGAACGATGTGACTGGAACAACAACCCACCAGACTTCCATGCACAACGACCAAAAAAAAGTAAGATGAAACAATGTGACTGGATCAACAACCTTCCAGACTTCCATGCACAAAGTCCAAATATGTATGTGTAAACTAACTCAATACCTAGAGCAGCTACGAAAAATATCCATCGTGACTGGACCAACAACTACCAAACTTCCACGCACGATGTAAAGAATATGATATGGTATGTATGGGAGACCTTAGCCTCAAAAGATTTTATTGCAACCCTCAACAATCCGGAGAGTGCAATAAATGTTGGTCGATCAGACAACGCCGTCCAAAACGAAGCTGATACAACAAGGGAATAAGTCAAAATCGAAAATGTATGTATGTGTCAAATCCGAGGTTCTTTACAACTTAAACTACGGTGACTAAAATTAAGGTATGTATAGATAGTTAGCTTAAATATTTATATGGACAGGTATATATGGTTATCTAGACAGCTAAATTAGAGAGAGGTATGCAGAATATAAAATTTTATACATCTTACTCATAAAATTTTATACAAAAATATAATATACAAAAACTTTCTTATAGTGTTTTAATTTAGAATGGGAATTTATTTAATCCAAAATGTCCTAAGTATGGTAAATATTAAATTTAAAATTAGTAATTGTAAATAGAGTATTTTTCTTACATTCTTTCTCTTTCATAGGGCAATATTCCTTTCATACAACATTCATCATCTTTACAAAATCACCTTCTCTATCAAAACCCGTACCCTAATATTGCAAATACTAATAATCCGAAAAGGTTAAAAGGAAAATAAATTTTAGACTTTAATTATGTCTTTAACGTGAAAACGACCAACTTTCCCATTAGGAAGATTCTTTAAAACATACACGTTATTTGAAATTTTATTTACGACTTTACATTTAATAAACTTAGGAGCCAACTTAGCAGAAAAATAATAAGCAGCATTAGATTGAACAAAGTTACGCCTCCAAACAATATCACCTACACTATAAGAAACCACCCTACGACCTTTATTATAGTTGGCCGCGTTACGCTTATATGCGTCCAACAAAGAAGAAGAAACCTTCTCAAAAATGTCTTTGAGAATGGATAAAGAATCAGCAAAGGTTTGCCTAGTAGAAAAATCAATGGTATCTAAATCAAAAGAATCATTGAATCGATGCAAAGAAGCGTCAATTATCAGTTCTCTACCGAACATCAAAAAATTCGGAGTAAAATCCGTAGCTAAATTAACACTATTGTTCAAAGCCAACTGAACATGAGGAAGAAATTGAGACCATCTTCTATGATCATCTCTAACAAAGCAGGATATACAAGTTTCAATAGTTTGATTATACCCTCAGAACACAAAAATAAGGAGAAGTGCCTTGTGGGCGTGGCACTGTCGCCCAACGTTAGCCCATTTGGGCTAACCTCTGCGAAACTTTAAAATATGGCCCTCAATCGCTTCGCGCCAGCCGTCGTAGTAACATCTGAGAAAAATGCCTAATTGCGCAGTGATTACCTGCAGAAATCGCTGTAATACATGCTATTCAAAAACAGGGGAGTGTCTTTTCACCGGTAAACCTATTTTACTCACTATATTCGTCTTATAAACTACGAAAAATCATAATTATAATAATTTTATGTGCAATGTGCATCACATTACTAAGAACATAAATGGGACGTATTTATTACATTGTAGTTATTCCACTGCTGTTTCTATATAGGATTTTCGTGGAGGTTTGCTAACTAGGAAAAGCCAGCCCGCAGTGAACCGTCACGCAAAACTGATCATTGTTCAATGCGATGTTTCGAGGTACGGCCGCATGTATTTGCCGCGAAATGTCAAATTCACCAGTAGGTCAGCTGGAGACATAGTGATGGGGTAGTACCTTTCTTTTCAGAGTGATTAAGTATCGATATTATTGAGGCATTTATAATCGTTCGTCCAGACTTCCAAAATTACTAGAACCAATTATTGTAAGACTAGGTATTTAGTCTTATCGTCGACTATTGCCCGCGACTCCATCTGCGTTGACTTCAGCTTGCGTTGCTAAGGAAGCTTTTATTTTAGTAGAAGGATTTTGTCTTACTAAAAACAGGCCTAGCTTCGATCATGTATTTCAAAAAGTTTCTAATAAAGATAAAGAAAAATACGACAGAAAAATGGATCAAAATACAGAGTACCATTTGCTCCATCTATTTTACAGAGAAGTGTTTCCAGATGCTAAAGTGGGGGAAAAAATATTTCCGTGGGCAGTTCCTACTTTGAAAATACCAGTAATAACGAGTTCCATAAAGGTTGAGGTAAAAGTATATTTAAAATCACGATAAAATTTTACATGGTTTAGAATATTCAATTATCACTTTATTCTAATCTTCATTTCATATGGACGACGCATAACTCTCCAAAAGAAAGTGTTTCTAAAGAAACAAATCAGGTGATGTGGTTGTGGTACTAAATCATAGTCTTATATATTTATTTTTTTATAAGCGTTATGTTATAAATGAAATTCGAGTATGTAATGAAAAACAAGTTAAATAAAGCATTTTCAGTATTTTAATAATTTATTTACCATTTTAGATCCGACAAGTTCTCAAAAGGAGACCACAATATGGTATGTCGGTACTTGCTTATATGTCATATCGGCAAGTGCAGCGTCGGACGACAAGATGGAGAGAAGATCTCATCCTAGTCGAAGGAAGACGCTGGATGTAAGCCGCTTTCAACTGGTCTTTTTGGAAATCCATGGAGGAGGCCTATGTCCAGCAGTGGATATCTTGTGGCTGAATGATGACGATAATGAAAATATTCTCTGTAGGATTTCAGTCGGATGCTGATTTTATTTTTTAATCTATATAATGTTTCGAAAGTTTTAAAAATCCCGGCATGGGTGAAATTTTTAGCCTCTAAATAGGTTTTTAAATTTGTTCCTTAGCACGGGTTAGTGCATTAAAATAAAAATAGTATAATAGGATTATTTGTTTTAATAATATTGTTTTTGCAAATTTAACATGCTCTGTTTTTTGTATCATCCCAACACGAAGTATACTGTTAATAAATGAATAACCTCTCATCGGACAATTTTATCGATAGATGTATTACTTGATACAAGTGTTCCATCCCTAAGGAGTTCACCGACGCTGTTGTTTACGTGTCGAGTGTATCCGTACAATTGTTTTTCATAGTGTGCGAACCAATTAAAAGATTAGAACGCTAGTAAATGACTGGACAGACGTGTGCGTGAACCTTATATTTACAATATTGTGCATGTAATGAAAACGCACACATATTCAAAAGTGGCGACAGCGGTACCGGACTTATTTCGCGGCTAGGGCATATCTCCTTCTTTCTATGATCTGAGATTATACCTCTCAACAGGATTATTCTGAGGAGTATATAAAGTATTATAAAATATTTTATTTATATTATATTGATTTAAAAAGTCTACAAAATTTTTAGAAATGAACTGTGAACCGTTATCGCAAACAATGACCTTGGGAACCCCAAATTTCAGGAATACATCTTTCTCAAGGAACTTTACTACGGCGCGAGTTGTAGCATTGACCAGCGGGAATATCCAGCAATACTTGGTAAACACATCTACTACAGACAAAATATAACGATGACCAGAATATGTACGAGGTAAAATTCTAATAATATCAATAGAAAGCATCACCATAGGGCGATCAACAGTTTTAGGATTTATCATTGTACCAAAAGGTGGAGAATTAGAGTGCTTATAAGCTTTACATGTATCACAAGAATTGATAAATTTACGAACATCATCAAACATTTTAGGCCAAAAATAGTGAACTTTTAATTTATTTAAGGTTTTATGAATACCTAAATGACTTGAATTTACATCATCATGATTATTTCGAATAGTATCCAAAATGTTTTCTTTAGGAATAACAATTTTCCAGTCTAAATTTGAATTTAAAGAATACTTTGCTTTGCAATATTTATATAGTATTTCGTTTTCAACTCTATAATTTTTAAAACGTACAGGATATTTTTGACAATTTATGAAAATATTTCTATACCAAACATCTGTTATTTCATCATCAGGTGCAACGATTTGTACTTCATCAACAAAAAGTGAAGCCACTTCAATTCTAGAAAGCGTATCAGGAACCACATGTAACGAGCCTTTTTTATGCATAATGTCAAATGTAAATTGAGAAATTCTAGCAGCCCAACGAGCTAAGCGTCCACTAGGATTGCTTAAACCGAGTAACCATTTTAAACTAGCATGATCTGTAATAACAGTAAATTTCATGCCTTCAATATAAGGTCGAAAATGTTCAATTGAATCTGAAATTGCCAAAAGTTCTCTTTCAGTTGTACTATAATTTTGCTCACACTTAGATAAAGCTCGAGAATAAAACGCAATAGGATGTTGAGAATGATCGTCATCTTCTTGACTTAGAACACTTCCAATGCCTACAGAACTAGCATCACAATGTAAAAAGAAAGGCTTCTCGAAATTAGGACATTGTAAAACAGGGGATGATACTAATGATTGTTTTAAAGCAACAAATGCATTTTCAACTTCAGAGTTCCAAATAAGTGAATGTTTCGAATTTTTACTACCACCAGTCAAACGTGTCAAAGGAGATGCAATGTCAGCAAATTTGGAAATAAATCGGCGATAATAAGAGCACATACCTAGAAAACTACGCAACTGCCTTACAGTTGTAGGACGTGGAAAATTTTCAATGACGTCCAGTTTGGAAGGATCAGTATGTAAGCCATCACCATCAACGATGTAACCCAAATAACGCAATCTTTCTTTACAAAAGGAACATTTTTTGAGGTTTACCGTTAAACCAGCTTCCTTCAAGGTTTTATGAATCTTACGAAGTAGATCTAAATGTGCTTGAAAATCAGTGGAAACCTGTATTAAATCATCCAAATAACAAAATACATGACTGTCGAACTCAGGACCAAACAGTTTATCAACTAAACGCTGTAATTCTGCCGGAGCGTTGGTCAACCCAAAAGGCATACGTACAAACTCATATAAGCATTTGCCGGGGACAACGAAAGCTGTCTTTTCACGGGAGGAAACAGCAAGCGGGATCTGTAGGAACGCCTTTGACAAATCAATAGCTGAAATAAATTTTGCATCACGGAGATTATCAAGAATACGTGTAGTATAAGGAAGTGGATAAGAATCCTTCACTGTAACAGAATTTAATCTACGCGAGTCCAAACACAGTCGAATACCACCATCTTTTTTATCTACTGCTAAGACAGGAGAGCTCCAAGGAGATTTTGAAGGTTGAATTATACCTTCTTTTAATAAAATCTCAACCTCATCGTATAATTCTTTTTGTTTAGCGGGACTTAAAGGCCAATATCGTTGTTTAATAGGAGAACCAGTAGTCACTATTTCGTGTTCCACAAGGTGGGTTAAGCCCAAACCATTCTTTTCATATGAAATATCCTCATAAAGTTTTATTATTTCATCTAATTGTTCTTTTTGAGAAGGAGACAACTCAGTGGCAGCAGTAACTGCACAAATTTTAATTTCGGAATCGTTCACGAACGTGATATTTTTAAATAGATTGTCGGCTAAGCCGAATTGTAGCCAGAAATCAAATCCTAATATAATAGGCGGTTTAAATGAAGGAATTACCATAAAAGTAATATTATGAGTGACCGAGTCGCATGTTATAGGCAAGTCCATGACTCCAAGGATATCCGTCTTCGATCCATCAGCGGTACGAGCGATCTTACGCAACGGTCTGATCTTGAAACCTAATTTTTGAAACTCTAAGTGTAAATAAGAACCTAATACACAATGATTTGCTCCGCTGTCCAATAAACCAGAGAACTTTTTCTCGCCCACTTGGAACTCCAAAAATGGACGTTGGTCATTGTTCTTGACGAATAGGATAGGTGCAGCATTATGAACTCCAAAAAACACTTTGAGATAAGCAAGCCAATCTTTGAAGTCCTGGGGACGTTCAGGGGAATTTAATTTTAAATTTTCACCAGCCCAAGTTCGTGTCACTTCATGAGTTCGAAATCGAGTTCGACCGGTCCTTACAAGTTTTTTGAACAAGATGCCTCGACAGAAGGGTTACATTTGTCACATTCTAAAGCGGTGACTCCTTGTTTACGGCAACGAAAACACACTTTGCCAAGGAATTCTTTACAGAATTTGAAGTGATGACCAGTCTTTTGACACTTCATGCAAATCACTTCAGATTGTACCACATTCGTGTTCGAGGAAAAATTTGATTTGTTGGAAACATTTGAAATTTTGGAAATATTTGGAAATTTGGAAATAGTTGAGTTTTTTGAAATATTTGCATTTTTTAAAATGTTAGAAATACTTGTCAACACGGGAGCAGGGGGCAAAAATTGCTCAACCTCTCTACCGAGCCTAGTTAAGGAATCAAGTGAAGTTATATTCCGGCCAATGAGATGAACGGCGTATGTAGGCAAAATGTTGTGACGAATTATTTCGAACAATGTAAGAAAACCAAGAGGATTCGATAAATTACTGTTGAGATAGGAAATTTCAACAATAAAATTCGCTAAACTTTCCGTAGGTAATTGTTTACGAGTGCGTAACGCAAGTTCGGTTTGGTAATCAAAATCAAGCCTATCAAATTGTTTGAGAAGTTCCACTTTTAAAGTAAACCAAGAGTGAACTCGTTCACGAATTGTTCTGTACCATTGTAACGCGATACCGTCTAACACCTCAGTAAATGCCCTGACAATTAAGTCGCTGTCAACGTCTCGTGCAAGACGAAACTCCTCCAGTCTCTGTATGAATTCTCTGACGCAAGTCGAACCGTCAAATTTTAACTTTGATTTAGTCAAGTCAACATATTTATTTAATTTAGTTTGAAATAAAGCAGTATTTGCATAGTCAGCTCGAGTAACGGAGCTGGAATTCACATTCGCATTAGCAGCTAAAGGAACAGTTACATCAATCATGTCCAAATGAGGATGATTCTCTAAAAGGTTTAAACTCTCAGGTTCAGATGTGACAATATTTAAAGTTTGAGTAGCCATATTGTTAGAAACTACCTGCTCGTCCTCAGAAACTAAGTTCTTATCAGACCCTTCCATTATAAAAAATAGGTCCCAAAAATACACCACTTAAAGCTAGCACACAGTTCAAAGCAGTAAAAAAGTAACAGCGAAAACTGTTAAAATAAAGTTATAGCATTATAATTATAACAGTAGAGAACCTTAATTAACAACTAAGTTGCTAAATATGTATGTATGAAAATATGAGAGAATATAGCTATAATACAAGCAGTCCAAGTAAACTATGTTTAAACCTCCCAAAGCAGAACTCAGGAAAAAGAAAGCATTTAAATATTGTATGGTATGCATGAATGTAAAAAATATTTAAGTATGGTATAAGGTATTTCAAATATAATAAGCAGAAAGAATTTCAAGCATAATATGTAGGAGGAATTAAGAATTTCAAGTATAAATGCAAAAAGAATTAAGAATTTCAAGTATAAATGCAAAAAGAATTAAGAATTTCAAGTCCCTGTTCGCTTGGCGACAATTGTAATATTTTTTTAAAAAAATAAGAAAAAAATATTTTGTTTATATATTTTATGTTGGTTAGCTTATTTAAGTTACGTTTAATTTGGTTGAGTTCAGATTGAACTTTCAATTAAGGCGAGGCTCTTCTTGATGTTCAATAAGAACCCACTTTTAGAGGAAGGTTTAGCACTGACCAAATGAAATGCAAATAAATAGAAATATAAGAGAAACAGCTTATTAATTTAACCCCTCTACTATAAAACAATTAGAAGATAGGCTGAAAAAAAAAATAAACAAATTAGAACTCGGGCGCCAGGCCAGCACTAAAAGAAGATACCGTGGATAGTAGTAGGTAAAGCGCTTGGGTTTTAATCTCAAGGCGGGCATGAATTGAGTCTGCTGAAGGAGATCAAAGAAACTAGTTTAATGTTTAAATATTTATATATTGCAAGATCTTACATATGGCTTAAGGCCGCTTACCATGGAGGTTTAAAATTTATAACATAGCAGGTTAAGTAGCTGTAGGTATCACCAGGTCAATAGTCAAGTCGCTCCACCCCTCTGAAAGTCAAGTAGCGAGGAAGTCAGTCAATGTGGAAACTTAACCACTAGCCGTTAGATCCTGGTGAAAATTTATGATAAACTACACAATAACTTGGTGAATTATCTGAAACCCTAAGGAAGTTCTAATAAAGTTAAATTTAGCCAAAACTACTTATTTTAAATTTGTACCGAAACTACTTATTTTAAATTTGGACCGAAACTACTTGGATTATCGCTTTCAAGTTATTTAAAGTATAGAGGGCATCACCTCTGGGAATGCTTCTCTCCGCAGAAAATTAAAAGGAAACATACCAGATAACATAGGTAATATATAAAACATCTGGATGGAACCTGCGGACGTCCAACTCTGGGTACTCAGGAACCCGCAGTCCTCACCACTCTCCGGCTCAATCCCGAAGCATTATGTAGTAATAAGGAAATTTCGAATGGCAGTTGGAATATTTATAATAATAATAAAAAAAAAAACCCGACTAGAAAGTCTGAAAAAGAAAACAAACCTACGATTAACATCATGGCAGTTCTAGCAAAGGAATTCGAATGAATTTATTTGGTACGGGACGAAAAATGCCCTAACGCAATTAAAGAAAAATCAAGAACACTCACCGAGTTTCTTTAGGTTAAATATAACGACGATACTCCATTGTCGTTAATAGTTTATATAAAATTCTGTAAGAGAAAATGTGCACTTTTAGGTTACAACGTAAAAACATGATGTAATTCGATCGAAAATCGCTTTTATTTCCTAGCGAATCCTTGAAATACTTACTATAGAAAAAGACCAAGACATGTCCCGTCTATATTTCCGGGGACATGGAGGAAAAAACCCGAAAAACCTGCAAAGGCACGCCAACGCCAACACTCCATATTCGACACAAAACCCAAAAATAATGATGGAATCGAGTAAATCCACTCACCGGGAAGAAGAATAATATGGTGATCGGTCGCTAGATACGCCGATCACAAAAGTAGGAACGGCTTACGCCGTCTATCTCGAGATCAACCACTTTGTTCCATTGTGGTGTCTCGTATGAAGACTTCAACGAACGTCAAAATGTCGTTGGATAATGTTTTTTTTAAAAGGGCCTATTCACGATCCAAAAATAACAAAACACGTCACTACGCGAACTTCCGCTTTAAAACAGAGATTAAATAATCTATGTTCCTCCACAGAACCTACTCAAAATAAGGTTCGATAGGGTAACCCTAAGAAAAGTACTACTACCTGTCAAAACTGGTAAACAAATGTATCGTGTAAATAGAAAGAATCCAAAAACTGGCTTAAAGCCAATGTAGCGAAAATACAACGCTACAACATACGTCTGTACACTAAGCGCTTGGGGGGTTGCGCGCGGCCGGGTTGATTAGTGTACAGACGTATGTACACTAAACGCGAGAAGGGTTAATTTCCAGATGTTCAAGTTTATTTTTTGAGTGACATTTGATTCCAAAATTGATAATTTTCGAACGAAACAACTGTTCCTTGGTAAAACATAGGTAGAGGAAAACGAAAATATATTTGAAATGTCTGTAATTATAGTATGCATGAAACCCTCAGACAAAATTAATTTATTAATCAAAAGTTTACTCATTACAATAGTTAAACATCTTAGATTATGCGAGTGAGAAAGCATGCTCCTTTTAAGATCAATTACAGTCTAAGTATCATCATTGAATTTGAAGTAAGGATAGAAGATCATTCAATAGCTTTTTTCGGATCCTGGCGCTGACGTCGCTTGTCGGTAAAATTTGTGACTAACTTATTACATTTTCTGTATAATAACGAAATTGAACCACATTTCCCTAATAGTTTATTTTTTTATAAATTAATATTAAAAAATCCAATGATTTAATCAATAAGTTATTAAGATCGAGATAACTTAATTATTTTAATCAATCTTTCGTAACCCAGTCAGCTACCGTACTTGATAATGAGTTGCTTGTGCCCAATCTCACTAGTCTATGCTACTCCACGTTAGATGGCGCTAATAGAAATAATTGGGCCACACAGAAGGGACTGGGGCGCGCGCAGACATCACTGATTAAACCGTTCGCAGATAGTAAATGTCACGGATATCCGTGGTAAATGTTTAGAAATTTTCTAAAACGATACACGAAAATATACCTCATGGATGGTTCACAGATATTTTGCAAAATAGGTGGAAGAAATAAATTTTTTTTAAGGTTTCTAGTACAAGATCGATTAAGCTATGTTGGTACATCTTTTAATTTTTATGTGATTTATTGACAAATAAGTTGCTTAAAACTTTACTAAAAACGGTACCGATTATTATGGCAGCTTCCTATAAGAACTCGTGGTCGCAGTTTGTACCCCCTAGTTTTTGAATTCGCAACTTGCTGTTGAGGAACAGTCGACAGCATATCACCTTTACATTTTATAATGTCTTGGAATAATTAACTACATAAACAATAATTACGTATAGCCCTTTAAGTATAACTTCCAACTAAAACATAGATTTTAGGGTTCCGTACCAGAGGGTAAAAACGGGACCCAATTGCTAAGATGGTATGTCCGTCTGTCGGTCTGTCCCCAAGCTGAACGTAAACTCTCATGAACCGTGTAGCTACAGTTGATATTTTTATAGATGATGTACATATTTATTTAATGAAAGTCATTTCCATTTTAACCGACTTCAAAAGAGGTTATCACATCGACGCGTATGTTAATTATTTTTCACTATGTTTTCGCATTATCTTCGTCAAATCTTAACCTATTTCGATATTTTTTTTTGTTCTACTAGGTATAGCGTCCCATTGGTCCCATTTTAATTTGGTGAAGATGTCATGAAGACTTTGAGAGATGGAGAAAAGAACTTTTCAATGGACAGCAGCAAATAAGGCCTAATGAGGCCCATTCATAAATAATATGCATATGTTTCATAAAATTTAATATAAAAGCTGTCCCAGGGTAATTTGGTGATGTTCTGATGAAGACTTTCAGAGATGGGAATTTAGAACTTCAAATTTAAGTAAAAAAAATCACTTTGTTCATCAAATACTTTCATTAAGTAGCACATTATCTGGTGGACATTGTTACGAAGTTCATCAGCTCAAATGTAGTTCTTGAGAGGTTTTAAGTTTCTAATCTAGATAAAAATATGCCGTTTTCAGTTAACCAGAATTTAAGTCAAAATATACAATTTTACTGTCGTGGTTATTAGTTCCTTAGTCAAAAATATACTATAGGCATGCGTAGTTATAAAAGTCACAATATCTATTTAGTTTCATACGAGTTTCACAAGTCAGTCAGTGATTAAAACGGTATAAAACGAAAATATGTTTACGCAGAGGACAAATACAGCGCTGGTGCACAAAAGTGTATTTTGCATGGGCCCTGTAATTTATAATAAGCTGTCTAGTGCATTAAGAGAACTGGACTTAGGCTTGTTCAAGCACAAATAAAAAAATATATTATTTAAAAACTGCTATCATACAATAATCGAATTTCTGACTGATAATTATATTGATTAAAATAAGTATAACAATGATATACTATTTGATATTATCCCCGTGACCTCTCTTGTTTGACATTTTTACTTATTATCGCATGGAATGTTATTTTTTTTATGTTCTTGACATTTTAAATTCTTGATGTTAATATAATAGGTCAATCAAATTAAAAAAAATCCAGGAATTAATTTCCAGAAAGCTGGATATCATTTTATACCATCATTTGATCTTAAATGCGTGTAATGCGAATTCGCACGGTCCCAGGAGGTGAGCTCAACTTTTGGGGGCCAAAAAACCGCGAACTTCTCACACTTTCTTTCAGTTTTGTGCTTCTAGCTCGGAAACGGTACTTTGGACTGGAATCTTCGTTATTGCAATATTAAAGAGAGTTAAATTTTGCTTTGTATGATTGTCTTCTTCTTCAGGCTATATTATGGAGTCCACTGCTGGACATAGCCCTCCCCTAGTGATGACCAGAGCGGCCTGTCTTATACCATCATTGGGGGTTAATGCCCATAATCCCCACGCTGGGCATGCGGGTTGAGGATCGCAGATTGGTGGCATTGTACTGCAGGGGGCGCTGCTGCCCACCCCCCAGTTTGTGTCCCTTAGTCACCTTTTACGACACCCGCGGGAAGAATTTGGGTTGGTGCTATTCTTTAAGCCGAAACCACACAGCATGATTGTCTAAAACTTTAAATTCGATTTATTGGTATAGCCGAAATCAAAAGTTGTGAACCGGAACTTATTTACGTGCAAATTTACATTTTGCGAATTTTCAAGACCATATTTCTTTGAAACTGATACTCTTACTTCTATTGAAATACCCATAAGACAAACATTGTAGAGAATAAAATTTCACATTATACCTAAAAACTATTTTTATTTAATCTTTTCAGAGCACTCTCCACCAGCCTCTATACCACGTATCATGCGTCTGAACCAATTTTCAAAACATTTATTCCAGTCCTCCGCAGACACCTCTTCCACGGCCTTCTCAAACGCTGCTAGCGCGTCTTCCGGCGATGAAAACTGTATCCCTTTGAGCAGATTTTTTATTTTAGGCAGTAAAAAGAAGTCACACGGAACCTAATCAGGACTGTAGGGAGGGTCTCCTAAGACTCTGATCTGTGTGGAGTCCAGGAAGTCCCTCGTTTTGATCGCAGTGTGCGCGGGCGCGTTGTCGTGGTGAAGAAGGACCCCGCGGAGCCCGTTGTTCAATCGCTTGTTGCTCAATTCAGAAAAAAACTTCTGGCAGGCATTTTGTGTTATACCATTCAGCGTTTAATGACTGTTTAATTTCAAAGTTACGTACACTTGAGAATTTGTAGTTGCAATACCACTCGCTAACGGTGAAGGAAAACATCGTGAGGAAACCCGCGGCCTGGTTGGCTCCGCACGTATTGACTAGTCTTTCCTGTGGGCTAGGCCGACTAAGCTGTCAGGATGGTATAGGTGCTGGGCAAGCCTACACCATCTATAAAACCATGTCCCAGGCACTACAGCGTCGGAGTGGGCCCTTCACCCATCTAGTGTGAGTGAAGATACCACTGGACGCTGTATAAATCATCTCATTAAGTAGATGCAAAAAGGCCAATATTATTATTATTCAGCGTTGATGCTGCTTTGGTCTCAAAGTGGAATTGAAGTTAGGTACCCCGTCAAAGTGAAGAAACTATAAAAAAAATCCTGCGCTCCTCGATCGCTTCACTTTCGTAGGCGTTGGTTCATTTTGAAACAACCAAACTGTCGACTGATGCTTTGTTTCTGGATCATATTGAGAAATCCAGGATTCGTCACCTGTCACAGTGTCGTAAACGCGCCGTGACGAGCCAGCATCAAATTTTTGTAACAAATCACGGCACCAATCCACACGGGCCTGCTTCTGATCTTCGGTGAGGTTGTGCGGCACCCAGCGAAAAATTATTCTCCTTACGGGAAGGTGCTTGTGCAAAATCTTGTGAACACTTCCTGAACCAATCTGCAGTGTATGCTGAATCTTTTCGTACTTAATTCGTCTGTTTTCTTGAATTATTTTTTTTACTGCCAGCAAACTTTCTTCGGTAACAGCCGTGATAGGACGACCACTCCTTTGTTCATTCCCTCAAAGTAAGATGACCGCGTTTGAACTCGCTATACCAGCGGTAGATGGTTGTTTTTGAAGGTCCTTCATTCATAAAAGCAATTCGAAGTCGATCACATGACTCATCAGGTCTTAAGCCACATTTGAAATAGTATAAAATCATAGCACGAAAATGTTCTGAATGCCGATCCATTTTGGCTCTCAAAAAATGCGGAGGGAAATTTGAAAATCGAACAGTAGTATTTTTACTTTTAAATAAATGACGTTTTCATAACAACTACTAGTGGCCAATGTCTTATACATAAAAACTATTTTTCAAAACTTTCTGAGTGGCCTGGTATAGACAACTCAACTTTCAAATTCAGTTATTATCTAAGACTATTGTTATCGAACGATGTCCGGACCTAGCCTACGTCACACCAATCTTGTATTTATAATTTCATAATTTATAGAATATTTATTATCTTATTCAGTTGCCTTTGATTAATAGTTTATTTCAGTTAAGTTTCATTATTTGGGCGCCAGCGAAAGTGGCGCCATCTCAAATTATATTCTCTTTAATATAGTTTCGTAAATAATGATAAAGTAATATAATTAATGATTTATTAAATGTACTATATAAATTTAATTAGCCTCCATACAGCTTGAAGTAATGTTCTACGTTTAATTAGTTTAATTTAAAGTATCTTCAACTCTCATAGCTTCCTGTTTTGAATTGTTAACGGCTTTTCAACGCTATTTAAGCGACGGGCATGCCGTCGCCAGCACCATTGTAAACCTTGCTACGAACTATACCACTGGTACAGCGGAAGCTCTGCCCGAAAATACACCGAAGCACCTACACCAGCGTTTTACTCCGACCATCTCCAATTCCTGTTACACTTCAGAAGTGGGATTAAGAAGAATGTCGGGCCCTTACGCAGCTGGTCTCGGCATGAAGAGAAAAGTTCACGACAAAATCACTTCGGACGACGAAGAACAAACCGAAGAAGGCACGATTTTTTTTTCTTCTACCGCGCCTACACCGAATAAGTTACGACGAGTAACTCATGCTGACGCAGAAGTGATCGCGAAGTTCCGTCCTGAAGATGACTCCAGCAATGTCTCTAGCTGGTTACACAAGATCGATCAACTGGGTGACGTCTACGGATGGAATGCGACCGAAAGACAGTTCGTCATGCAACTTCGCCTCCGCGGCTCCGCCAGACGGTGGTATGACGACCTCGATGATTATAGCCTTGACTGGGAAGGCTGGAAAAGCGCTCTAAAATCAGCTTTTCCTAGATCCACCGATCACGTCAACAAGTTGGAGGTTATGTTGACAAGAACGAAGAAAGACTCTGAAACGATGACAAAGTACTATCACGACAAGGTATCGCTCCTGAAAAAATGTGATATCCATGGAGAAGGTGCCATCTCGTGCATTATCAGAGGTCTACCTGTGGAGCTCCGAGCAAACGCCAAAGCATATCAGTGTCAGACGCCTGAGCTCCTTTACTACGGCTATTTGTCATCGCTGGAAAACTATCGAAGAGTGGAAGCTGGGACGTCATTACGGAAATCAACATGGAGAAGAGAACCGTTCGAGGGAGGCGTGACGACAACGCCGCAGCAGTCTGGGGCTAAGCGGTGCTACGCATGTCGGCGAGTTGGTCACGAGGCGCGAGACTGCAGAGCCCAGCAGCGCTGCGAGACCTGCCAGCGCACCGGCCATACGTCCGCCAGCTGCTGGTTTGCAGCTACCCCAGGGTCTACGCGGCAACCATTCCAGAGGTCTCGGGTGAGCGAAATCCTTTATACCCCTACTGATTTGTTTTTGAGCATATACAAACGCCTCGCATACATTGGTACAGAAACAATTGTTGCGTACATAGATACGGGTAGTAAATTAAATATATTGACACAGAGTAAAGCGCAGTCGCTGTCGCTTGCAACTACACCATCTACCGTTGCGATGAGAGGGTTTGGAGGTGCTCATACACTGTCGCTAGGTAGATCATATATAGATGTATGTATTGACAATGTGTGCTTGAGTGGTAACGTTGAAATAACCGACTATGATCTCGCTGACATCGACCTTATTATAGGGCAATCTATGATAAATCAACCAGGTATGAGTCTTGTGACAACTTCTAACTCCGCCAAATTTATCGAAACGCCTGAGGTAGATAATTACCTAAAGTGCATTAAGCTGGAATCTGAAGACTGTAGTTCCAAATACGGCGTTTATTTAAAATGTGATGTCACCATACCCGCTCAGAGCGTTGGCCTAATTAATGTGTTCGTGGAAATTGAATCTAACGATGAGTTGCATTTCGTGACGAATTCCGTTTATGCACAGTTAGGAAAAATATGTTATGTTATTCCTGGAGGAGTTATCTGCATCGAGGGGTATCTAAAACTTATAAACATTAGTGACGAAGCAATTTCATTTTCAGCTCACAGGTTAATTGCACGCGCTGAGTTAGTAGACTTTGCCCCTGATAACGTACATGACGTCATGGCACTTGTAGAGTCTTCTCAATCTGCTGTTAGCCCTTGTTTGTCAGATCAACGTGAAATTGATGTAGGAGATCTGGATTGTAAAAATCTCAGCAGCCTTCTCACATTACTAAATAAATTTAATCACTTGTTTGCTAGGGACACAAAAGATTTAGGTTGTACGGACCTCATTGAGATGCATATTCAGACATTGACTGAAAAGCCCGTTCATTTTAAGCCATACAGGCTGTCGCAAAAAGAAAATGAGATTGTTAACGATAAGGTTCAAGATTTACTTGAAGCCGGGATTGTGCGCGAATCAATGTCTGACTATGCAAGCCCAGTTATATTGGTCAAGAAGAAAGGTGGGGGCTGTGTATAGATTACAGGGCTCTCAACTCTCAGACAATAAAAGACCGTTACCCCCTACCACATATTGTCGATCAAGTTTCAAAATTGGCAGGTAAATTTTACTTTACAACTCTCGATTTAGCACAGGGCTACTATCAAGTAAAGGTGGCAGAAGATTCAACTCATAAAACCGCCTTTGTAACGCCCTCCGCGCAATTCGAGTTTTTAAAAATGCCCTTTGGTCTGGCCAATGCTCCGGCAGTGTTTTCTCGACTTATACGTCTAGCACTTAATGTTGTTAGAAATGATGTCTCAATTTATCTTGACGATGTCATGTTACCTACAGTTACCGTAGGGGAAGGGATACATTTATTAGAGCGTGTATTACAGCTCCTGCAAGAAGCAAATTTGAAATTGAATCTAAAGAAATGCTCTTTCTTGAAAACTAGCGTAGACTACTTGGGCCACGAAATTTCTGCGGGTACAATAAGACCGGGGCAAGCAAAAATTAATTGTGTATCAAACTACCGTCAGCCGCAAAATGTCCATGAGATTCGACAGTTCATCGGTCTCACATCTTACTTTAGAAAATTCATTCGTGGATTTGCTGAGATTGCTCTGCCATTGACTATGCTTACAAAAAAGGATGTAGCCTGGTGCTGGGGTCCAGAGCAAGAATATGCATTTGTTACTTTGAAACTTCGGTTAACAGAGAGGCCAGTACTAGGTATTTACGATAGTAAAGCCATTACTGAACTGCACACTGATGCGAGCAAATGGGGTCTAGGTGGCATACTTATGCAGCAACATCCGGATGGGTCATTAAAACCCATTGCATACTTCAGCAGAGTGACTTCAAGGGAGGAGCAGTTTTACCACAGCTACGAACTTGAGACCCTTGCTGTTGTTGAGTCACTAAAACGGTTTCGTATTTATTTAACCGGGATACCGGTTAAAGTAATAACTGATTGCGCGGCTTTACGTACAACGCTGGTTAAGAAAGATTTAATTCCTCGCATAGCTAGGTGGTGGCTGACAATTCAGGATTTTGATTTGCAAATTGAGTACAGACCGGGTGAAAGAATGAAACACGTAGATGCGCTAAGTAGGAACCCCATAAGAGAACCCATTTTCCAAATTGACGAGTCTGATTGGCTTCTTACCCTACAATTGCAAGATGAAAACATCCAACACACTCTTACACAGTTACGAGAAAATACAACGAACCCCGACATAATTAACAATTATGTCGCTAAGGATAATCTTTTGTACAGGACAACATTGCATGGTGAGCGTTTTGTTATACCGAAATTAGCGAAGTATAGCCTTTTGCAGAAGTACCACGATCAGATAGGACATCCAGGGTTCGATAGATGCGAGAAGACGATCAAAGATAAATTCTGGTTCGCTGGAATGACTCGATTCATAAGAAAATATATTAAATCTTGTCTTCAGTGTGCTTATGGGAAGTCGGAGTATGGCAGGGTACAGGGAGAACTATATCCAATAGAGAAAGTGCCAGTGCCCATGCATACTTTGCACGCTGACCATTTAGGTCCCTTCGTAAAAACAAGAAAAGGGAATACCTATGTCCTGGTTGTGATAGATTCGTTCACAAAATTCGTATTCGCTAGGGCTGTCAGAAACTGCAGTTCTATAGAGACAGTCAAACACCTAAAAGAAATAATATCACTTTTTGGCAACCCTACAAGAATTATCACGGATAGAGGAAAAGCTTTCACGAGTCGCTATTTCAAGCAGTTCGCTGAAGAAACTCAATTTAGACACGTTCTAAACGCCATAACAAGCCCTAGATCAAATGGTCAGGTTGAGCGCGTAAATCGTACGATTATTGATTGTCTGAATACTATGTCGGAGAGTGAGAGTACATGGGACGAAAAACTTCATGATGTAGTATGGGGAATAAATAATACACCAAATTCGACCACTACCTATCCACCGTTCAAGCTTATGTTTGGACACGAAAACTCCCGGCTAACAGCTTACCCCACCAATCGGCCTCAAGACTTCCCATTGCAACAACAGGGACTAGAAAATCGGAGAGAAGATGCTAAATTAAAAATTGATAGAAACATGACTCTTATGAAAAAAAGATTTGACAAATCCCGTAAAAAGTGCTTAAAGTATTCCGTAGGGCAATTGGTTTTGTGGAAGGGTGGTACTAGCAGGGATGTGAATGCCAAGGTTTCCCAAAAATTAAGGAGCCCCTATTCGGGTCCTTACAGAGTCTGCAAAGCAGATGCAAGCCTAGATCGTTATGTAATCGCTAGTGTGAAAGGAATGAAAGGCTATAAGAAGTTTAATGCGGTTGTGCGGGGTGAAATCTTGCGACCTTATAAACCCATTGTTTCTGATGCAGATAGTTCATCTAGCGACAGAGACGTAGACAGGGATGACTTAATCGATTTACTAGAGAGCTAGGTCATGTAATATTTGTAAATTGGCGAATTTTGTGTAAATCAAAATACTTTTAAATGTTATGGAGATAAATGTAAATACTTCATAAACATAATCGGCACAGATAATATAATTTGTAAAAATGTTCACATAATATGTAGGTATTTGTAAATAAAAATCTGAGAGAAAAATAATTTAATTCAATGTACATAGTTATTTCACGAGGTGCAATCATCTAATTAAAATAACACTTTCTGTGACGTTCACGTAAAATTTTACAGCAATCTGAAAAGAAACAAAACTGTTAACAAATACATAATAGTAATAATAATATATACCTACTTGCCGGTCTATGTGACGGTTTTGGACCTATGATAATTACATACTTCGGTAGTCTTCGTGACCAAAGAAATCTGTGTGATTTTTAGTGCCCCACAATGTCTGTGTGACCGCTCGTCTATGTGACGTTTAAAATGTCCATGTCACAGGTCCATGTGACGTCTTAGAAGTCTGTGTGACGTCTTAGAAGTCTGTGTGACATCTTAGAAGTCTGTGTGGCTCGAATTAAAATTATCTGTGATCCAGGCTTTATAGTTCAATTTTGGTAATATGGCAACTAGCCGATGTCGACTATTTCTGCCAGAATCACGTCTTGACATTGACACGACATGCGCATAGAGACGATAATACAGCAATAGAGCATACAGTTATAGTTCTTTAAGTGGCCTTAAACATCCAAGCAATTTTCGACCAAATACCTAGGTTATCCTGTTGGTAAACAATACATAAGCAAATTGGTTGTCTGTGTGACAAATTGGAACTAATATTAATAATAGAATTTCCCACTAGCAGTTATCCGCTCACTACCTACCAAAGGTTAAACCAGAACGAGACGTCTGTGTGACCTAATTTTCCTTCGAGGTTTTCCGATTCTGAAGTCTTAGTGACCCGAAATCTCTATTTATAAAGAGAATGCTTACCTTTGCAATCCTTAAGTCTCAGTGAAGTCCAACATGATTCTGTTAGATTTTTTTTTTCTCTTTTTAGATGCCTGATGGTACGGAAGCAAAGATGCTGCCGGATCGCCGTGGGACACGGCCGTTGCAGGATGGCCGAGTGTTATCGAACGATGTCCGGACCTAGCCTACGTCACACCAATCTTGTATTTATAATTTCATAATTTATAGAATATTTATTATCTTATTCAGTTGCCTTTGATTAATAGTTTATTTCAGTTAAGTTTCATTATTTGGGCGCCAGCGAAAGTGGCGCCATCTCAAATTATATTCTCTTTAATATAGTTTCGTAAATAATGATAAAGTAATGTAATTAATGATTTATTAAATGTACTATATAAATTTAATTAGCCTCCATACAGCTTGAAGTAATGTTCTACGTTTAATTAGTTTAATTTAAAGTATCTTCAACTCTCATAGCTTCCTGTTTTGAATTGTTAACGGCTTTTCAACGCTATTTAAGCGACGGGCATGCCGTCGCCAGCACCATTGTAAACCTTGCTACGAACTATACCACTGGTACAGCGGAAGCTCTGCCCGAAAATACACCGAAGCACCTACACCAGCGTTTTACTCCGACCATCTCCAATTCCTGTTACACTATATTTGCATGAATTCAAAATTATACTTTTTTCATTTTGCGGATTTTCCGTTAGTATGAGGTGTGAAGTCTACATTTAAGGCAATTTGAGGGTAAGGAACATTTCAATGCAACATTTTAAGGACGCGGTCAGAAAACTAGAGATTCGAAGTAGGTATTGTGAATGAAAAACAATTTTACGCAAGTGATCTTTAATTAGTACCTTAGGAAGCAATAGAAACATTAAAAATGAATGTGACATTGATAAAATATATAGATATGCAGCACAGCATTCAAGTTCCCATTTTCTTAGTTGTTGAAATTACCCGGTTCACAACTTTTGATTTCAGATATACCACTAAGCCTAATTACTTGTAAATTTCTATATTACTTGTTACTATAAATTCTTCTTAGTCTGTACCTACGCTCTACTGAGCAGTCGTGGTCTTCAAAAAAAGGCTTCATTATAGGCTAATGTTGCGTGTCTCACGATGTCTCGCCGACGTTTACAATATTTACAGAATATTTCGTTGTATTCACTTCAAAAATAAATAATTTAATTAATAATAGTACCTACGGAACCCTTCGTGCGCAAGTCAGACTCGGACTTGGCCAGTTGATTTTTTTACTTACTATGCTTGCTTGCTAGATACCGATTTGGTACCTAATCCATAATTATACAAATTAGACATATTCATGCCTGCTCACACACTTGGTTCATTCATCGCATGGGTGCTATAAAACTATTATAACGAAGAACTAATTATTTTAGATCTTCTACAAATGTAGTTTGTTGTAGATTCAACACTAGTAATTTGTATCTTTTTACATTTACATCAGCTCTTCTAAATAGGTAGATCAGATTTCTGTTGGTAGAAAGTTAAAACAAACGCAATCATTTTTCGTCCAACGAACGATTGCGCTCGGGGTGCCAGGCGACGTTGCCAAGTAGTGCGGGGTGAGTACCTAGGCGACGCGTCGTTGCCAAGTTGCCCTAGCAACATCTCTGCATCCATCGCCGTGTGTGGGAGCGTGTTTTACTTTTGAGAGTAGGTATGTTCTGCGTAAGATTGTAAACGTAGGTAGTGGTTATATACTCTGATTGTAAGCACGTGATATGTGAGTAAGCTACCTATGCTCTGGGTATCTGCCTTAGTTAAAATTAATATAGATAGTAAATAATCTAGGAGCCCGCGCGACACATTAGCACACTAGCTAAAACGGCGAGGGCTATTGTCTGTCTTTGTGTTGTCTCACCGGCCCGGCACCGGCTCGCGACTCCGGGGCCGGTCGGCGCCGCACGGTGGGCTGAGAATCACGTTTCAAAGACATATGAACTTGAGTTTTCAAGTGTCACTTTTTTCTCTCGAAATAGGTTTTATTACTCATTATCATTACTATACTATACAATGTGATGAGAGACTATTTAGAGAGCAAACGGATGTGTAAGAATTTTTCGAAGAAAAATTTTTATGGAGCTGACATGAAAAGTGGCTATAGCTCTGGAATCGCAAGTTTGGCCGTAATATCCTTGGAGATGTAAAAAGTGCTATTTATTTGTGATTTTTCGGCATACTTTTTATAGCAGTGCCCTTTGCGATTTTTTTAAAATTAATAATGTGTATTTTATACTTAAATGACTAGTTAGACCAACTTTAGATATACCCTATACCATATGCCCTAGCCTATGAAATTAAAATTAGGCGTGTTATATATAATGTACATATTATCCCTTTATTTTGTAAAGGGATAATATGTACATTAGACGACATTCACCAAAGTAAGAAAGGTTTTAATAAAATACCAATTTTTCAAAATATATTTTTACTAATTGCACATTCACTGACCACGAACTGGCAGACGCCAAGTAGGACACCCACCAGTTCGCTCGACCGATGATCCCAAAAATATCGCTGGTGGTGGCTGGGTGAGGATTGCTGAGGATAGAGTAATGTGGCTTGCCCTGGGAGAGGCCTATATGCCCAAAAACGTTAATATCACTTTAATAATTCGTAAAACAAGTCTTATTAATTAAACACATAATGTATATGCTCAGTTTTAATTTCATAGACTAGGGTACAGGAATATCTAACTACGCATAATCAGGACACAAAAGCATTAGAACTACTCATTTTAGTACAAAGTACACATTATAATTATATTTTTAAAAATCTCAAAAGGTACCGCTATAAAAAGTATGCTGAAAAATCACAAATAAGTAGCACTACATCTGCAAGGATATTACGGCCAAACTTGCGATTCTAGAGTTATAGCCACTTTTCATGTCAGCTTCATACAGATTTTTCTTCGAAAAATTCTTACGCGTCCGTTTGCTCTATAAATTGTCTCTCATCACATTGTTTAGTGTAGTAATGAGTAATAAAACCTATTTCGAGAGAAAAAAGTGACACTTGAAAACTCAAGTTCCTAGAGTCCCGCCGGTGCCGTCACCGGGGGTAGCAAGCAATATTTTTTCAAGTTATTTAAGCGTCTATCTTCATATTTTCACAATTAATATTAACAATAACATCATGTATGATGACTAAATCACCGAATTAGTTAATAACACCTGAGGTATACTAGAAATTGGAGTTTGATTACCATTAGGGGTATTGTAGTTGCGTATAAATGGAAGGTAAAATATTTTATGTGCTCATTGACATTTTGTCCTGCTAAAAAAACATACCCAAATCATAAAAAGAAAAATATGGAATCGCAAGTCTTACAACTAAACTTGACTTGTTCGTGGTTTTGAAGCAGTGTGGAAAGCTAAGCAACTACTCTACTTTGTTGGAAAAAGTTGTATCGCTATTGAACCTTCATCATCTGTCCGATGAAGATCTTGATATACTTCGAGAATTCTGTCGAAGATTCAGTCAACAAGTTACCAAGAGATGGAAGACAGCAAATAGAAACCAGGATATTTTCAGAAAAAAATATGAAAACTGGCTCGTAATGAGTATTGACTGGCCATGTTGTGTTGTTTCACATATTATACCAGATGGAACAGCTTCGGTATGCCAAGAAGGCATAAGTTCTTGCACTGAAGTACCATTTGGATCTTTGGGAGCAAAACAAAAGAAAAGGAGGCTACAACATGAAAGTCATGAAGACACCGATGAATCAATCTGTGTTACAATAGAAAATTTGAAGAAAGAAGGAAACGAATGTTTAGGCAAAGTAATTTAAGAAGAATCCTGAAGAAGCAGTAAAAATCTATAACGATATAGAAATGAAGAAATTAAAGAAAACTACAGTTACGCCAGAAAAAGCGCTAGGCCTTTTATTTTCTCTGGGATTATCAAAGTGGAAATATATTACACTGAGAGAGATGACAATGCGTGAGGGCTTAACAGACTTTCACCCATCGTATTAAAAGATTCAGCAAGCCAAGTCAAGCTGTTATCCTCCCGATCAGGCTTTCATTATAAATGACACCATGGCGAAACTAGATCTGCAAGCTCTGTTGAATATAACCATACAACAAATTTTGAAAACCTTACCAGAACTGTCTGCTTACATGGGTAAAACACTGGTTTTGTTATCCAAGTGGGGTTTCGACGGTTCATCAAACCAAAGCAGATAATCAAAGCATTGAAGGAGGTGAAACAGATGAATCTCTGTTTATGACAACACTTGTTCCGCTGCAGTTATCTAACGGGACTGAAGTTATATGGAAAAACCCGAAGCCATGCTCAGTTTTCTACTGTAGACCTGTACAGTTTCTTTTCGCAAAAGAAAGCGAGTCTCTCGTAAAAGAAGAAATGAAGAAAATGGAAGAGGAAATAGCTGCATTGGTGCCCTCAGAATGCAGAAATATAAAAATAAATCATGATCTAGTCATGACTATGATCGACGGAAAAGTTTTCAGTTATTTATCCGAAGCTCTTTCCAGTGCAGTTTGCTATTTATGTCTAGCAAAACCGAGCGAGATGAACAATATTGATGCAGTAATACGAAAAGAAGTAGCCAACAACATGTTAAAATTCGGCTTATCTCCGTTACATGCCCAAATTAACTGCATGGAATGTTTGCTACATATAGCATACAGACTGGAGTTGAAGACTTGGGCAGTAAGAGGAGATAAAGATAAGGCTGTCATGCTGACCAAAAAGCAGTTGCTGCAAGAACGATTCCAACAGAAGCTTGGTCTTCTTGTGGACGTGGTCAAACAGAGCTCTGGAATAACGAACGATGGAAATAACGCACGAAAATTCTTCGATGACCCAAAACAGACAGCCGAGATAACAGGAGTGGATGAAGAATTGATTAGAAGATTTGCAGTCATACTTCAAGCCATTACATCTGGTGAAGAAATAAACGTCGACAAGTACAAAGAATATGGCCGAAGTACTGCAGAAAGGTACCTGGACCAATACAGCTGGTACTATATGCCAGCTACAGTGCACAAGTTGCTAATCCATGGTGCTGAAATTATAAGGAACTCCTTGGTTCCTACTGGGATCTTATCTGAAGAAGCATCCAAAGCTCGCAACAAAGATTTTCGATGTTAACGAGAATTTCACTCGCGAAAGAACACCAGGAAGAATTCAAACGAAGATGTCATCAAAAGGATGCTTCTCACTTCTGATCCTTTTATTTCTTCAATGCGACCAGTTATGAGGATAGCTTTAAAGAAAAAAATGAGTCAAGAAGCAGTGGATCTTTAGGTATTACAACGACATCATATTGAGTTCTGTAACGTCGAAAATATTGAAAGTGACACAGATTCCGAGAAAGAAACTGATTTATATGAATAATTTATATGATTTTTGTTTGCAATATGTTATTGTAATTCTTTTATTTATATTTTTTATACATTGGTTTCTTTACTTGTCTTTTATGTACCTATTTTAATGTAAAGGATTCATAGCTAGTATTTTATTCATGTAGTTTTAAAGGCTTATTTTTTATGTTTACATGATTTAACATTTTTAAAATGTATGTGTGTTTTAAAATGTAACTTGGACTTATTTCATGTATCTTTGTAAATATTTTATGCTTGTGTTTTTCCTCGTGTACAATAAAGAATATTCATATCTTATTTGATTTTCATGTGTATAATTTGTTCGCATATGACAATGTTTTAGAACAGTATTTAAGTAGTTATACTGTATGATTCTTTATAATTATAAAGAATCCTTAATTAAGGAAGGTACATAATTTGACAAACACAAAATATACGCTTAAATACCTTAAAAAAATATTTTAAATGCATTTAATTTTTTTTCGACCAAAGTCGCACGAGTGCGCCCATAGTGCAGTATGTCAAAAAATCCATAAAAATGCAGGCAATAATCGTGCTGAAGGAAATAACGGGCAAGTGTGCGATAATCAAGTTATGGCCAATTTTATAGTAACTTCCATACATTTTTTTTAATCAAGTGGAAAAAAAGTACTTGCACAAAGGTAAACATACTGCACTTCAAATATGTTGAAAGATTAGCCTTCCTAAGTGGATTCCTGTGAAAAAAAAATAACAATTCAAAATTCGATCTCTAAGTCTATGGGGAGCGATTTTCAGCCCACCGTGCGGAGGGTGAGACTCGTATTTCGTATCGGCGTCGTAGGTGTAAAAGATATAACAAATATAGTCGACGGCTTGGACGATACCATTGTTATATCTACGCGTTTTACTTTACGTGTCGTCGTGTTGAAGTCCGTGTCAGCACTGTACCACTCACCGGGCGTAACCCGGCATCGACACCGGCACAATGGAAAAACGAAACCCGGCACCGGTGCCTGATGCCTGTGCAACGGCCATGCCGGTGTGCCGTGCCGGTCCGGGCCGATGAGTCGAAACACGCCACAGAGTACATAAACACGCCCAATGCCGATGCCGGCGTGACGACGACGACGACGGCTCCCGGCGCGGCTCGAGCAGCAGGTCGCTAGCTGCTGCACTATAACGTCTAAGGCAGGCGGCTACCTCGTTCTTCATCAAATTTTAAAGAAAGTCTATGGTGTAATTATCTCAATTTCTGCTCAGCGTAAATCGTTTCGTAATCTTACTTTAAACAATTTAATAACTTTACTACATCGAGGGTAGCATAAATGAAAAATCAGTAAGTTTTATGGGGAATATAATTACAGGGAAAGTACACATTACCTAAACTTAAAACATAAAGTGTGTTGAACTTATGGGTAGTATCAATCAGGGAACGTGTCAACCGGATATTCTGAGCTTCACTTACAACAATTAATAAAATAGAAAATCTCATATTCAATAACTTATAAGTTTATAAATAACCCATACCATAATATTAACCTCACACCTGCATTCCAATGGGGTAGACAGGCACCAAGGACTGCCACTTGCCACGATCCTGACAGATTACCTTCGCTTCATCAACATTCATTAGTCGTTACATGCACTCACGTCAGTTCCGGTTACTTTTTATCTTCCATTTGCTAATACATTCCTTATCTGGTCGAAGTATGTGGGACGTCCCTTACCGGCCCTTCCACCCACATTCGCCATGTATATTTGTTTCATCAATATTTCTTCCTTCATCCTCTCCACATATATCACAGTACAATGAAGGTGTAGCTGATGCGTGCGTTTGCTTCTATGCAGAGTTAGCTGGCAACGGATATTACAGCATATTAAAATCATGGGCCATAATCACAGCAGAAATTGGTAAAAATATCAGCCAGCTCCCATATGGATGGACAGATATGATTTTTAATGGAATACTAAATTGATTGGAATAGTTTGTAGCAGTACCTACCTACCTCTCGATAGGATACTGGTCTTAGGCCCTATTTCACAATGTTCAAATAAAGATAAAGATATTTATTGGGTCACAGACATCGGTATACATGTAAAGTTAGGCTAGTTTACAGGCAAGTTCCAGATAAGCTATCCGCAACCAGGGCTGCCGTTTATTCTAAATTTAAATATTTTTTTCTATATTGTGTGTGTTCGTTTATGGCTTCAAATTTAGAACAAACAGCAGCCCTGGTTGCGGATAGCATATCCGAAACTTTATCTGCAGATTGTGAAACAGACCCTTACCCTACCCGAAAATAACTTAAACAAAATCTCGCAGCGTTGGGAAGTGTTTGCGATGGACTAGTAAAGGTTTTTCAATAACATAACATTTACATACAGGCACATACATTGCTTCTGGCCCCACACTAGGATACCCTGTGTCGTGGGAACCAGAAACAACGACATCATAACATCCAAGACCTGGGGTTTTTTTTTGTTCCCAGCCGGGATTCGAACCCGGGACCTCCTGCATGGCAGGTAGATGCACTACCGTTACGCCACAGAGGTCGTCTAATTATTATTAATAATTGTTTAAACCAGCGTTTCTTACACTTTTTGGAAAAAGAATCTCTTATGGTTTTTGCCACCAAGCACAATTTTAAGGACCTCCTTAATAATAGAAGCAGCAATATATTTCGAAACATTTATTGTAGTACAGTCAAAAAATATACTTTTTTCATAATAAAATAGGTAAATGTGAAGGTTCGTGCTTGTGGGGTAGGCGGCGGCGTGTGTAGCAATTACGAAACTTTTGGTGGCATTTATTTATGATTGTTAAATGGTCTATTGATAAGACTTCAGTAGAAGTTCGACCATTTTGTTGCGAAGTCGCCCATAATAATACTGAGGAGAGTGCGAACATGCAAAGTTGATGTGCTGTCGACTGCACTGTGCAGGTAGGTCGGTGTGTGTGGTACCCAAATGGACTAAGGTACCTTTGAGGGAGTTGTCTAAGTATTGGCTTGATAAGATCACAATCAGCGACCACAGGGCAGGTCTATACACGGAGGATGACGAAGTCTGGGTTACTGTTGCATGTTGAAAGCACTGATATCATTCACTAGAAGTTTTTGGTGGGTAAAGGTGGGTTACATTTCTTGCTGCTTGCTTTAAAATTCTGTTTTATAGACCCAATGCACTAATTCCGCAATATACTTTTTCCACAGATTTGAAATGTGTGATTTTTTCACATAGGTATTGTATTTTCTGAATTATCTCTCAAACAAACAATGTTTTTCCTATATTTATCCCATCCGTGGGTTGTCAATTTTATGGCAGATTAGATTTTCCCTAAGGACTTACAAGAACACAGAACAATTAAACCATACAAGAACCAAACGTAGGTACTCTGTGTCTAGAATTGAACTGTCAATTCTCTGCTCGCTACTGGCTACTAGAGTACACTGCTAAAATGTTTTACGTTTTGCTAGTCACCGCCAGATGTCAATAGTAAACTCGTGAAAATTATTAACAATGCCATCTAGCGGTTTTAGACAAAGCGCTCTACACGTATTTTTCGGCTTTGCGCGCATTTTCAGTGGCGGCCTCTGGGCCCGGCGCGGTTTTTTGGGATCCGATTTGCTTGTATGGGAATGGGTTTCTATGCTTACTTCAAATTCAATGGTATCATATAAGTTTAAGTTATGAAATAATCATAAATCACAAACAGTACATTTCCTAGACAGGGGGGCTTGACGGTGTCATATGCAGAGACCTGTGCCTCAGCAGTGGGACATCAAAGGGTTGATATCATCATTTGTACTCTAAGTTTTTGTGTGAAGAATAAAGTCTATTTATAATTTACTTTCAATTTTTTACCTTTGGTATCATATCCAGATTCCTCCTCATACTTATCCAACCTGCCATTCCACTCACAGGCTGAAAGCGCAAGAGATAGGTGACGTGCTAGTGGCCAGCGCGGTATACTCTGTCGGCGCTGAGCCTCGAGAGATCATCTTCTTCCGTGAGGGAGCTGTGGTCTTCTGGAACTGCAGCGAGCTGGAGGCTTCTAATGTTCTGGAGTTTGTTAGGCGGTGAGAATACATATTATTATTCTATGCAGACATCTGGTTTCCTAATTGACAGTTTCCTTTAAGAATTAAGTATCGGTACTTGATTATACTATTTATATTTTAATGCACTAACCCGTGCTAAGGACAAATTTAAAAACCTATTTAGAGGCTAACAATTTCACCCATGCCGGGTAGTCGGGGCTGTAAGTGATGCAATTTGCTTAAGCCGGATGTCGCTGCCTGTACGTAATACAGAGAATAGTGTAAAGAGGTTCGAAATTTCACTGATGCTAGTGAGTCCACCTTTTGGTTCTATGTGATGATTTTGTTACAATGTCTATATTTTGTTTATGTATGAATGACAGTACGAATAGCTGACCACTGCCTTATGCTCGTGAACGAGTGCTGTTCGTGTGTCTGGCCGCAGCACTTATGTTTTCCCTACTATTGTGAGACATTGTAGACTTTTAGTTCGGATTTACTTACGGGTGTTGTTATATCGGAAAAGTCGGATCTTGGTCGGGTGTTGTTATATCGGAAAAGTTGCTCGTCTCACACTCAGTGTGAGACGAGCAACCGACGACGCGAGCTCCGTCTTTGCTCACCATGATTAAGCTCTGCGAATCGGAGCGAAACCTGGTCGGACTTTTCCGATATAACAACACCCGTAAGTAAATCCGGACTAAAAGTCTACAATGTGTTGTGCTTACGAAAGTTTTAGTTCAAAAATATTGTGAGACATTTGACTAATGCTTTGGCATTTTAGGGTTGTAAATGGCAATCATGAAATCTTATTAGGTATATTTATAGGTGGCAATTGATGTATTTGGTTTAAGAGGACTTGAGAAAAGATGGTCACAGTGGAGTTTTTTCCCCGCTGCCTTTTTCTGCACTACAATACGGCCCGAAGGCAGTGGCTTATAAATAGAATGTGGATTCTTTACGTTGAAATAAATTGATTTCATTTAATTCAGTAGATAGATAGATAGAATATTCTTTATTGCATGTACACGAGGTATTACATAAGAGACTTAAAAAAAGACTTAGTACAGTACAATTGGCGGCCTTATTACTAAAAGTAATTTCTTCCAGACAACCATGTTGCTGATGCGCCCGCTTTTTCCAGGTATGAAGTGGAGAGTTACCCCCGGGAGGTGGTTGAGAGGGAGAAGGAAATCATGAGCTATGTCTATAATAACAATGCGTAAGTTGGATTATTACTTAATTTATCTATGAACATGGTCCACACATTTAAATTTGCGACTTTGTAGAGGCGTCTCCGCATCCACAAGTGACCCCACTTGTCAGTAATGTAGCACATAGGTGCAGACTATGTGCCACATTACTGACCATAAGAGGAGCCACTCGGAAGATTCACCAAGCCCCAAGAATGTGACAGATTCGATTGATGGCTTCCCTTTCGTATTTTAACCCGCTGTATAAAATAAAGATGACAGATGGAGATTGTCCAAAAACAGAGCGGTGATAGCGGAGCGGTGTAGAATGCCGGCTTCTCAATCGGGAGGTCGTGGGTTCGAACCCCGTCATGTACCAATGACTTTGTTTTCTAAGTTATGTACATTTGTGAAATTATAGTAGCAATACTACTCGCTAACGGTGAAGGAAAACATCGTAAGGAAACCCTAGTGTCTGAGGTGTTAGCGTACCTCAGCGCTTGCTACGTACAATGGTCCAATTATGAGGCTAAGTGCGGAAATCTCAGGTCTAACTAAGTGGATGTCACTTGTGGATGCGGAGAGGTGCAGACTATGTGCCACATTACTGACCATTGTCCATTATGGTCCATAAGAGGAGCCACTCGGAAGATTCACTAAGCCGACAAGAATGTGACACATTGGATTGATGGCCTCCCTTTCGTATTTTAACCCGCTGTGTACAGTAAAGATGACAGATGGACACTGAATGTGACAAAGTGGAAAGGCCCTGAAGGGGGCCATAGAAAACGTGGACGTCCATACATGCGATGGGAAGATGACATAAAGTCGATCGCACGTCCAGAGTGGATACGCATAGCGCAAGATAGAGATGTATGGACACAGTTGCAGGAGGCCTACGCCCAATAAGGGTGCTCTAAATATATAATAAAAATATGAATCGCCGAATGTGTTGGTAAGCGGAAATCTCGAGAGCAGCAGAACCGATTTCGCTAATTGTTTTTTTTTTAGAATATTCCTTGAAGTACCTACGAGGATGGTTTAAGAACCATCGTAAGCGTAAGCGTAGGGAAAAATAAAAAAAATAAAGAATCGACTGTTAGGCGGTACGAAGTTCGCTGGGTCAGCTAGTATAAAATAAAAAAATGTTACTCCGGAGTTCCCAAAGGCAAATTTGCATGAAATAACTTCCCAATTCAATTAGATTAGACTAAGAAGAGAACTGAGAAATAATGAATTATAAATAATGATCTATAAATGGAGATTAATGCAATTTAAAGTTGTAAATTTAAGTAAGAATATGTATGTAATTTATTGTAAAAAGCGAAATGAAAGACTATATTTTTATTATTATACGATACGAAAAATAAATAAATACAGTACAAAAGCCTCAATGCACGGGTCCCACACCCATTGGGCTAATTTATCTATATTTTTTTGGTTTCAGCAAGAAGTGCCACCTGCAAGAGTCCTGCTTCGTTCTCGTCCCCGAGAGGGACAATTCTCTGGAGAGGTATACGTTCAGGTGAGGTTACACTACCTACTTTAACCCTGTCGCTGGCGCGAATTAAAGTTTCTGACTATGAAATTTAGTAGCCCTAATCTTTAATATCTCGTATATTAAAACTGTCATATCGTAGTGTTTGTTATCGAACTCCTCCGAAAGGGCTTCACCGATTTATATGATTTTTTCTGTTAGTTGGGTAGGTCTTTTTTATTTAAGTAAGACAGGTTACACTTGACCCCAGTCACGCCTCATGGTAAGCAAAGACGGGGTCTACTATGTTTCGTGCTTGCCTGTTAAATGCTGCTTGATTCTACTTTTAAAGACACTCAGGTTATATTTCTCCGGAAAAACAGACGACGGCAGCGTGTTCCACAACTTTGCCGTTCTTATTACAGTAGAGCGTCGATTATCCGAACGTCGCTTAACCGAACGACCGCTTATCCGAACAGACGAAGATTCAAGATTTTTTTAAGCGTTAATTGTAATTAGTAAAGACAAGATTTACTACAAGATTTTCTGCACTTTTTTTGTTTATTTCCTCTTTGTCCATTAAAGATATAAATAAAATATAACGTGGTTTTCATTTACGGTACGTAAATATGTATGGCTTAATCAATATATAGGTAGTTCGATTATCCGAAAATACCGATTTTCCGAACACCCATGTCCCCCAATTAGTTCGGATAATCGACGCTCCACTGTATAAAATAATTCCCGATTGGCTTGGTGCGGATTCGCGGAATTTCGACGACAAAAGCGTGCATTCGAGACAATCTGGTGGTCGGATGGATGAAAGGGGACGGGGATATAAGTTCATGTAGTCGCAGTGCACACTCTCCAAAATACATCTTCTAGAAGAGGGAGAGGTAAGCGACCTTACGACGACGGTGGTTCGGAGGCCGCCTTGCTTTGATCAATTCCTTATCCTCAATCAGCCTGATAGCTCGACGTTAATCGCGTCAAAAGCCGCAAGCTGGTAGTACTCAGTACTCCAGTACTCCATACATGAGCGGACTTGTGCTTGATACAGGACTAGAAGCTGCTTTGGTGTGAAGTACTGTCTAACTTTATTGAGTACCATAAGTTTTTTGGCAGCTATTTTGGCTTTGGAGTCGATAGAGCTGCGGAAGTTAAGATTAGAGGAAAGATTCATACCCAAGAGCTCTAAATGGTCAGAGATTTCTATCGGTGTATTCTGGTCTGGTTTGGTCGAAGGCTAATATGGCAAAACAACGTTTGCCGAGTCAGCTAGTACATCACAGCAAAAAATTGAAGACGGCTTGATTTTTTTTGTGTAATTACAAAAAAAAAAAACCAGACGAACAGTTAAAAAGTCGAAATTGGTAATTTGGTATGGAAAGTGTTGCAGTCAAAACAATTATAGCACGAAGTTGATCGGGTCATCTTGTTTTGTAGGTAATTTTTAGCCCGTCTAAAACTGGGTTTAACATTACGAGCGATGAAGCATGCTTTACTGGAGGAAAGCCTTAACCGCCTCTCCTTCCAGCCACGCGATGGCGCAGTCGGCGCGGCTGGGCGCGTGGGAGGCTCGTTTAGAGGCGCTCGCGGCGGCAGTGCGCTCGCACACCGCAGTCATGCAGCGCGATGGAGCGGCGCATGTCGACAAGAAGGAGGTGCGTGTGAACACTATACTTCCCGGTTTCGTATAACATTATTTATATCTACCGTACTTCTTCTTCTTCAGGCTATATTATAAAATAAATAAAATAAAATAAAAATAAAAATTCTTTATTTCAGGCATTAAGTACCCATATTATGTTAGTAACAATAGTGACTTAAGACTATATTAGTAACAATAATAACAAATTCTAATCAATTCAAATCAATCAATCAATTATGTACTTATTTTTTTTATTATTATTTTCGATTATTTTTGGTACGTAACTGTACAGAGACTTCTGTGTCTCTCGGCCCACATTTCGGTGTATCGGCTATCTACCCTGTCCGCTATCATAGTCAGAATGCTATTGGGGCTGGCGCGGAGCCTGCAGAGCGCTGCGGCGGACCGGTTGCGGAGCACGGCATAAAAACCATTCACCTGTGCATCCGCAAACATGCCTGATGCGCTGCAAGCCCGCGGCAGCCCCAGCAGCATCCTGAAAGCATTATTATACTGAACTCTTAAAGAATTCAGAGTCTTCTGCCAATATACAGCCCACATATTACAAGCATACATAGATGTACAGTATGATCGAAACAATGTTATTTTAACCTGTGCTGTACAGTATCTAAACCTGTGAACTATCATATTTGCTCTGACACACAATGCTCTGCGCTCCCTCTCAATGTCGGCGTCGTCTCGTAAATCCTCAGTGACAATATGCCCTAAGTACTTAAAAGACGACACCCTAGCTAAAGGTTTACCATTTAAAGCTACTACAGGTACATTTAAAGGGACCTTTTTGCCGGCCTTAAAAATCATGAATTCGCTTTTAGTTGTATTATATTTAAGTCCATGCTGACTAGCGTAGCTTTCACACATTCCTAAAAGTTTTCTAAGTCCACTGACTGAGGGGCTCAACAATACCATGTCGTCTGCATAGCTAATATTATTGACACAGGTTCCGTCAATATGGCAGCCGACATGCATATTGCTGAGACCCTCAATCAGTTCATTTACATACAGGTTAAACAGAGTAGGAGATGTGAGCCCACCCTGTCTCACTCCACACTTCAAACCATATGACTCAGACATAACATTACCCCATTTAATTATATTTAGTTGGCTAGAGTACCAGTACTTAAGTATTAAAATAATCTCTGTAGGAAGTTTACATTTTTCTAGCTTATTCCATAAAATATTATATTGCACAAGGTCATAAGCCTTAGATAAGTCTAAGAAACATGCATACACAGGCGTTAGCCTAGTAACATAGTATTCTACAGTATGCTTTAATGATAAAATAGCATTTTCTGTCGACAATCCCTGTCGGAAGCCAAACTGTGCATCGTGAAGCACTACATATTTATTTAATTCACCATTAATTAATCCATCAAATATTTTTGCAATAATTGTAGCCAAGGAAATTGGTCTGTAATTCGCTTTTGATGATATGTCACCTGTCTTACTCTTAACAATAGGTACCACTATCGTTTTAGTCATTTCAGTTGGCAGATAGGAGTGTCCAATAGACAAATTAAACAACATGCTTAACACCCTTGGAAGATGTACTCCAGCATGCGTGAGATGCTCAACACTGAGACTGTCATGGCCGGGAGACTTACCTCTCTTCATTTGACTGATTAATTTGGCAATTTGTTCAGCTGAAAATTTAGTTTTGCAGTCCCCGTCCATGCCAGTCACAGCAATGTTCGTAGTGCTCACAGATTCACTCGGCTCAGGAGTCATTGTAAAATTTTCTTTAAAGAGATTAGCAATAAGGATTGGATCAGTAATTCCATCTATACTAGTAGGTAAGCCCTGACGAGTATTTAGCTTATTTGTACTTTTCCAGAAGCTACGAAAGTCCTTTTTTGCATGGTGTTCAGCTAACACTTGCATCTTTATTTGCTCTTGGTGCCGCTGGCACCATTTTAATTTAGACTTAAACAGCCTACGACTAGTAGCCATTTCTTCATAAATAGGCCCTGATAATGGACGGTTATGCAAGACCCAGACTTGAAAGCGAAGCCTGGCCTCTGTGTGAGCATTACTAACATGTTTATTCCATCCCAATAGAGGTCTTTTTTTATTGTTAATTATGGGTGCCTCACAACTTGCCAGTGAGGCTTCACTTAGTGCTTCAACAATACTAGAATATAATTTATCAATTATTAATCTATGTTTCGTATTACTGCAATATTTATCACAACATTCTCTCAGTTCAGTGGGAAAATCAATAGTTTTTAACAGTTCATGACATTTATTTGAGTATATACTTATTTGTTCCCCATTCCTTTCACCCCAAATAACACGATTGGGCGTCGTAGTACCAATCTTAACTTTGTACTTTATTAAATCTAAATTACAGGTAACAAATAGAGGGTAGTGGTCCGACCAGTAGGTATCATATTTCACATAAGTGCCAACAATAGTCTGCAGGGCAGCATTCGTAACAACACAGTGGTCTAACCACCGATTACATCCATGACTCTCGCTAGTGTAAGTGTACTCACCCGAGTTCACACCTAATTTTTTGATGTCTGCACAGCACCAATCGTGATCCATACAAAAACACATCAGTTCAGTGTAAAAACTTTCACCCGGGTGTGCATTAAAGTCACCCAAAAGGTACGAGTGCTCAACATTACAATTTTCTGTAATTACCTGTACAGCACTAACAATTTCTGTAAACTCTGTAAGATTATCTATTTTGTCTACAGGCATATAAATACAAAATACAAGGAATTTTGTTTTGCATGTAGATATTTGAATACAACTAACACGAGGGTTATCGCAATGTATCACTGAGACAGAAGAGAATACACTTTTCCTCCATAACAATGCAGTCCCGCCGTGGGGACGACCTCGCAGCACACTGGTCTGAACATCCACCGCAGACGTACCTGTGCAGCCGAACTCGTCACTGATAGTTGATAGGTATGGTAAGTCATGAGGTAGTAGCCAAGTTTCTTGTAGGGCTATTATGTCGGCGGTCTTACACAACTCTCGGACTCCATCGATGCTACGTTTTACATTTTTACAATTAAAAGTCACAAATGTATGAAGACTGGAGCTGGAACTAATCATGGAGATTTATTAGGTGTTCTCCCTCCTTCTTGGAGTGCCCGTCTATGTCCGGGAAACTGGACAAATCGCCGAAAAACGATGCCCACTGGCCACATCGCTTCATCAAGGAAAAGTCCAACCTTGAATTTTGATACGAAAAGTTTGTATGCATTATGATCCTTCCTTTTATCCCGTATCTGGATCTTTTTTAGCGTCACCTGTTCGTTGGTTTTCGATGCTATGTAATTTACAATGTCACTTTCTGCCGTCTGTTTGTGAACATTCGTAATCAATATAGGCACCTTACTCTCCGCCGCTCTAAAGCCATCCGTGGCAGGAACTGCTTTTCCCATTTTTCCTTCCAGTTTGTTCGCAATCCTTCGTTGTTTTCGTCTTTCCACGACTTTCCACTCGCCGTTTTGCACAATATCCGCCATAGTGGGTAACTCAATATTTGTTGCCGTATCTAACGGTTGTAACGGTTGTTGTTGCGTGTTAACTGGCAGAATTAGGTCGTCTTTTGGGTCGCATGTATTTGTAATAGATAGTGGCTTCTTTATTTGTTCGGGTAGTGATAATTTTGCATCACCGTTCTGCGCCAAAATCGAGTGAGATGTTTCTACGGGTTTGCTTACGCGGGAGCAGGACAGAGGGGTATTGACACGAAATTCACTGCTCTTATCAATGTCTTCTATGCTTCGCTGACATTCCGACCGGCCGAGGTCCGAGTGGTTCATTGGCTGAGAGCCGCTATTGTTGTAATCTTCGCGTCTGTTTACATTCAAACATGCATCGTTATTTTCCCAAGGCGATAAACCCATAGGACCGCTGTAGCACTCTAAACTACCCTGCACGCAATGCGCACCTCTACGTCTATTAACATAAGGTTCAGAAAATTGAAACTCTGACTTAGGACATTTTAGCTTTTCAATTTCTTTCTTCATTTCCTCATATTGTTCCTGAGTTACGTACTGTGTTCCCGCCGAGTAATGATCCTGTATGTCTCTAAGCTCCTTCTGGATGAGCACAATATCCTTCAGTAGCCGGGTAACATCGACGTGATCGAAAGTCACTGGCGGTAGTTTCTGCAGCTCTTTAGCCACGAAAATCGGCAATTGTTCGGGGTCTGTTTCTTTAATGAGGCAGATAATGTCGTCCAAACTGCGCCGTACACCACCTGCTCCTCTGCGTACCTTCTTTTGCTGACACAGGGAGTCACATAGAAGGGTTTTCGCGTTTTCAACGTCAGCATCCGAAAAAGACGTTGAGCAGATGCGGATCAGTGATTCCTCGTCCATCACGTCGATCTTATTTTGCACAAAAGATAACAACTCATTTATAACAATGTTGCAACTGCTGCACTTCACTAGATTAGGGGACATTGTCCACCTCGTATTTAACTGACTGAACGAAACACTTAGTCCACTGCTGGACATAGCCCTCCCCTAATGAGCGCCATAGCGCCCTGTCTTCGGCTTCCCGCATACAGCGTCTGCCGGCAGTTTCATATGTACCGTACTGCTTGTGCAAATCCTGAACGATTCCAATGGTCTGAAAAATTCTATCTTAAAAATAATTGCTATATTGTGAACGTCAGGATTCTGACAGGATTCGGTGCGTATTATTAGGTCTCTAATACAGTCTGTGTACGTGTGGTGTCTGTTCTACTCTGGAAAAGACCAGAGTAAAAGTTATGTACAATCTTTTTTATTGTATGTACATCAGGAATTACATAAGTGACTTAAGCAATAATATGCTACAGTACAATTAGCGGCCTTATTACTAAAAAAAAAGAATAAAAAAAAAATCATACACTCATTGACTGGTAGTAGGTATTAAAACTAAACATTCTTAAACAATTATACTATTTTTATTTTTAATGCACTACACTACATGCACCCGTGCTAAGGACAATTTTAAAAACCTATTTAGAGGCTAAAAATTCCACCCATGCCGGGATTCGAACCCGCAACCTTCTTAAACAAGATAGGTATTTATGTTAGTAATGTTGTTAGTAACTCTGGGCCCCTTTAAAATTGAGAAACAATTATGATTTGACCATCAATTTTGTTTATTTTCTATTTGTTGGGGTTACAACAGGATGAGTTGCACATAAATCACGATTAACGAATTAAAATCTTGCTTTATTCAATTAAAACTATGTCTCCGCGATTATTTTCTGCGTGTGAATATGAGACTTTTGCATGTTAGTAGTCTGACTCTAATTTACTTTTCGTCTTTGTTTCCAGGTGGTCCGCAAACTTGGGGAGCTGTTCTCTCTCCGACACCAGCTCAACGTGGAGTCTGATCTGCTGGACACTCCTGACTTCTACTGGGAGGAAGAGCAGCTGGAGCGCCTCTACTCCAGCACCGTAGCCTACTTCACTATTCCTAGGAGGACTAGGGTCAGTATTCGTATTTAGTGTTTATTGTACTCACATAAATATTGCTACGTAACAGTGAAATTAAACTAAAGCGTTACAATAATATAACTGGATACTACCTACTATTTCAAAGATGGAGGATCGGAATCAGATTGGCAGTGCCAAGGTAACCATGGGAGTGTATGAGAAGACCACAGTTAGTGGAAGGAACAAGTTCTTCGTAAGAACTTGTTCTTAGTGATCAGATACACTAACGCGTTCGTTATCAACCCTTGTATGTCCCCACTGCTTGGGCACGGGTCTCTTCTTGCATCGCAGAAAGGTTAGGCCATACTCCACCACGGGGGCCTAGTCCGGGTTGGTGGAGGATTGTAAGACAGTGGCGGGCCTTACTGTCAGAAGTTATCAAGGCCTCTTACATGGTTTAACGACTGCCATTGCATGACAGCCGGCACCAACGGCTTAACGTGCCTTGCGAATCACGGAAGCGCTCGGAAAAATGCCAATAACGGTAGTCACGAGACGGTCAACCATCCTGCACCTGACCGCGCCTGTTGCTTAACTCAAGTGATTGATTCCAATCACTCGGTTCGCCTAGGCCACGAGCGCTTCAGTCACTAATGCGTACAACATAGAAATTATATTGTACATGATTCCATGTTACCAATAGCGCCATCTTGATTTACGTAGTGAGGGCCCCAACCCGTATCGCCGTTTCATACAGGAATAAACTCCACTCTGACCATATTTTCTCAAGTCATCCTAGATCTAATACATAAGTTGGTACAAGTACCTACCTAGTGAGATTCCAAGAGTGCAATCAACAGTTAACGATTGTAAATTGTATTGTCTAAGCTGGACGTTGTCTAAGCTGGTAGTGAAGTAAGTTTTCTTGCCTTCAGGTTCTGAACGAGCGTCTAGCCCACTGCGTGGAGCTGCTAGGGCTCCTCTCCTCATGGGCAGCGGACAGGCACCACGTGCGGCTGGAGTGGATGGTCATCGCACTCATCATGGCGGAAGTACTCTTCGAGTTGCTGCATCTGTTCGAGAGGTATAGCGTGAGGCGCGAGACCGTCGAATTGTAGTACACGGTACTGGCGTGCGAAGTGCTCTAAACGGGGCTCCGCGTCTACAGTCGGCAGTGGTGTGAATGAGGCTTAAGTGGGTGTTTTGGAATGCGACGCGAGGGCCTGGACGTGTTTATATGAAATTCTGTGTATTTTTGTATATGAAAGAAAGTGATCTCTGTGTTGGGGTGGGTAGTAGTGTGAACGGGGCTCGTCCGTTAGCACTGGAAGTGGTGTGAATGTGGTTACAGAGGTGTGTGTTTTCTTTTAGGATATTGTATGTGCATGTGGAAAGAGAGCCTATAAATTATAATTATAGTTGTGGTGGTGATAGGGTTTTTGGCCCCGGCCAGTAGAGGTGTGAATGAGTCTTGGTTAATATATGGCTAGGTGCATGAAAGGGCCTCCCCGAACGTAGTACTGATGTTGGAATTTAAATTAAATTTAGTACCTCGGCTTTAGCGAAACGGCACAATATTTTTAAGTAAACAAGTGGTTCGGTACAAAGAGTGGCATCAATGTCTATTTATGCGTTACCTATCAATTTAAAAAAAAATCTCAATATTCTTTTTCGTTTTTTTTTCTGGATTTTGTTATTTTATATGTAACAAGTACATAATATCATCTATTACTCGCATTATATATGTCTTATATTATATGTATATCGCATCAATATGTATAATATCAATGTACCCGCTTATATTCTGGGATCATGGTTGTATGAGGCGTATTCTTGGCAGCGTATTGTTCTTTACGATGGCAATCATTTTAAGATAGTACAAAGAAAAAAAAAAGTGTAAATATTGATCTGCAAGAACTTTACAATTTAGTTGTGTTTGTGAATGTTTTTATTGACCGGTTGATGTAAATGTCTTTAAGTATATTGGAAGAAAACAAAATATAGTATTTTCTAAGGTTAACACAAGCACTAGACATAATTAAAACTGTTTTCTTACGGATTTCACTCGTTTATTACATTTTTACAATTTTCCGACGTTTCGGAACTTTTTCAGGTGCTGTGGTCTCGGATGACATGCGAATAAACGAGTGAAATCCGTATAAAAACAGTTTTAATTAAACAAAATAATGCCAAAGTAGCGTTGACTGTAAATTGTAGTGTGTAACTGCATGTAATTATTATGTAAGTATGTAATTAGTATAGCATTTAGTATGGCTCGTATGTAAATTATAGTTTCGTATACTCTTTTAAATAAAACATAATTCTTTAGTTTATTTTTGTACGTTTATTTGACTCCATCCATCATCCCTTATTCCACATCACAGAGATATTTATTTAAAACTGCTACGGACGACCCAAATATTATTGCACCAAGCTACGGTAGATTATACCAGTGGGTGTACTCATACAAAAGACAGATTGATTTGTCCACTAAATTAAAATGACCACCTGTGTACCAAAGGACAAATGAGTGTACAAATGGGACAGTAATAAAATGCCTACAGCCAACGATATCATCCCTTCTACGTCCCCACTGCTGGGGCACGGGTCTCTTCCTGCATCGCAGGAAGGTTAGGCCATACTCCACCACGGGGGCCGAGTCCGGGTTGGTGGAGGATTGTGGGACTGTGGCGGGCCTTACTGTCAGAAGTAATCAAGCCGCCCATAAGACCTCTGACATGGCCATTACATGACAGCCGGCACCAACGGCTTAACGTGCCTTGCGAAGCACGGAAGCACTCGGAAAAATGCCACTGGCGGTCACCCATCCTGCGCCTGACCACGCCGAGGCCTTATGGGTGGCTTGATAACTTCTGAAAGTAAGGTCAGCCACTGCCTTACAGTCCTCCACCAACCCGGGCCCCCACGGTGGAGTATGGCCTAACCTCCCTGCGATGGGACGTATAAGGGTTGATATCGTTTATCGACTTTTACTCCCAAGTCCAGAGAAAAATCTGATAAGTATTCTTAAATTAGTTGTAATATGTAAGTACTTACAAATTTTTAAAGAACCCTCAGTCCGCGAGTCAGTCTCGCACTTGGTCGGTTTTTTAAATCTTTAACTTAATATCTGTATAATTTCCATTTTTATTTACAACTAGCTGATCCAGCGAACTTAAAGAATAAAGAATAGACGCCTAAAAGTCTATTCTTTTATTTATTTTTTGTTTTTCTCTCCGTAAGAACCATCCTCGTGCTTCAAAGAATATTGGAAGGGAAGAGCGGGCGATCGTGTTCTTCCACTAAAGGGAAATTTTTCGGCAGGCAGGCGGAGCCAACCAAACCGCGGATTTCCTCACGATGTTGTGTAGTAAAAAAATATTATGCCGATTTGTCTTATGTGCTTTAGTCGTCCGACCCTAGGGATGGTCGAACCAGGAATGTACCAGGTGTAAGCCACTCGCTGCTCCATTGTTCCAGGAGCCTGGCCCGCGTGAGCTGGCGCTTCGGGCCCGACCGCGGCCAGACGCTCTTCAGCAACGAGTTTGAAGAGAACATGTTTCAGGACTTGACCATACTCGACACTTAGAATGTGCATTGGTGTATCCAGGGTTATATCTACCTCCGTGGCGTACCGGTGTAGCGCATCTGCCTACCATGCAAGAGCTCCCGGGTTCGAATCCCGGCTGGGGACAAAAAAACCCCAGGTCTTGGATGTTTACATGTTTGTGATATCGCTGTTTCTGAGTGCTTAGTGCGAGTTTTTTAACTACTCGATCACGTTAACGTAAACTCATATTTCTATGGCATCGAGGAAGCGCCACCTAGCGACAAGTATGGAAATGAAAATAGCTGAGTGCGAGTTGTAATGGTTTACGTTGAGAAGTGAACACGTTTAGCAGCCAAAACACGAATAAACGCGAGTGCGAGTTGTACTGTGACAGCGTTTTGCCAGTTCGAACGGTTAACTTACTCATACTCACTACTCAATGCTCGATTAACGCGGTAGTAAAGTTATTCGATTGGATCTGTCAAACTCGCACTAAGCACTCTTGTTCCCACGACACAGGGTATCCTAGTGTGGGGCCAGAAGCAATGTATGTGCCTGTATGTAAATGTTATGTTATGTTAAAATGTTATGATGATTTATTAGGTAAAACGTTTACCTAATAAATAATCGCGATTAGACCCGTTTAATATATAACTATTTATGAGTATCGCGAATCATTAACAAATAGTATTCAGGGTTATTTACCCAGGGGCCTCGAAGAAGCGATGTTCGATATTTACTCGAGTGCGTCGAATCGAGTGTGCTGTGATTTAACATTCCGGGGTGGTTACTTCCCACTTGAATCCCCCACCTACCTACAACCTTAGGTCAAAGTAAGAATAGGAGTAAGATAAGATAAGATAAGGATATTCTTTAAAGTAAAGTATTATGTAATAATGTAGCCCATATATGTCCCACTGTAGGGCACAGGCCTTCGCTCAGAGATAGAGTATGGGGTTACTCACCAACATCAAAAATGAAATAATTTAGCAAGAAAAGGTGCTTTCAAACATCTTGAAAAATTTTAAAAACCTATTTTAGAGGCTACAAATTCCACCCATGTCGGGATTCGAACCCGCGACCTCTGGCTATCCGTGCCAGCGCTCTTTCCAGTTGAGCTAATGGCGACTCACCGGCATCAGTGAAATTTCTAACCTCTTTACAATATTCGACATCTGGCTGAAGTAATTTGCATCACTTGCAGCCCGAGTACACCTACCTTGCAGTTAGGTTTTTACATCGGAATGATATCGCTGTACCCACATGATTATTACTCTTTTTAATGCACTAACCCGTGCTAAGGACAATGCATCTTGAAAAATGTGCAACAGTCGACTTTAGCGACTTTTTAGCGGCCTGAAAGTGGCGCGGGGAGCAGAAAACGCGATTGGTTGATAAGGCGGTGCTTTACCCCGCGCTTCACTTTCCCTCTTTTTCGAGCTTTTTGCTCAAGGTGTGTGTCGACATCCCCTTCGGCCACTTTGGAAACCACAGGTTCGAAACCAGCTTTGGAAACAGAATTATTTTTCTTTTTAGGAAACCTGGTTGCGAATGAAGAAAAATAATTCTGTTTTCTAAGCTGGTTCCCAATGCAGAATATAAAATGTTTGTTTGGAACTCATTCATGGATCAATGATATGCATAAAACCGATTTTTTTATCTTCTTCTTCTTCAGGCTGTATTAGTCCACTGCTGCATATAGTCTTCCCCTAATGAGCGCCATAGCGCAAGGTTGTGCCATTATTGGGGGGTAAAGCTCATAATCCCCCCCGCTGGGCATGCCGGTTGGGGATCGCAGTTCGGTGGAATTGTACTGCGGGGGGCGCTGCTGCCGAAGGTTTGTGTCCCTTAGTCGCCTTTTACGACACCCGCGGGAAGAATTTGGGTTGGTGCTATTCTCTAGGCCGACACCACACAGCAGCAATTTTTTTATACCTTTGACTAAGTTTCCTAAAAAGAAAAACAATTCTGTTTTCGAAGCTAGTTTCGAATATTTGGTTTCCAAATTGGCCGAAGGGTCAGTACCTATAAGCACTTGAGAAGTATTTGACTAAAACTTTTGCATCTACGTAAGGAGATGATTTATACAGTGTCTAGTGGTACATTCACTCACAATAGATAAGTAAAGGGACCACTCGAACGCTGCAGTGACTGGGACATTGTTTTAGATATACTTAACTAACGACTGTGTTAAAGATGTTGTATAGAATCAGGCGTTACTTTGCGGAAATCCATAATAGCATTAATAAGTTAAAATTACTTTAACTTATTAATTCTATTTTTGCTAAATTAATGCAAAATTCCGCCAAAAATCCCACAAGCATACGCTGCAAACAGCGTGTTTTCTCACACAAGTATTGGTGTCGGTGGTGGTGTGTTCGTTTCTTGCTTCTGCTTGAAAAAGTGGAGGGAGGGCGGTGCATTAACTAACCGCATGGTGCTTGTAGGATTTTTGGCGGAATTTAGCAAAGTAATTTTAACTTTTTCATGACTGTATTAAATCTAATTTTAATTTGAATTAAACAGGACTATTTTTTCTACGATAACTTGTTTTACATGCCACAAATCTTAGCTATTGCCACGAAAATTATAATAGGCGTTGTGAATTCTAGAGGAAAGGGTTGATAATGACAAATATAATTGTCATCTAAATAATCGTTTATGCTATAGTAGCCCTGTTGGCACAAAGTGTACTTAACACATTTTTGTAGCCGCGTTTCAGGCAAGCTGATTATATCTTCAATGAGATAAAAAAAATACATCAGTTTTATTTCTGACAAACTGCATAACAATTTAATAACACGTGTGGTATTAACAGGTGTTGTAACGGGCCTGAAGAATATGAGTAGTTATAAAGCCTTTTATGGGCGTTTTACGGTTTTACTGTCGGCGTAAGTTTTTAAGACAGTTGAAATGGACTATACAATGGTATTAAAAGAATACATACATTATTACCCAGTTATATTTTTATTTGAATACTACTTACATATGCAGTTTTATAATCAAAATACTCACATTTATTACGCTTTCTTCCTGATTGTGTATCATGTTAAGTTTTTATAGTCACATTCATTACACTTGTAAAGTTTGTCTTAGTGTTTTTAAGTGTAACTGTAATTAAAAATTGGATTGGACGACGTGGAAACTTAAGTTGTTGGCAGACAACACACTTAGGCACGTTAGCTCTTATCATGCGTGCCTTAAGTGTTAGTTTACTTCGATGAAATATAGGGCATCCCACGGCTATGCAACATGGAGGGAAAGTACCTTTAATATTGTAGATGAAACATTTTACTGAAAGAAGACATTATTTTAATTTCAAAAACAATCTTAACTGCATTTATAGAGTTTTAAATAATTACACGGTTGAACCGGGAATCGAACCCGCTACATGAGAAAAAAAATTACCCTGTAGCTTTATCACCCTGATCGGAAGGCTTCATCATAAGGAATATTTTTGCTAAATAACATACTATCAGAAATAAAAGGAAGACAATGAATTTTAACATTTTTAATACAAAATTAATTAATTTATCAAATGCTCAAAATGAGTCCCCTCCTGTTGAATACAATGTCGCACTCTTTTGATTATTTCACTCCCTGTCGATCATTTGATCTTGTTGTGGTGGATATTCAGAATAATACGTCTAAGTTCTGTTTGTAGCTCGTGGACACTTTCATACTGGTTCTTGTAAACTAAACTTTTTACATAACCCCATAAAAAAATCTAACGGGGCGAGATCTGGGGATCTTGGCGGCCATTTTGTTTGTCCATTTGTCCTGATCCAGGGACGAAAGTGTTCATTGAGATAGTCCCTTGTTCTGTGACTGTTATGAGCCGGAGCCCCATCTTGCTGAAAAATAAGGTTTTGTCGTTCTGCAACCGGAAGATTATTTATCTCATTTCTTAAAATCTCAAGTATTTTTAAATACCTTTCCATATTCAAATGCCCTTCGTAAAAATGTACTAAGAGGACCCGGTTGGTAACGAACCCAGAGTCCATTGTTTTACCCACCGGGCTATCAAGCTAGGAAGCAAATAGAAAAAATAGCTAAAAGGAAATTATGAAAATAAGAACCTAAAAAAAGAAGCCCCCTCCTTGTTCTTATTTTCATAATTTCCTTTTAGCAATTTTTTTCTCCGAAATTCAGACTTCAACAATCCTATCTGAGAGCATTGATGAAGTTATTTACCGGGTAGTGTACCAGCATTGTGGCAGTCCGGTAGCTACACTGCCGGAAATGTCGTTCACGGTGACGGCGACGCCGGCCGTGTCGGTTCTAATAAAAAGATCTACATATATTGAATGTCACCAGTTCTGTTTATGAAAAGCTTGCACTTGGTATGACGTTCTTTGTATTGCTCTTCATGTGTAGGATTCAAATAGTAAAACTGGTATCTAACCAGCGATGGGCTACGTAATGAGATGATTTATACAGGGTTCAGTGGCTTCTTCAGTCATAATATATACATGGGTGAAGGGACCGTATAGGTGGTATCTAATGTATTAGAGAGCGTATAGATGGTATCTAATGTAATAGATTTAAGAGGACTAGAGAAAAGATGGTCATAGCGGAGTTTTTTCCCGCTGCCTTTTTCTCCACTACACTACGGCCCGAAGGCAGCGGCTTTCACTTTCATGTTACGTTGTACCTTGACATTCAGAATGTAAATTCTTTACGTTGAAATAAATTGAATTGAATTGACCACTCGGACGCTGCAGTGCCTTGGACATTACATTTCACATGGCGTAGACTTGCCCAGCACCTGTACCATCCTCACAGCTTTCTCGGCCTAGACCACAGGAAAGAAAAGTCAGTACGTGGGGGTCAACAAAGCCGCGGGTTTTCTTACGATGTTTTCCTTCACAATTAGCGTGTGGTATTGCTACTACGTAGACATTCGTCGAAAAACCAAGGTCGAAGACGTTGGTGAGCGGATCACAGACTTAAAGTGGAGATGGGCGGGGCACTTGACTAGAAGGGACGACGGCCGGTGGACCAGGGCAGTATCGGAGTGGTGGCCAAGGGAAGGAAGGAGGTTGGTAGGCAGACCACCGACACGATGGTCAGACGACATCGTGAGGGTTGCGGGTCAGAGATGGATCAGGTTAGCACAGGACCGTGAGGAATGGCGCAATAAAAAGGAGGCCTATGCCCAGCAGTGGGTTGATGTGGGCTGATTATAGATAGATAGATAGATTGATTGCTACTACGAATTCGCAGATTTACGTGACTTAAAAAAATAACTAAGGCTTAGGGTGAGTATGGGTGAATCGGACCTGCGTCTCTCACTTCAGAGTCCATTGTTCGACCCACTGGGTTACCTCCATTTATGGATGAATTTGTTTGTTTTGGTATCTGGGTTATCTAGTATCTGTGGTGGTTACAGAAAGTTAATGAAGTGACTATCTGTAGCTAAAGTGCCTTTCGGATTGTCAATACAACAATCTGATATGGTACCTAATTTAGTATGTAGTCCTTTTAATTTTAGAAAGTTTCAGTTTTTACGATAAAAAATTCACTTATTTCCGGATTCACTTTCGTCGGAAGAGTCCGACCAGCACGGGTAAGTAGTACGAAGTTGTTAGTTTCACAAGAAGCTCACTAAGAATTCTAAGAAACGACACATTTGGTTTTTTTCAAAACTGCTTTTAACTTAATTCACAGGATTTTAGGATAACGAAGATGTGAACATAGATATTTTCTAGAAGTTTTAAGTCTTTGTAAAAGCTTTGTAAGTCTTTGTAGTCGGGGCTGTAGGTAATGCAATTTGCTTAAGTCAGATGTCGCTGCCTGTACGTAATACAGAGAATATTGTAAAGAGGTTCGAAATTTCACTGATGCCGTGAGTCGCCCATTGGCTCAATTGGTAGAGCGCTGGCACGGATAGCCAGAGGTTGCGGGTTCGAATCCCGGCATGAGTGAAATTTTTAGCCTCTAAATAGGTTTTTAAATCTTTGTAAAAGCTTTCAATGGCACCCTTAGACAACCCTGAGTGAATATGATAAATTAATATAACTTTATAAGTTAAAAAGTTATAAAATAAGTCTAAAGTTAGGATTAAAAATTATAAGTCTACTTAGCATACTACGTTACCTAAGTTTAGAGTCTTAGGCTAGATCTCATTTACAATGTAGGTGCCTATGTAAAATTTGGAAAATTTGTCTGTAACCTTGTGTTCTATATAAATAAATCAATATGTTTTATTTAAAATACCTATTTAGCGGTTAAAAATGCCACCCATGGTGGAATATTTAAAAGGGGTTCAAAATTTCACTGATGCCGGTAGTTACCCATTAGCTCAGTTGGGAGAGCGCTGGCACGGTAAGCCAGAGGTCGCGGACTCGAGTCCCGGCATGGGTGGAATTTTTAGCCTCTAAATAGGTTTTTAAAATTGTCCTTAGCACGGGTTAGTGCTATAAAAAGAATATAATCATGTTTTATTTAATTAACAAAGTTTCCAAGTAATTGTCACTTGTGACTAAGTATAGTCACAAGTGACAATTACTCCCAATTATTTGGCATCTCTAGCCCCATGTAATGTCCAGTAACATAACACCGAGTGCCCCACACACACTAAACCCTGTGGAAAACAAATCGTGTCTAATCAACCGTCCCATGTCAACAAGGGCTTGTTAACCCTCGCCTGCCACATGGTCAGGGTCGCATCTCAAAGGTCACTCTGACCCAATTACTGACACTTCGTAGGGTTTTAAGCGACAGGATTTTTCAATCTAATGCAGCGTCTACTGCGGATATTATTCTAGGGTTTTTTGGTTGAACGATCTTTGAACAGAGCATGCATTCGTTTGTTTAATTTCTGGTTAAAGAAAAGAAAATAATAGTACAGGCGGACATACATCGACCAAATAAGGGATGTATTAGCAAAGGGGAAGATAAAAAGTACCCGGAGCCGGCGTGCGTGCATGCAACGACTTATGAACGTCGATGAAGCGAAGGTGATTTGTCAGGATCGTGGCAAGTGGCAGTCCCTGGTCTCTGCCTACCCCTCTGGGATACAGGCGTGAGGTTATGTATGTATGTTTTTTAACCTTTCAGTCATCTGTTTAAGACACATTATACTTCTGTTTGTTGTCCCTAATAAATAAATAATAATAAAATAAATAAATAATAAATAAATAAATATAGACATTGTAGTCCGGATTTACTTACGGGTGTTGTTATATCCGGACTAAAAGTCTACAATGTGTTGTGCTTACGAAAGTTTTAGATCAAAAATATAGACATATTACACAGATCCCGTTAGCCTCATAATAAGTACAAATGACTTGTGTTACAGGTGCTAACTCGACGATAAATTTAATACAATAAATACATAGATCCAAGACCCGAGACAAACTAGAAAGTTCATTTCCTGGTTTGACCCGGCCGGGGATCGAACCCTAAGCCTCCGATTTTACAGTCAGCATGCCAAACCGAGGCCGTCTAATAAAGAAAATAACTCGCGTGCACTCTACTCGGTTACGAGTACGTTACGTGTGGCTTTACAACTAACATGTAAGGGATAAGGTGCTGTCGGGTGAAGGTATGCAAGCTTAATACATCAGTTTGTCAATCTTTGCTATAGGTACATAAAACCTCTTACATAATAATAAATAAATAGATAAAAATAAAAATGCTTTATTTAAAAATCCAGGAATACAATGATGATCAATTGCAACTCCCACACTAGGTACAGCCTGTGTCGTGGAAGTCGGGTAGGTTACGAAAAATCATAATAAGCACCGGTTGACAGTGCGAAACAATATCGAGTCATAGGTGTACATTACGACCCACTTCGCAATATGTCATCATTAACATATTGTTGCACTGGCAACCAAAGCGAACATGGTAGCGCGTAGGTTTAGTCTATGTACAGCGGAGGTAAAAATTACGCTGTTTAGGGCATACTGTACATCACTATATACTTGCAGCCTATGGACTAAATACTACACGCCACAAGTCGTTAAGTGCCCTCCGTGTCCAATACAACAACGCACTCAGGGTGCTGTTGTGGCTGCCCCGCTGGTGCAGTGCGTCGAGTATGTTCGCGAGCGCCCGCGTCGACGGCTTCCACGCCACACTTCGCAAGCGCTGCGCCTCAGCACTGAGTAGGCTGCGGGCCAGCGGCAACGGCATCCTGGCGTGCATAGCGGACCGGTTTGACGGTCGCTTCCTAACCCACTGGGTTAGGATTCATTTAATTAGTAATAATAAGTACTAACATAGTGTAAGCAATTATCTGTGTAACTAACATTTTATTTGTGTATCTGTTGTAATATGGATTTGATTTAAAGTCTGAAATAAACGTTATATTATTATTTATTATTATTAATCAGCTGTCAATCGTCATCAGCATCATGATTATCAAAGACCTATAGTTCATTTTGTTTAGATACGAAGAAAAAGTGCAAACAATCTTGATACGTCTTTTTATTAAATTACACAATTTTTAAATCAAAATCTTTACATATTACCAATTAAATCTGTTTTTTGTAATTTCATGTTATTCAAGTAAAATGTCAATATTTTCATCCGTGAACTTAGGCAGTGAAAAAGAATTTTAACACTTATTTTTTGTTCATTAAAGAATACATGCAAGTTAAGCAGTAGGGGTCTGTGAGACCGTAATAGCTAGGTTTCATTCATAGCAGATGGCGTTATTGAAGGGCACTATAATTTGTTTATTGCATCACTTATTATGTTTTCTCTTTGTCAAAATCGGAGCAAGAACATTAATTCTTAATAATATTGTGCAAGGGGTAGGTACTTCGCTGTTGCAACTCTGTAATATTCTATATTGTATTTTTATTCATTAGGTAATAGGGTTCACCTCTTTAAACTTTATTAATTTAACTTTTTTGTATTTTCATCGTATTTATTTATACATAAACTCACGCTGGCATGTAGAAGGGGGTGGGTAAAATTGCTACCCTGAAATCTGACATACTTACCCCTCTAAACTTTGATGCCGATAAGCCTAACCTAGCGGTTAACTGTGAAGGAAAACATCGTGAGAAAACGAGATTGTAAAGATTGTCGTAAACGGGTGCGTGTGGGAATAATTCTTTTTCCGAGAGAAGCCCTGCACCCTGCAGTGGGACGTATATTAAGCTGCGTTATTATTATTGTTGTGATTTTTTTCACCTTTCATTTGACTAAGGATCTTTTTTTTCTCTTTCTGTTTCTCTTTATATATCATTGAAAAACAGGAATAGTGTATTTGTTGATTTTACTTTTATTCTTTGGGCTTTTATCTAAGCAAAATATAAAATAGACATCTCACTGAAATCAGTAAAATTTCGAACCTATTTATAATTTGATTGATAAACAGTTTGCTCTCAACAAATTGGCTTAGGTTCTTAAACAGTTTTGAAATAAAACCATAAACAGTTTTTGTGCAACCCCTAATATTTTTTTTTATCATAAGGACCCCAACCACTAAAAATATCGCATTGCCAACTACCACTATGACGACCCCTTGGATAGTTGACACGATAAAGTTGCCGGTAGTTAAAATAAACAAGTTGTGGATGTAGACGGGATTAGATTCGCACCCCGCTGTCTTTTTTGGTCCCTTGAGGTTTTAGACATTTAATCCAACATTGGGACTTAAGTTGTATATATTTTTGGATACTGGAACTCTAATGCGTCATTTTTAGGTGCTAAAGTTGCAACGTTCTGCAAGGTTTTGAGACACACTACATATCATATTTGTAAAAGAGTTTTATTGCTATTTTCGTTTTGTAGTGTCTGCAGTAAGGAAATTACAATAAGTGTATACTGATTTAATGTTTCTCCTTCTGTTTTTGTTGGTAAGTATAATGTTGGCATTTAAAAAATAACCTTTTGGCTATATACTATCATAATGAATCAATTACCTTCACAGCAATACAGTTTGATAACTTTGTCCTTATGTTGGAACTGCTTAAATTTTCTGTCTCTATCCAGGTCTCATTTTGTTCCTTTTGCGATGCTAATTTATTAACCTAGTGTTTGGTATAATAGTTGTTTCACAATCTGCTTCAAATATTGTGAAAGCCTTTTCTTGTCTGTCTGTTTCTATGTGTGACAATTGATGTGAATTATTTAATGATATGCTATGCCCAGCAGTGGCTTGATGTGGGCTGATTATAGAAATATATAGATTCAACGATATATTTTATATAAACCTTTGTATGTCCCTACTGCTGGGCACGGGTCCATCTCTGCATCGCAGAAAGGTACCACTCCATTACGGGGGCCAAGTACGAGTTGGTGGAGGTAGTGTCAGTCATAACTTAACCTAAAATAAACACAAATATTCGACCAATCCGAATGGCCCAACCCTGGTCGCAAATCCGCCGGCTCAGCCTCACCGCGCATGCGTCCACGTACTCTTAACATTTTCGGCCAGTCAGCTGTGAGTCGCCAGGGGTGGTCTGCGCTGCCACGTTCACCGCTTGCAGTGTTATTCTTAGGAAATAAAACCTATTTATTTTGGACCTCGTTTTTGGAATCCTTTGTGGTGTCATTGTGAGTGTTGTTAGTGTCAAAGTGCTTGGTTGAATGGCGGGTGATAATATTGGTTTTAGCACAGATGTCTGTGGGTTTTACCTAGGAAATTAATCGTCTAGGCTCTCAGACTGTTACAGTGCGGGTTTAGTTTTTAAATCGTGATACATTTACGTAGTGAAGTGATTTTGTGAATAATCCAGTGTTTTCCTTGGACTAGGAGACAGTTGGGGAGCGGCAAGGTAAGTTTAGTTTCAAGTATTTTCGATTTTGTTAAGGTCTTCTTGCGCATAAGGGTGATAATTCAATGACACCCCGCAATGTAAAGAGAGGCGTAATTTTGCTCGTAGTAGAGGTGTAATAGTCGGCCTTGTTTAGGATTTTATTTAATGATTAGAAGTACATAATGTAGAAAGACAAAAAAAAAATCCTTTTTAAATCTAGAATTCGTCCAGTTCTTAGATCCCAGTGATATTATGGACAGTGGGCTTGGCCCGGAGTATGGCCTAACCTTCCTGCGATGCAGGAAGAGACCCGTGCCCCAGCAGTGGGGACATGCAAGGGTTGATAACGTTAGGCACATTTTTTTCTTAATAACCCTATTATACAGATAAGTATGATAGTGCAACTTGGCGCTCTTTAGGGGAGGGCTATGTCCAGCAGTGGACTAGTATAGCCTGACGACGACGACGACAGATAAGTTTGCAACAATAACATTTAATATACAGAGTTGGAGATATTTTTTGCAAAGGCCCGTAACGTAATAAATTTTTTTTTATTTTTTTTTTAAATGGCTTAAGCATGTGGCAGGCAATTAATTAATTAAATAAACTTTAAATAAACTTTATTGAACAGAAGACAATTTACATTACAATATACAGTAGCACCCACACTAGGCATAACCTGTGTCGTGGGTACTAACACTCTAAATATAGATTTACATAGGTGTCTTAGCTTTTAGTTACAATAATAAAAGATTAAGTGACTCAGTGTGTGAGGGTGTGTTTGGGTGTGTATATGTCTGTTTGTGTTTGTGTGTCTTTGAGTGTTTGTATAAGAGTGCTTATCTAATTACAAACACTGTTTGTGTTTGTGTGTCTTTGAGTGTTTGTATAAGAGTGCTTATCTAATTACTTCTGGTTTAAAATTTTAAAACACAGTTTTATTTTGTAATTGAGTGTGCGCGTGCTATTACGGATGTTGTATCGATTGCATTTTTTTTCTTAAATTGTAGTAATATTAGCTGTGTGTGTGTGTTGTGCTATGTGTGTGTGTATTTGAGAAATTACTACCTATTTCTAGTCCAACCTATCACCACACATTGGTCAACTGCTGCTGGACACGCACGTTACATCTTTACTACAATTTGTTTTTATACTTGAATTATTTGAACGGAAACCAAATAATAGGCGTGAGTATCAAATAATCAAAGATTTGACGATATTAGGGGAATACTCTTATACATATTAAAAGGATTTAAAACACTGATTTAGTTATATAAAAAAAATTAATACTGCTTTCAGCCATTTTGACTGAAACACCAATCACAGCGCGCGACGTCACGCTTAGGTTAACATTGATAAACTTCACGAGTGCTGTGACTACTAGTGATTACGATTTTTACCTGGGCGTGAGGTCAGATTCGACGCCATGACACTGCGAGCTGTTTTCCCACAGATTTAAAATAATTTTAGAAAAATGGCTTTAGCCTTCGTCAAACTTTAGGTTATTACTGAAATATAGGTTTTTTTGTAAATAATAAATGTGTCGCCACATTCTGGATGAGGATTTAAAAATATTTTTCATGCCTATTGCTTCTCACAACTGATCGTCGTTATCGTCGTCAGGCTATAAAAGTCCACTGCTGTACATAGCCCTCCCCTAAAGAGCGCCACGTTCTGATATCTTAGGTGGTAATGCCCATAATCCCCATGTTGAGTATGCGGGTTGGGGATCGCAGTTCAGTGGAATAGTACTGCAGGGGGCGTTGCTGCCCGCCTCCCGGTTTATGTCCCTTAGTCGCCTTTTACTACACCCGCGGGAAGAATTGGGTTGGTGCTATTCTCTAGGCCGACACTACACAGCACAACACGGCAGTAACATTAAATCACCCAACATGTTTATTGGTGAAAAGAGCCCATAATCTTTACAAATGTGAAATTGTCTTTTGTTCGGCAGTCTCTTTTCGTAAGGAGCAAGGCGTTAGAGCACAAAAGGAAGGTATTTAACAGCCTCTTTAATAAGCTCTGATTTATGATAGGGCCAGTTCAGATCCTTTTTGCTCTGCGTTTGAGTAAAATAAGAACAGAAGGCTAAAAGGCAGTAAGGATTTTTTTTTATGTAGCTTAGCTCGAAAATTTTCAGCTGCGCAAGTACAGTACTACACATCACAAAAGTCCCTTCGGGAATCTACGTTCGCACAGACTAGAAAGAAGTGTTACGAAAGTACCCGAAGCGATAAGTACATTCAACATGATCTTGAACCGATACGGTTAAGGTGCAGAATTGATTGATACCTATTGACATCAACCAAGTCTAGCAGTTGACTGAAACTAATAGTCACCTGCATCGATGACGTTGAATCAACCAATAGTAACAAAGGCGCGCGGCCTGCCATAAAATGAAACTATCTGATTGGTCGATCAACTTGCCGCACATCCACAATTTGGTCATCTTCACAGGTACATCCGCGGGACTTCTTTCTTGTGTAGCACTGTACCTATAGATAATCTCAACCCCTTAAAACTGTGTAGGTGTGTCAAAAGAGCTGCGTATGTCAATAATACTTATGTATAAGCGAGCCTGAAACAAACAGTATAAAAAATTATTTCCAACACAGACGGACTTCTAATCACGGCCAAGTCGCACAATATAAGTATAATAATAAACAGATCGCAGTAAGGAACCTTATAGGCACGACTTTGTCTTGATTTTATTACTTTTTAAAGATAAACGAGCACCTCCATCGAGACTTGGTTAGTTTTTACAGAATGTTTTTGGTGGTCGCTATTTTTGCGCAAAACAATAATGACCATTAGGCGGTTGACGGTTTAACGGTCACCGGTTTGACGGTTAGATTACGTTATTGGGGGGGGGGGCGGCCTAGCCTATAAATATGGAGTGTTTTTGCTGTGACGGTCACTTGTGAGCCTGAGGATGCCTCGTGTTAGAGGCGAAACGGGTCGCGTGTTTTCTCACACAAGCATTGGTGTCGGTGGTGGTGTGTTCGTGTCTTGCTTCTGCTTGAAAAAATGGGAAGGAGGGCGGTGCATTAACTAACCGCTTGGGGCTTGTGGGATTTTTGGCGGAATTTAGCAAAGTAATTTTCACACTTTAATGCCATTACAGATTTCCGTAAAGTAACGCCTGATTCCATACAATAGCAATGTAATTTTCACATTTTAGTGTTAAGAGACTCTATTAGTTTTGATTCTGTCCGGCATACTGCTCTCCTGTTTGGACTTTGGCTGAATTCAAGAGCAAGAGGGTAGTGTGCAGAGAGGTACAAATAACTGTTAGTATTTAACTTAGGTACCTAATATTTAAGAGTAAAATAAGTTGTAGCGGCGGTAGATAGATACCTACTCTATCTACCGCCGCCACGACTATCCGTCTCTAATTTCTTGTTTGTCTCCGTCTATGGTTGCCTGGAAGAAATTGCTCTTAGTAATAAGGCCGCCATTTGTAGTATATTTTTATATAATTTCTGTTACTGTAATTTCTGTGTACAATGAAGAATATTCTATCTATCTTAGCTAGCCCAGTGGGTAGAATAGTGGACTAGAAACCGAGAGACCCGGGTTCGATTTCCAGTGATTTAATTTACAATTTCACAAATTGTAGGCGCGCTCGAACCCCAAGTCCTTTAATTTGCCAAACTTCCGTCATATTGATGAAATGAATTTTCTGTCTCAATTCATCGTTTTTAGAACTAAACATTAACGACTATAAAGTCGATATAGCGATCTACCGGCACGTCTTGAAGGCTCGCGAAAGGAAGGTTGCGCCGCTGTTAGGGGCCCGCAGGGAATAGGTTGAGCTGTCAAATAAACGGCGGGGAAAAATGTCAACTGTCCTATAAACGAGGAAGAATGGGCGACATTTCTCTGGGGTTTATTCAAATTGGGAGTCGGGAAAATGCTAAAAACAGCGTGGTGCATTTTTTATGTATGTCTGTTAGCTTTTAGAATATACCTCGGCTACTATCGGATAGAATCGGATATATTCGTGTAGTAGAAATATCGGCACTAATATGAACTAATAATTACATAACTTTTCAAAATAGTGAAGAAAACTTTTATACAGAGCAGGAAGTAGTATTTACACTCGGGTGCTTTCGGCGAAAACCGGAGCCTACTCTAGAGCCCGAGGTATATTCTAAAAGCTAATAGACTGTAGACATGTACTCGCCCTTTGTCTGGGCCTCACTTCATATAACTATTATGTAGTTTATTTTATAAATTCGACAGGCATGACGCAGCTTGTTAATCAAAATCAAAAGGTTTTATTCAAAATAACACAGAAATTGGATGTTATTGGACGTTGCAAGTAAATTACGTGTTTATTTCTAAATTGAAATAATTTTGGAGAAAAAATTGAAAAATAAAATCTCCAAACTTTGTCTTTCAAACAGAGTTCAGATATTATTCTAAAACCTAGAAGTCAACTGGCTCTGATACATCATTGTCATCTAAATTTTGAACTGATCGTAGGTATACCTATATTCATTTGTGCAAGTTTTTTGTTTGTGTATACCGTAGTTTATTTTGTCAGCTAGTTAAAACTATTTAAGTATCTATAATTAAAACTGTTTTTATACGGATTTATGCTCGTTTATTACATTTTCCCGGATGACCACCGGGACCACGGCACCTGAAAAAGTGCCGAAACGTTGGAAAATTGTAAAAATGTAATAAACGAGCATAAATCCGTATAAAAACAGTTTTAATTATGTCTACAGCTCGTGTTAACCTTAGAAAATACTATTTAAGTATCTGTTTCATTCTGTATGCATATTACGTATTCTATTCTATACAACTATTACTCTTTATTATTACATATAAGTATTCTATTCAGTATGGTATTGCCCATGATTGCACCACACCGCAGTCTGTAACGCTCGCGGAACACCTCCTGGCACAGACTGAAAATCAGCGCTGAAGGCTTGCCCATCAGCATAGGCTGAGTCAGTTGCCGTTTATAGCGGCAGTGACACGCCGTGACCTTTAGTGTTCTTTCCTTTTTTTTTAATGTTATTTAGTAATGTATTTTAAGTTTGTTTTGTTACTTTGGCGTGTGTACTGTGGCTATAATAAATGTTTTTCTTCTTCTTCTTTAAATATTATTTATTGTTATAGTAACCCTTTTGGCACAAGGTGTCATCATCATCAGCCCGGTAAACCCCACTTCTGGGTATAGGCCTCTTCATTTCCACGCTAGCCAGCACGGTCTCGCGCTAGTCTCATCCACTGTTTGCCGGCCACTTTACACAGGTCATCTGACCATCTGGCTGCTGGTCTGCCCACCGACCGTTCCCCCTCCGACGGCCGCCACACTATCACTGCCTTCGTCCATCTGCCATCATTCCGCCTGGCTAAGTGTCCCGCCCACTTCCACTTCAGAGTCTCAATCCGTTTGCCGATATCTACCAGCTTTGTTTGGCGTCTGATTTCGACATTCGGGATCCGGTCCAGAAGTGTGATTCCTAGCATCACACTTCTGTGATGATTCCTGTTTCCATTGCTATCTGTGCGACTTTGACTTTGTGCACTGCGTCCTTAGTCACAAGGACTTGACAAACAAGACAAGGACAAGGAGGAATGGCACAAGATGTGCCATTTTGTTAAACCGCGTTCCTGGCAAGCTTCTTGTAGAAATGTATACAGTGCCCCATGAAGGATGTATTAACATTAACCAGCCTAAATCTTGGAAAGGAACGTTCATGTTTATTTCTAGTATTATTCTATTAATCGGTGGATTAATCGACTTCGCAACTGTCAATTGTCATATGAATCGAATTGTCATAGTTCGTCTTTACCATAATAATGAAGCCCAAGACGTGCTTGCCTGTTGAGCGTTGCGTTATTGGACATATCTAACATCGGAACACGAATAAACTTACTCGTAAATTAACTACAAATTTGTACGGAACTCTGGTTGCGCGAGTGCGCCTCGCACTTGGCCAGTTCTCACTACCTGTCTCTCGAAGACGCAGGTAGAGTCCTTTGTGTGAATATCTAACCTCCAAGACATTGTGGACGCGGCCCGATATAGCGGCGTCTTCTATTGTTTTGTGGAATCGATTTATGGGATATAATGGAAGGTTTATAGGGGAGTCTGGACTGGGTGCGTGGATTCTAATACTGCTCTACGGATAGAAGAAGGAGAGTCTGTCGTGTCCCATTAATACTAAGAAGTCTGGCGTACCCTAGGCAACAATCAGAGGGTCCCTTACGCTGTATGGAAAATCCCTTCACTACAATGGCTTGCCATAGACACGCTGATAAGAATACTAGAAGTGTCGCGGTTTCGTCACGGAAGAAAAAGAATAGAAGCCTTTAAGAATACTAGAAAGTTTGTGCTGTACAACATTTTTTTAGTTTATTAGGGTAAACAAACAATTGTACAATGAGTGGTAACAACATCGTAAGAAACTAGGAAGTATTATAAATAACTGTAGAACCAGCAACGCTTCCCGCGAATTTTATTTTAATTTTAAGTTTAAAAAACAGAAGACAGTCGTTACAAATTCAACTTAAATACAAACTGTGTTCTGGGCTGCAGTCCAAAGTATGTAGGTAAACATAGAAGTTTGCCAAATTGTAAGCGGGATATGCAGTAATAACTTAATCAAGAACATTAAAACGTTTAGCGTAAATTAGATCACAAATAAGTGTCATGTCATGAATCATTCAATTATAGGGTTGAATGATTCATTGAAGTGTTGGATGAAGACGAGTTATAAATTAAAGAACTAATCATTTTAAAGAATTTAAAAGTATTTGGTTCAAATAATGTCAATGCTCGAAGATTCGGCGAACAGGTTTTTATTATTGGAGAAAATGGAATGAAAGTTTTCGAGAGAGGTAACTTCAGAATACCTAACTTTTGTTCTAGGAGATTTTTGTAAATGTCTTGGCTTTATATGTATAAGTCGATACATCAGAGTTAACGTAATTTTATGAAATGCGCTACACGCCCTCTCCCAAAGTTGCAGGCTCCAGTAAGGTACATCTTTGTGCTACATAAAATGAAGGTTCGTTGTGTATAATACATGCAGTTATAGCGTTATGTACAGTGCAAATTGTAAGCATTTTATTTGGAATAAATGTAATTTAAAAACCTATTTAGAGGCTAAAAATTTCACCCATGCCGGGATTCGAACCCGCAACCTCTGGCTATCCGTGCCAGCGCTCTACCAATTGAGCCAATGGGCGACTCACGGCATCAGTGAAATTTCGAACCTCTTTACACTATTCTCTGTATTACGTACTAGGTTTTTAAATTTGTTCCTTAGCACGGGTTAGTGCATTAAAAATAAAAATAGTATAATAAATGTAATTGTAAACAAAAATATTGTAAATAATAAAAAAAAGTTAATTACAAACTCTAACATACATGTTCCAGTAATAGCGCATATTATCATCTTAACATCAAAACGTCTGTCTGCATGAACTTAATTCCCGCATCAGCCTGCCTAGTTATGGGAGCACAATGTCACTATAAACGTTTTATCCCATCATTAGCTAGCGGCATCTTGCTTGCTTTGGTTTCAATCTAGAAGCGCTCGTGGCCTAGGCGAACCGAGTGATTGGAATCAATCACTTGGTTAAGCAACACCAGGCGCGGTCAGGTACAGGATGGGTGAGCGTCCCGTGACTACCGCTAGTGGCATTTTTCCGAGCGCTTCCGTGCTTCGCAAGGCACGATAAGCCGTTGGTGCCGGCTGTCATATAATGGCAGTCGTTAAGCCATGTCAGAGGCCATATGGGCGGCTTGATAACTTCTGACAGTAAGGCCCGCCACTGTCTTACAATCCTCCACCAACTCGGACTTGGCCCCCGTGGTGGAGTATGGCCAAACCTTCCTGCGATGCAGGAAGAGACCCGTGCCCCAGCAGTGGGGACATACAAGGGTTGATAACGATAACGATCTTGCTTAGATGTATCTTGCTTGCTTCTCTTAGTTAGAGAGAGAGACAGAAAAAATAGACAAAAAGAGAAGGAGCATAGCTCAAGGGACTCAGACTTTCTCTATCGTGTCTATCCTATCTATCTATTATTTCTCGTGTTCTCTATCTATCTATCTTTCTCTTTGAAAAGAGACACCTGGATGACCGGTTTCAAATCTTAATTTCTGTAAAACAAAGGATAGTCTCCGAAAGGCTTCCCTCACGATGCTTTTCTTCAGCGCACTTCCACTCGTTCCTTTCAATTTTCTTCGCCGTTTCTAACCCTCACGCGTAACAGGGAATTTCCAAATGAGAAAGTCCATTCCCCTTTCGATCCGGTAAATCCGCGCGGCTCAGTCGATAATTTGGGAAATACCAATGACTGACACTTTAATAAAGGCGCACAAATGGGGATCACGAGTCTCGAATTAGGATTAAGGCAGTGCGGGGCCTGCTACCAACTTCAATCAAAGGGTCCTTGGTTGGCTTTAGGATATTACGTTATATGCATAAAAAAATTCATAAACTGATATTGTTTTCATAATATTAGTAAAATAATATTTGGGTACTGGATTTGACTCGTTAAACCTGAGATTTTCGCATTTTCGCACTTAGCATCAGAATTAGGCCATTGTACTGTACATGGCAAGGCTGAGGTATGTAATCACGTCACTTCAGACACACACTAGAGTGGTATTGCTACTACACATAATATAACTTCACAATGTACGGTCGCGGTCTAAAAATGTTTATCAGTTTTCAAATTATTTTCTTTAGCACACTGTGTGCAGAAAAGTCTAAAATGCTATATCTAGGTGCGTATTACTTTTTAATAGTTGTAGCATCGATCCTAACAAACAAAAAGAGTATTAATGACGTTTTGATGATGAAACTCTTTTCTTTATACAATGACATTTATCAAAAATACTAGGATTGAAATAGTAGAAATTGATTGTAAAACCATGGCAACCTCGCTTGGGTGAATCTCTATTGCTTCTTCTATGCTCTATGCCTAATCTATGCTCTATGCCTAATCAAATCACGTAATATCATCGACAATGTGGCATAGATTTGTGCATGCAATTACCAACCTTAAGGTGGTAAACATTTTCAGACCGCGAGTGTACATAATTTAGAAAACAAAGGCATCGGTACATGCCGGGATTCGAACCCATAACCTCTCTATTGGGAAGGCGGCGTTCTACCGCTCCGTTACCACTGCTTGAAGCTCATCTTATTTGAAATAGAAATCGTCAATATTCACCCCTGCTCTCCTGTAAGTAAAGTTAATGTTTAGTAATCTATGTTTACGTAAGTTTATGACTGTATTTCACGTTTTTTTTCTGGCACTAACAATTGCCAGTGCTCGGTTTGCTGGAAAAGATTGCTTCATGAAGCACGCCTTTGTTGATTTACATTACGTATAATTAGTGCAATAAAAGAATGAAATTCTGCATAGTTATGAGATTAATTTGAAAGCAAAGATCTTAAATCTTGTTATTATGTTTGGCTCGGCTTAAGTCTTGCAAGCCTTCACCAATCCGGACTTAGCCCCCGTGGTGGAGTATGGCCTATACCTTCCTCAGGGAAGAGACCCGTGTCCCCCGGTGGGAGCATAATTGGTGGATGATGATGATTCAGTTTAATTTTTGGAAAAAGTGGCTAGCAAATGTTTCCGTCCTGTAAATTCCAAGAATTTTAGGTGAAATGTCCTAGAATCAAGGATCACTGACCTGACACTAGAAAGCATTTATGCCAAAAACGGCCGTGTTAAACGAAAATGCTGTCTAATCCAGTGGCATAGACAAAAAATGCTCTATTAGTAAGTGGTACTATGCATTAAACTATTGTTAGTTTTATCCAATCCAAGCCCAGATTAGTGGACTAATGCTCCTTGTTTTATTCAGTCTCTTAAATGATATTAAGAAGTTGAATGAGGATATAGTTTTACAAGTCCAGAATCACTTTAGGACTAACTTTATGCAGAACAGAATAACCTGTACTGTACACCAGAAAATCATTAGGTACATTATGTACCAAATTCTGCTGAAGAAAGTAGGATTCAACTCTTACTGCATGTAGTAATTTGATTGGCCGAGCGATTATTTTAATGTTTAACGATTTAGCCGCAATATTAGAAACATCTGTAGAGAGTAATGTCGGCCTTATGCGGGTCGTGTGGAGACAACGTGCTGTAATATTAATGGCCACTTTTACTTTCTTTGTGGAAACGCTGAAGCTGTGTCGTAAATTGTAAAGTGAGGAAATCTTTGACCGTATGACTTATTGAAGAACTTATGTCTTGAAAAACCTATTTAGAGGCAAAAATTCCACCCATGCCGGGATTCGAATCCGCGACCTCTGGCTATCCGTGCCAGCGCTCTTTCCAACTGAGCTAATGGGCGACTCACCGGCACCAGTGAAATATCGAACCTCTTTACAATATGCTCTGTACAGGTTTAAATAGGTTTTTTAAAATTGTCCTTAGCATGGGTTAGTACATTAAAAATAATATGAGCTTATGTCTGTTTTATTATTAATATTATTTACGATACGCACGTCAATCTCGCAATGACGACTGAACGGGTTTACATAACACTTGGCGTACAGATAGACAATTATCTGAATTGAAAATAAAATTAAGTGAAAAGGTTTTATTCAAAGTAGCGCAGAAACTGCGGCTTAATGAACGTTACAGTTCAAACTAGGCGTCCATTTCAAAATCTAGATCATTTTGGAGAAAAAATGGACAAGAAAAAACTCCTGTTGGGACACAGGAATATAGGATACTCGATATCTCGGTAATGTGTTGTGCACTATCCTGCGCAGACGAAGGTGCGGGAACCAGCTAGTTCTTTTACAAATAAACGGTGTTTGATTTATTTGAAAAGAGATCAATAATAGTTTAAAGCAATTTTAAGTTACCGTTACAGGATAAGAATTATAAAATAAATTTAGAGCAAGAGACTTTAGTTGATTACCTAGGTACCGCTAAATACCTTTTCAGTCACAATGCTTTTAGCTGTGTTGTAAAACTTTTAATAAATAATAAAACTGGAATGACTTCGACTTAGTGCTTTATTTAAATGTGTAAATGTGTATACAAGGGTTGATAACCAACCACGCTTTCGTGGCCCAGAATCGTAACATAGAACGTTATTGGATTTTTTGAAGACAAAGCGACTTCTAAAGTGCTTCGTGCTGCCGGGTCTAGACTTCTTCTCTAGTTCTAAGTTAAATATATATCTGTCACTGAAAGAGATATCGGTTTTCATTTATTGTCTAGGAAATGAACGCCCCGTGTACTCTAATAATGACTTAACATATTCATATTTAAGCAATTAGGTAAACTTTTTATTATTTCTACATCGCCTATGCCGGTTATGGACTAAAACTTAAAGAAAACGTATCGTATTCTTTTTTATGCACTAACCCGTGCTAAGGACAATTTTAAAAAACCTATTAAGAGGCTAAAATTCCACCCATGCCGGTATTCGAACCCTCGACCTCTGGCTTTCCGTGCCAGTGCTCTTCCAACTGAGCTAATGGGCAGCTATTATAAAGAAGTATCGCTACGGTGCCCAGTTAATGAAAAAAAGTTGAATAAAATCTCAAATACATACCGGCGCATTTCTCCTGACTGCATTTGCATAAGACAAAAGAAACACTTTCCTTTATTTTTCTCGACAAGTGCGTCCAACCCTGCAGCTGTTATATGAATAAAAATACGTAGAATAACTGCTCGAAGGAGTGTGGCGCAAGACATCAGTCCAGCCTTTAATAACCGCTCTAATAAAGCCCTGATTTTGACTCGTTTTAATATATCCCTACCTAAATGGCTAATCGAAATGTGTTTTTATAATGTGAACGAGTCTCTCTTTAAATACAATAAATATACCATAAGAAAAGTATATTCGATTAATGAGCATCCCGTGTTAATTTTGTAAAAAAATAAGATTATCTGACGGCCTCGGGCGCAGCGGTTTGGCACGCTGCTGTAAAACCGAAGGTCTCGGGTTCTATCCCCGGCCGGGTCAAACTAGGAAACGGACTTTTCTAGTTTGTCTCGGGTCTTGGATGTTATCTATGTATTTATTATGTTAAATCTATCGTCGAGTTAGCACCAATTTAGTTGTTTGACCCAAGTCATTTAGTTGTACTTAGTTTAGGGCTAACGAGATCTGTGTAATGTCCATGAATATTTATACTTTAATCATTACTTCTAGACATAATTTTTGCATATATGAAAGGGTAAAATGTGTAGACCGCCATTTATTATACTTGGCACCAATTGTACGACATTTCAGGCAAATAAACTATTTCATTACATATGAAAGGACTGGCAGCCAATTCTTCCTTCATTAGCAAATAATTCGAATACGACTGTAAGGCTTATGACTTGAATTCTAAGTACATAAAAAGTCGAGCGACCGCCATAATCTGTATTTTGAACACCATGCTACAGTCTGTTAGCTTTTAGAATATACCTCGGCTACTATCGCATAGAATCGGATATATTCGTGTAATAGAAATATCGGCACTAATATGAATTACATAACTTTTCAAAGCGGTGGTAGCTCAGTGGGTAGAACCATGGACTGGCAAGCGAGAGCCCCAGGTTCGATCCCGAGTGCGGGCATGTACAAATGACTTTGTTTAATTTCTAAGTTACGTACATTTGCGAATTTGTAGTCGCAATACCACACGCTAATGGTGAAGGAAAACGTCGTGAGGAAACCCGCGGCTTGGTTGGCTCCGCACGTATTGACTAGTCTTTCCTGTGGGCTAGGCCGACTAAGCTGTCAGGATGGTATAGGTGCTGGGCAAGCCTACACCATCTATAAAACCATGTCCCAGGCACGACAGCGTCGGAGTGGTCCCTTCACCTATCTAGTGTGAGTGAAGATACCACTGGACGCTGTATAAATCATCTCATTAAGTAGATGCAAAAAAAAAATGCCAACTTATCAAAATAGTGAAGAAAAGTTTTATACAGAGCAGGAAGTAGTATCACACTCGTGTGCTTTCGGCGAAAACCGAAGGCTACTCTAGAGCCCGAGGTATATTCTAAAAGCTAACAGACTGCACATTGAATTTAAATGAGAAAATAAATGTCTAATGACTCTGTCGAGTTATCTTATCTTATTTCATGCGAGAAATGTCTAATTCTTCGAATATTTTGCATCTACGCTTTCAATTCACATGGGAGAGAATCGGCTCCCAATTCAGACCCTGTTTGAGTAAAATAAGAACGCGTTCTTAGAAGAAGGCGGCGATTCTTAGGCGTGCCCGCCTTCAGCTGGGTTAGACACATTTAGTGCTGCTTCTGGGACGTTCAGCTCTGTGGGGTGGAGTGCGCTAGACGGGGCGGGCTGGCGGCGGCGCACGCGACCGTCAAGGCCTTCGGTCTATAAGGGCTCCGCCCGTTGCCTCCAGACTCGTCGACAGATGTACATTACATAGTCATACTGTCTACCTTCGCATTTAATCTAAGCTTCGATTTAATTTAATACATTTAAATCGATTTAATACATAGTGACTCTTGAAGTAGAATAAGAATATATTTCACTTACTATTCCACTAGACTGATAGTGACCAAACAGAAACTCTTTACTGTGATGTAGGTGTAGCGGTAGGTAATACATTTACTAACCATGACAGAGGTCGTGGGTTCTATTCCCACCATAGTTTCTCATATTCGTTTTAATAGTAATATTCCCATGGTTTATTTCCTTGTTTGTGACCGCTTGCACGGTAGGCAGATGCGCTACCGCTACGCCACTGAGGTCCATAGTAATTTGCATCGCTCGGATAAACTTACTAGGCTTTTTCTCGGTCGAGTCCGACCAGGCAATATATAAAAATCTCGTGTCACAGCGTTTGTTATTGAACTCCTCTGAAACGACTTCAGCGATTTTTATGATTTTGGGTCTGTTTATTTCACATGTCTATAAATAGGTCGTAAGCTAATTAATAAGGCAAACCAACGTTTGCCAAGTTAGTAGCTATAGTAACCAGGAAAGGACATCCCAAACATGGAAATAAACCCACACTGAGGCTATTTGTACTGATCTACTATGGCGGCCTCCAGTGGGAACCGAATGTACGACCTCTGTTTCGGTAGTCAAGCGTGTTAACTGCTAGACCTTCGAGGCCGTTCGGATATAAAATATGGTATTATGGTATGGTAACTAGTCAAGGACACTAGAAACATGGAAATATACTTACAATATAATAGTATATATTATGTTATAAATACTTATATATATTATACGGCAATACATATGTAAGCCTCTTTATGTACCTATTTTGTTTTCTGGTGTGTACTATATCAATCATATCAATATATTTCAACGTAAAGAATTTACACTCTGTTTACGTTATCAACCCTTGTATGTCCCCACTACTGGGGCACGGGTCTCTTCCTGCATCGCAGGAAGGTTAGGCCATACTCCACCACGGGGGCCAAGTCCGGGTTGGTGGAGGATTGTAAGACAGTGGCGGGCCTTACTGTCAGTAGTTATCAAGCCGCCCATAAGGCCTCTGACATGGCTTAACGACTGTCTTTATATGACAGCCGGCACCAACGGCTTAACGTGCCTTGCGAAGCACGGAAGCGCTCGGAAAAATGCCACTAGCGGTAGTCACGGGACGCTCACCCATCCCGTACCTGACCGCGCCTGTTGTTGCTTAACCAAGTGATTGATTCCAATCACTCGGTTCGCCTAGGCCACGAGCGCATTCTGTTTGCTGAATGTCAATGTAAAATGTAAGGAAAATAAAGAGTTGTAATCTAATCTAATCGAATTTACGCCAGCCCCTTGTGGGATAAAAATATGCCTTGTTTATGTAGCCTATAAACATCCCACTGCAGGGCACAGGCTGAGAGTATGGACTTAATTACCACGCGTGCCCACCGCGGATAGCCAATTTCAAAGGTATCCTATTGAAGTTTAGTTTAACTTGCATCGCGAATGGGTTGTGGTGTGAATAAATTCTGCGTTGCGACGCATACCGGCTTGCAGTTGACAGCGTCAATAGGGAAGGTACCTACTCTGAAAGCGGGTAGTTTTCATAATTCATCGCCGTGAACCACGGCGCGATACTCGGAAACGACACGGCGACACAAACCGCTGTTGCTACGCACGCGATGTTGTTGGTCACGCCAATAGCCTGGCTGCTGCTAGTCCTGAAACTTTTATGCGTCAAGTTCCTTTGTGGCAGTAAGCATTTACAAAGCCTTTTACAGGGTTTTCTTTTTTTAAGTCGGTCGCCTATTACTCGTTAAGTAAGTTATTTAATTGTGACTTAAAAGACAATAGCCGCGTTTTCACGGTCTTAGTGGACTCGGAGTGCGCCATCCGAGTAAACTAATGCTTCTGATTGGACGGTTTTTCGTGACAACACCAAAATAGCCAATCAGAGTGCTTAGTGCGAGTTTTTTAACTACTCGATCGCGTTAACGTAAACTCATATTTCTATGGCATCCAGGAAGCGCCACCTAGCGACAAGTATGGAAATTAAAATTGCTGAGTGCGAGTTGTAATGGTTTACGGTTAGAAGTGAACACGTTTACCAGCCAAAACACGAATAAACGCGAGTGCGAGTTGTACTGTGACAGCGTTTTGCCAGTTCGAACGGTTAATTTACTCATACTCACTACTCAATGCTCGATTAACGCGGTAGTAAAGTTATTCGATTGGATCTGTCAAACTCGCACTAAGCACTCAGAAGCATTAGTTTACTCGGATGGCGCACTCTGACCGAGCGCACTAAGACCGTGACAACCAGGCTTTATACTAGACTATAACTAAATTTTGACATACATGTTTTGGTTTATAATTAAAATTATTGAGCATCCGCTGCTGTGCTAGGCTCATCACCTGTATTACAGCAGACAGCGCCTACTTCCTGCGTTTACAAATAATAATCTACACCAAATTTTAACTATGATGGTTCTAAAGAATCTGTAGATTACTGTTTAGAAACAAAAGTATTTAAGAATAAAAGTTGTAAAACCTTGGCCGTGATAGTTTCCCTCTTAAGTTCGTTATATGTCTGACTACCGTGCTCAATGTAGAATATATAATCTCACACAACAGATATAATACAAAACATTGACCTTATGCATCTACGCAATGAGATGATTTATAACAGCGTCCAGTGGCATCTACACTCACACTAGATGGGTAGACGGAACCACTCAGCTGCTGTAGTGCCTGGGGCATGGTTTTATGGCGTGGTTTTGCCCAGCACCTACACCATCCTGACAGCTTAGTCGGCCTAGCCCACCGGAAAGCGTGCGGAGCCAACCAAGCCGCGGAATTCCTAACGGTGAAGGAAAACATAATACAAAGCTTTGTATTAAAAAGCGCTAAATGCTGTTTGTCGCTACATGTTTAATGTTGTTTGATACATAATCGCGGCCCGCCACCCCGGACGGGCTCGGCCTAGTGTGGGAAACTTACTTGTAAGTCTGTAAGGCCTGCACTGTCTTACAATCCTCCACCAACCCGGACTTAGCCCCCGTGGTGGAGTATAGCCTAAAATTCCAGCGATGCAGAAAGAGCCCCAACAGTGGGGACGTATAAGGGTTGATATCGATCGATCGAAGGACTAAATTGCAAGCAACAAAAATGTAAAGGTTGACTTGCTGTGTGTGACTGTACTTGAGTGCGTACGATACGAGTCCATTCATACGGTCTGTCTACACTCGTTGGGCTGTTTAATGCATTCAGTTGCACATCCGCTGCAGCCGCGCACCAGTGATTGAATAGTGATGGGACAGGCACAGGAAAATGTTATGTCGACATCGATGTCGTTAACTAGCAATGCGGTTGCAATAGCATAGGGTAGATGCGTACTGTGTCTGAATGGTCTGAACGGATTTACGTCGTTTGCTATTTCATCGAGGAAGTGATAGTAAAATCGTTTGTAATCGTTCAGGAGATCTATTTTTTACTCGTATGAAATTGTATAGTCGAATGCGATATAAGTCACATTCGTCTTCTAAGTCGCATGATCTCGTTTTTCGCTACTTTTGAATCGTTCGCCTGAAGTGTTGCCAGTACAATTTGAAGTATTGTATTTTCAGAATCTACAAAAACCGTAAACTACCGCAACGGAAACGGAACGTAAAATATTTAGTTTTATTGGTTGTTTAGATGAAAAATCTTTGCCTTTAGTTGCAAAACAAACAAAACACTGTCATAGATCGTAAATAATAACACTTTGGTTTGTTTTTGTTCGAAAAATCGAAACAAAATTCAATTCGGCACAAAAGCACAAACTCCTCGATTTGAAATTAACACAATTTTGACAATTAATGTATCGATCGTCATACGAGACGAGTGGTAAGGACCATTCGTTGCAATCGAGTGATCCAAAAATCCGGAATTTCGTATGTCAAACGAACATGAGTAGAAATCGAGCGCTCGACGCGAGACGAGTGATTAAAAAATAGAGCTCCAGGATTTGATGTGCATAATTAGGAGACTATTCAAGTACTAGCTACGTTATTTGTAACAGGATGAGACGTAGCGTCGTTACGAAATGAATGATGAAGGCGAAACTATGTCCGATCGGCCTAAAAATCTACTAAGAAGCACATTACCTGCTCAAAAATTGCCGGTGCATGTCGATAACATTACCATGCGTTATTAGAATCTATAAAGGATTAAAAAGATTTTTTTATAATTTTCTTTGAGGAATCTGTTTATAAAATGGAAGATTTTCTTAAATTGAAGTTGAGTGTTGGTATTAATTTACTTTTGACCATATTTTTATGTCTGGTTTTTTTTATGTACATTATTTTATTTTTAATTTTATAGTATGATATCATTAATTTAAAAACATACATTGATCTAATATGTTTAAATAAGAATTTTATAATTTACATTTAATTTCAATGATACAATTGTATTAAAATAAGTAAATTTTGGTAATTAAATACCTATAGGCAAAAACAGGTGCAATTTTAACTGCAAACAATTTTGCATGCCAGATAAGACCACCAATTTTATAACATTACTTATCTATCTATCTACTGGCGCATATCGTATCCTAACTATAGTAAATTACGTTAAATGTACCGTGGTTGCTTGCAAAATAATAAATGAAATGAAGAACAATGGTGGTCACAATAGATATTGCGTAGTACAAACCCATCGTATAATGCCAATTTATAGACGCTATACGTAATAAAATTGGAATTATAACCACATGTTTAGAGATGTGTAGTCTAGTAAGAACATTGGACACACCATCCAAGGCCAAAAGCATGATACTTCTGCATGTTCAATTTAAGAGAGGTTTTATTAGAAAAGGCTATCACATAACTAATTAGCAAAGTAATTAATATACTTCTGAATGTTAAAGAAGCCAAAGAGGTTTCTCTGGATCCTAGTAAACGGCAAACTTACACAAACATACTCACTTTGTTAATGTTTCTGGTCAAAATATAAATACATTCTAATAAATACAATATAAATAATAAACACAAAGATATAGATAGATAGATAGATAGATAGATAGATAGATAGATAGATAGATAGATAGATAGATAGATAGATAGATAGATAGATAGATAGATAGATAGATAGATAGATAGATAGATAGATAGATAGATAGATAGATAGATAGATAGATAGATAGATAGATAGATAGATAGATAGATAGATAGATAGATAGATAGATAGATAGATAGATAGATAGATAGATAGATAGATAGATAGATAGATAGATAGATAGATAGATAGATAGATAGATAGATAGATAGATAGATAGATAGATAGATAGATAGATAGATAGATAGATAGATAGATAGATAGATAGATAGATAGATAGATAGATAGATAGATAGATAGATAGATAGATAGATAGATAGATAGATAGATAGATAGATAGATAGATAGATAGATAGATAGATAGATAGATAGATAGATAGATAGATAGATAGATAGATAGATAGATAGATAGATAGATAGATAGATAGATAGATAGATAGATAGATAGATAGATAGATAGATAGATAGATAGATAGATAGATAGATAGATAGATAGATAGATAGATAGATAGATAGATAGATAGATAGATAGATAGACAGACAGACAGACAGACAGACAGACAGACAGACAGACAGACAGACAGACAGACAGACAGACAGACAGACAGACAGACAGACAGACAGACAGACAGACAGACAGACAGACAGACAGACAGACAGACAGACAGACAGACAGACAGACAGACAGACAGACAGACAGACAGACAGACAGACAGACAGACAGACAGACAGACAGACAGACAGACAGACAGACAGACAGACAGACAGACAGACAGACAGACAGACAGACAGACAGACAGACAGACAGACAGACAGACAGACAGACAGACAGACAGACAGACAGACAGACAGACAGACAGACAGACAGACAGACAGACAGACAGACAGACAGACAGACAGACAGACAGACAGACAGACAGACAGACAGACAGACAGACAGACAGACAGACAGACAGACAGACAGACAGACAGACAGACAGACAGACAGACAGACAGACAGACAGACAGACAGACAGACAGACAGACAGACAGACAGACAGACAGACAGACAGACAGACAGACAGACAGACAGACAGACAGACAGACAGACAGACAGACAGACAGACAGACAGACAGACAGACAGACAGACAGACAGACAGACAGACAGACAGACAGACAGACAGACAGACAGACAGACAGACAGACAGACAGACAGACAGACAGACAGACAGACAGACAGACAGACAGACAGACAGACAGACAGACAGACAGACAGACAGACAGACAGACAGACAGACAGACAGACAGACAGACAGACAGACAGACAGACAGACAGACAGACAGACAGACAGACAGACAGACAGACAGACAGACAGACAGACAGACAGACAGACAGACAGACAGACAGACAGACAGACAGACAGACAGACAGACAGACAGACAGACAGACAGACAGACAGACAGACAGACAGACAGACAGACAGACAGACAGACAGACAGACAGACAGACAGACAGACAGACAGACAGACAGACAGACAGACAGACAGACAGACAGACAGACAGACAGACAGACAGACAGACAGACAGACAGACAGACAGACAGACAGACAGACAGACAGACAGACAGACAGACAGACAGACAGACAGACAGACAGACAGACAGACAGACAGACAGACAGACAGACAGACAGACAGACAGACAGACAGACAGACAGACAGACAGACAGACAGACAGACAGACAGACAGACAGACAGACAGACAGACAGACAGACAGACAGACAGACAGACAGACAGACAGACAGACAGACAGACAGACAGACAGACAGACAGACAGACAGACAGACAGACAGACAGACAGACAGACAGACAGACAGACAGACAGACAGACAGACAGACAGACAGACAGACAGACAGACAGACAGACAGACAGACAGACAGACAGACAGACAGACAGACAGACAGACAGACAGACAGACAGACAGACAGACAGACAGACAGACAGACAGACAGACAGACAGACAGACAGACAGACAGACAGACAGACAGACAGACAGACAGACAGACAGACAGACAGACAGACAGACAGACAGACAGACAGACAGACAGACAGACAGACAGACAGACAGACAGACAGACAGACAGACAGACAGACAGACAGACAGACAGACAGACAGACAGACAGACAGACAGACAGACAGACAGACAGACAGACAGACAGACAGACAGACAGACAGACAGACAGACAGACAGACAGACAGACAGACAGACAGACAGACAGACAGACAGACAGACAGACAGACAGACAGACAGACAGACAGACAGACAGACAGACAGACAGACAGACAGACAGACAGACAGACAGACAGACAGACAGACAGACAGACAGACAGACAGACAGACAGACAGACAGACAGACAGACAGACAGACAGACAGACAGACAGACAGACAGACAGACAGACAGACAGACAGACAGACAGACAGACAGACAGACAGACAGACAGACAGACAGACAGACAGACAGACAGACAGACAGACAGACAGACAGACAGACAGACAGACAGACAGACAGACAGACAGACAGACAGACAGACAGACAGACAGACAGACAGACAGACAGACAGACAGACAGACAGACAGACAGACAGACAGACAGACAGACAGACAGACAGACAGACAGACAGACAGACAGACAGACAGACAGACAGATAGATAGATAGATAGATAGATAGAGAACTCATAATTGTACATAATAAGGGAAATTACACAGCAATTTCTTAACCTAAGAGTACAGACGGCGGCCTTATCACTAAAAGTGATCTCTTCCAGACAACCTTTGGATGGACTGGATCAATATAGTAGATGTACAAATCAGATACATATGAATAAAACATGCTTAATTAAGAAAATAATTATACCAACCCTAAATAGATACGTTATCGATATTCCGACTAGTGGTGGCTGCGTCAAGGCAGCAAGCACTAGTCGGAAGCTCTTAATGGCCGCTCTGATCGCCCCTCATTGGGTCAGCTATTGAACCGTGCACTCTGTCTCGTTACGGTAGTTACTGTACAAAGTGCAAGGGCCCGCAACAGAGACCACCCTAGTCTTACTGCCTTTGACACAAGGGATAAGTTCCCACTAGACAATGATCGATATGCTTCTGTGTCAATTTTCTGGTGAACCGCGACTTTATGAGGTTTGTGCAGAATCTGTACTACCAGAGGGAGTATTGTAGTGGCTCAAAAGTGCATGCTTGTTAGGAAACATCAGTTCTTTTCTCTCAACATAAAGAGGGTTGCAGCTTGTATGTGGATTGAGGAAATAGGCAGTTAGGAAACAATTGTTATTTGTTAGTGAAGGAAATATTGATTGATGACTGTTTAAAATGTAATGAAGGGAATGTTATGGTGGGAGAGAAATAAAGAGTTCTCTAAACTAGGATGTGGGTTGCTTAGTTTTCCTCACGCGGCATAAGGGTGTTACAAATTTAGAAATCCAAAACAGAAATGTGCCAAGACATCTTGTAAGCTTTCTTTACACACACACACACACACGCACGCACGCAAGCACACACACACACACGCACGCACACACATACACACCAACATACATGCTCTTTGTTTTTCTCATATTACTTAGTTTTGACTTAAATATAATTTTTCGTGTAAAAATACAATAAATTTAGGGTAGATTGAAGTCTGTTGACCTAAATAATGTAATATGTATTCCGGAGGAGCACTGCTTATCCTACCTAAACCACAGGTTTTAACCTTTTTTAAGGAGCAGGGTACCACTGCCTCAGAGATAAGGTCATTGTAAAATGTTTCTTAAATAAATTATCTTTATCTTTACAAATTCCCATGTCTTCCAAAAGGGGGTTATACTCCGAACATATTTTATGTCACAAGGTGTCTCATGGAGAGTGAAGGCATCGTGCATTGCGCGCCCCCCCCCCTCCCTTGGTGTTCTCCCCATCCAGGTAAAGAAAAGTTGGGAGGATGTTCCCACCTACTGTTCTGACGTCATGTCAAGTGCCTATCAGCTACCCAATGCTAAGTGTAGGCATCCAGCTCAAGAGACATCGGAGGGTTTTCTAGCGGTGATTGTGACGTCACAAATGCCTATTAGCATAGCTACCTAACGCGCAGGGAAGGCATCCTGCATTGCGCGCCACCCCCTTGATGTTCTCCGCATCCAGGTAAAGAACAGTTGGAGGATGTTCCCAGGTACTGTGGGCATCCAGCACGTCGGAGGGTGTTTCCAGCGTTGGTTGTGACGTCACAAGTGCCTATCTGTCCAGAAGCACGTACACACGGCCACATTACATTATACTATGACACGATAACCAATCGGTCACTGCGAATTGCCAGCGGTTGTTATCTACGCGATTTTGATAATGGAAGTTAGTGGATAATTGTGGCATTAGCGATGTTAATACAGGGTCAAGTGCGAACGCACGCGGCCTTAGAAAAGATGCCATTTTTATAATAAACGTCCACCTTTGTACATGATAATGATGATGATACGTTTTATTATTCAAACTAATTACAACCAAAACACTGTTAATACAGTTTTGAAAGGAAAAAAGGAAGAAAAACATTCATTACAGCAACAGTTACAGACAAATTAATTAAAACACAAAGACAGTCGTCGTCAGGCTATACTAGTCCACTACTGGACATAGCCCTCCAATTTTAATAGATAAATTTTAATAGAGATCGTGGTTGGAACATACCGGTAGCATGGGAACCAGTGCTTAAGTGCATGAGACCCCCTTGCTAGAAGTGTGACTGTAGAATAAATAATAAAAAATCAATTTAATTTCAATTAATAATCGGTATCTTTAAGTTCATATAAAGTAATTAGTTTATAAATTTAATTTTAACTTCAATTACTAATAATCAATATTGTTGACTTTATATATAAAAAAAAAAAAAATAATTGGTTTGTCTATTTTGGAACGTAACTTCATAATTAACTTTTGTAATTTTTGCCGAGGGTAGTAAACTAACCGTTAATGATTTCTAAAAGACACCTGTCACCTCAGTCATCCGGGACCACGGCACCTGAAAAAGTTCCGAAACGTTGGAAAATTGTAAAAATGTAATAAACGAGCATAAATCCGTATAAAAACAGTTTTAATTATGTCTACTGCTCGTGTTAACCTTAGAAAATACTATAGCCCTCCCATAAAGAGCGCCACGATGTGCTATCATAGGGGGTTATGCCCATAATCCCCACGCTGGGCCCGCATGGGTTGGGGATCGCAGTTCGGTGAAATTGTACTGCAGGGGGCGCTGCTGCCCACCCCCCGGTGTGTGTCCCTGTTTGTGTACAAAGACAGTATGACAGTAAAAATAACTAAAAACACAAACTTTGTCGCGGTGTGTATCTGCTGCTGCAAATGGCAGCTGACTCAGCATAGTGCTGGGGGCGTGAACCCTCAGCGCTGATTTTCAGTCAGTACTGACAGCCCTAAGTGCTCTAGAGCGCGGCGTGGCCTGTTGCAAGGTAATAAACAAAACAATATAATAAATACATTCAATACAACAATAAATACCATCAGCATAATAATAAACAAGCGGTGGTAGCTCAGTGGGTAGAACCATAGACTGGCAAGCGAGAGCCCAAGGTTCGATCCCGAGTGCGGGCATGTACCAATGACTTTGTTTAATTTCAAAGTTACGTACATTTGCGAATTTGTAGTCGCAATACCACACGCTAACTGTGAAGGAAAACATCGTGAGGAAACCCGCGGCTTGGTTGGCTCCGCACGTATTGACTAGTCTTTCCTGTGGGCTAGGCCGACTAGCTGTCAGGGTGGTATAGGTGCTGGGCAAGCCTACACCATCTATAAAACCATGTCCCAGGTACTACAGCGTCGGAGTGGTCCCTTCACCCATCTAGTGTGAGTGAAGATACCACTGGACGCTGTATAAATCATCTCCTTAAGTAGATGCAATATATTAATAATAAACGTGTATGATCAATTGATCATAATTAAAATGTTTTCATAATTAGGCCAAAAAAATATAACATAACCTCACGCCTGTATCCCAGAGGGGTAGGCAGAGACCAGGGACTGCCACTTGCCACGATCCTGACAAATCACCTTCGCTTCATCAACGTTCATAAGTCGTTGCATGCACGCACGCATGTTCCGGCTACTTTTTATCTTCCCCTTTGCTAATACATCACCTATTTGGTCGATGTATGACCGCCTGGGACGTCCCTTACCAGCCCTTCCACTCACATTCGCAATATGTATTTGTTTCGTCAATCTTTCTTCCTTCATCCTCCCCACATGTCCAAACCAACGAAACATTCCTTTCTCAATTTAGGCCAACTTAGCGATTTATCAATAATAGTACATTATGATGATATAAGTGCGGTAAGTTAAGTGCGGTAGCCGCCCATAAGGCCTCCGACATGGCTTAACGACTGCCATTACATGACAGCCGGCACCAACGGCCTAACATGCCTTGCGAAGCACGGAAGCGGTCGGAAAAATGCCACTAGCGGTAGTCAAGGGAAGGTTACGAGCTACGAGCGCTTCGGGGACTGCCGGGTGATTGATTCCAACGACTCGGTTCGACTTGGCCACGAGCGCTTCGGGGACTGCCGGTAGGTAAACGTAAAACAATTTTTGTAACACCCTCCACTGTCTGCTTATAATATACGTTAATTTAATCTCTGCATATTTTGTTCACAATTACTTAGAGACGTATCTGTAACTTTCGCAGTGAGCAAATAAACTTTTTTACTTTCATAAACTTGCACTAAATGCACTCGTCTTTTAGCCTATCTCGTTACTTAAGCATCCTTTTCTTTATTAATGTAAACGGGACTATATACTCTGACTAGGTACACGTGATTGTATTCCGAATTGAATGAAAAAGTGCAATTTTGTTCTTTAAAAGTTATTGGAGTATGGAATGCGTCGGAATAGGTGTATTTTTGAACTAAAACTTTCGTAAGCACAACACATTGTAGACTTTTAGTCCGGATCTACTTACGGGTGTTGTTATATGGGAAGAGTCCGACCAGGTTTTGCTCCGATTAGCAGAGCTTAATCATGGTTAGCAGAGACGGAGCTCGCGTCGTCGGTTGCTCGTCTCACACGGACTCTTCCGATATAACAACACCCGTAAGTAGATCCGGACTAAACGTCTACAAGGTATATTTTTGTTACAAAAATATCAAACGCACTCAAATGCGCCGAAATACGGTCAGATTGGTCGTAGGTCCTGGTTCTTCTTGTTTAGTTCCTTTACTTTTCCGTGGAGTCTGGGGCTGACACAAGGACTTTCCATTTATCTCTGTTCATGGCTAGGCATGGTAGCAGAGTTTTTATGTAATAAGCACCTCAGAAAAGCATAATTTAAAAGTATGCTTAAGCGTTTTGAGAGTAGTTTGTAGACATAAAATATTATCGATGATTTTAGTTGTGTAGGAGGTAATGTTAATTTAGTAATTTACAAAGAACGTTACCAAGAACTTGCCGATAAACTGCATTAGCATTTTGGCAAACTAATGATGTTGTAATCTTGCATTTTTTTCAGTGAATAAATATAAATAATAACAATAATTCCCTTCTCCTTCGTCTCAGAGAGAACGAATCTCTTCCACGTCTGATTGGGCATAGTTTTCTGCAACAAGTAAGGCAAAACACTATGGAGCATCAAGAAACTCCAACTGAACCAATTAATTGGCAAAACATGATAATATAATTCGGAATCAACATAAAGTCACTTGATATTGCGATAAGGTGGCATTCCTGCCTCGCGGAATCATGTACACACAGCCACAATGTCAACCAATCCATCTGGTGTTTGCTGCCTATAGCATAAGTGCGGGCTTAAAACAAAATAAGCTACCTAAAGCTGACATTGACAGTACCAACAAACAAACAGAATAACTAAGAAACTGTAACAAGTGGTGTAATTTAATTCAGTTGCGTTATATGCCTTCAGTGTCAAATAGGTATTTGCGAGAAAAGCAGTTTGGGTCCCGCCGCATTGTGCAAATGTGGCGTTTGTTTCTGCGTTGATGAGTGTAGTGATGTCGGGCTTCGTGAATTGTCGATAAAATTACGAGAAATCAAATACTTATAGCACCAGGGAAGCCTAGTTTGGAAGCTAGGATGCACTCATGTAATTAAATTATGTAAATATATTATTTTCATTTCAAACTCAAGCTATTAAAAAAAATCACGAAATTAGTCTCCAATCAATCGATTAGTCTGTACTCTTTTAAAAACCTATTTAGATGCTAAAAAATCCACCCATGCCGGGATTCGAACTCGCAACCTCGTGCTATCCGTGCCAGCGCTCTTCTAACTGAGCTAATGGGTGGAATTTTTAGCCTCTAAATAGGTTTTTAAAATTGTCCTTAGCACGGGTTAGTGCATTAAAAAATAATATAAGTCTGTATTCGTTAACTAATGGACATAGGCCTCCCCGAAGGCGCACCACGTCCCTCTATCCTCGGCCATCCTCATCCATCCACTGCCAGCAATCTGCATCAGATCGTTGGCCCAGCGCGCCTATGCCAGCCATTCAATTATGTAGTACTCGTAGGTCGAACTATAGGTTTCAGCAGACGTTCCTCAATCTGTATAAGTCTACACGACTAGGCATGGTACTTCATACTTCATCATCATCAACCCATTATGTCGCCACCGAGGGGCACGGGTCTCTTCCCTGAGGAAGGTATAGGCCATACACTACCATGGGAGCCAAGTTCCGATTGGTGGAGGCTTGCAAGACTAGTAGCTGTTCTTACTGTCAGAAGTTTTCAAGCCTTATACTTACTTCATAGATAAATAGATAGAGAACACTTAGTTGCACAATCAGAAAAAAAGAATACAACCATGATTTTTTAAATCTATTAATGTTATACTTTCTTAGATTTAAAAAATCACAAAAATATACTAAATAATAAAGTGTACATGGTGAGCATATTTCAACATTTTTTTTATTAAGTATTGAAATGAAATGGTTTTATTCAAAGTAACTCAGAAACTGCGGCTTAATGAACGTTACAAGTCTAAATCATTTGAAAAAAAAAATATGGCCAACAAACTCCTAACTTACTCTTTTTTATTCACTCTTTAAACTTTCACGAGACATCCAAAAACGCTGTTCGATTAATTTGTACTCAATATAAAACTAGAAAATTATCGACATAATCCCACCCCTACCTAAAATCAAGATAAAGCCTGTGCTTATAAGACAAGTGTATCCCAATTTACATAGCGCGTAGCCAGTTGTCACACCTACGGCCTTCGGTCGCCAAAGCGACAGCCTACCGATTGTAGCCACCGCTTAGTTAGCAGGCCTACCTGTCAGGCGAACTTGTCCGTAAATTAACATTACAAAACAGTTAGCGTCCATTTAACCATTAAGAGCGCTCTTAGAGGCGAGTCACAGGGTATGTATAGTCTGTTAGCTTTTAGAATATACCTCGGCTACTATCGGACAGAATCAGATATATTCGGGTAATAGAAATGTCGGAACTAATATGCCGCTTAATTTCGAAATCAGAACTCGATCACCAGTACGAAAACCGAAGTCTACTCTAGAGCCCGAGGTATATTCTAAAAGCTAAGACTATAAGTAAATATATAAACACATAGACACACACACACACACAGTCAGACACACACACACACAGACACACACACACAAACATATGAAAATGTTAACAATGTACTTTGTCCGCTATGATGTTACGTTTAATTTATTTTGATTTTACATATCTGTGTGTTTCATGGTTGCAAAATGTTTAGATATGTCATGTTTGAATATTGTGCCGCTAAATAAATGTTTTTATCTATTTATTTATCCATCTATCTATATACCCGCGCAAATACATACCTACATACACAAGAATACATACATATCCGAAAAACGCACATAAATCTCTCAGGTTTTTGTGATTTTGGTTGTTTTTGGTGTCAAAAATATGAAATGAAAAGGTTTTTATTCAAAATAGCGCAGAAGCTGCGGCTTAATGAACGTTACAATTCAAACTAGGTGTCCCTTTCAATATCTAGATCATATTGGAGAAAAAATGGACAAAAAAACTCCAAACTTAGTCTTTTCAAAGTTTAAGGACTTAACATAGTTTACATAATTATTATAAAACATAGAACTCATACATTGTACTGGCTTTAATTCCAGACCTCATTGTCATCTAGAAAACCTTTATGTTATAGTAGCCCTTTTGGCACAAAGTGTGCTTAACATATTTTTTGAACCGCGATTCAGGCAAGCTTAATATATCTTCATGGATTTTATTATAGAAGCGTATACAATGCCCCATGAAGGATGTATTAACCTTTGCCAGCCTAAATAGTGGGTACAAAAGTTTATGTTTATTTCTAGTATTCACATTGTGTTGGCTACTTAAAGTTTTAATAGATAAATAATAAAAAACAAAAACATCACATAAATATGTATCGCCTGTATCCCGGCGGAGGTAAAGCTTGGTCTCTGCCTAACCCTCCCCTATACAGATGTGAGTTTGTTTTTATTACTATTACAAACACGTTTCCAGGAATCACACTATCATATCAGGATTCGCACTAATATTATAAAGGCGAAAGTTTGTGTATATTTGTTACTTCTTCGCGTCTAAACGGCTGGAGCGATTTTGAATAACATTTAGTATGGAGTTAGCTGATACCCTGGATTAAAACATAGACTACGTTTTACTGCAGGATAACATCTTTTAATACACAATTTATTTTCCCTAATAAACCGCGGACACAGCTGGTATGCGAATAAATTGCACAGAGACAGTATACGCTTTTCAGTTTCTTTTCTCGTCTATCGAATGTTTTGTTAAAAAGTTTTTATTAGGAATGTGAAAGCAGACCTGATGCGAAGTAATATCTATATTTGTGCATGAAATTGATAAGATAAAACGTTTATTTTTATCGAAAGCGGACACCTTTAATCTTTCACCGTTTACTGTTTGGCAGTTGATGCTTTCATTACATTTCAGTGTTGCGTTACATTCCGCTCGGTAACAGAGGCGAGGTGGGGGAGATGCAGCTGCGCCGGCGCATCGTTCTATTTTCAAACAGAACATCAAGTTCATTAACGCCGTCGCTTGCTGTAGAGAGGGGGCGTGGTCGCGGCTTTAATTATCGATAAACGGCTATTAAAGTCTATATAAATTCTCTAGTTACTTTTCGTCGTCGTCAGGCTATACTAGTCCACTGCTGGACATTGCCCTCCCCTAAAGAGCGCCACCCCCCATCCCCACGCTGGGCATGCGGGTTGGGGATCGCAGTTCGGTGGAATTGTACTGCAGGGGGCGCTGCTGCCCACCCCCCGGTTTGTGTCCCTTAGTCGCCTTTTACGACACCCGCGGGAAGAATTGGGTTGGTGCTATTCTCTAGGCCGACGCCACACAGCAGTTACTTTTGATGATTCACAATATTTTTACTTTATCGATTATACACCTACACAAACTTACGCTTATATTTTGGAGGGGTAAGCAGAGATCCAGGTTGGCCAGTTGCCATGTGTAAGTAACCCACCTATATACGTCTCTTTGCAGGGCGCAAGCCTTCTCTCTTAGAGAGAGAGAATGAGCTTAATCCACATTGGTGTCCACCGTGGATTTGGGATTTTCAGCGCCAAGGATGTACCATTCTGTCAATACCTTTGACAAATTTGTAAATTAACAAATGTAGGTACTTGAAATAAAAAACAAAATCGTTGGTTCAAGCCGAGATTTGAACCCACGTCCTCTTCAATATGAGACCTCTGCCTTTCCACCGCTTGTCACGTACCACGTTCCATTCGTTAATTAGACGGCAAACTTGCCGCGTATGGGTATATTTTCTTCGGTGGGCAAACTTCCGCCTAGAAAATCTGAATTTTACCTGAGTTTCCACTTAATTTATTTTGACCCCTCTCCAAACGCAGCATTGATATTGCGGGCTGTTTCTGCCGCGTTAGTTCCGCGTCGGAACTCGTATTCAAAAATCACTCGAATTTTCGCAGTATCCATCTTTCTTGTCTAAATTGAATAACAAAAACAATTGAAAGTCGATATTCAAATGTTTCACATTTTTTAAAAAAAGAACATCATAGAAACCATTTCAAAAAAGGTTCATTCGAAAACCTCAAACCATGAAGATTCTATGTCAATTCAAAGAACCTATTGCAATAAAACGGCAATTTCATACTTTAACCCCTAATACTTTGTATCAGTAAAATCGGAAGCCAGTAGGCCTCGTCAGCAAGGCTCTGGGGCGGAGCACCTGACATTTGGCGGAGACTGTCATGTTGTCAACGCCACACGTCATTTAGGACGGAATGCGGGCGTGGGTGGGAGCCCTATATAATAGTATGCTGGCCAATTTGGGCCCATCAACCCAAAATAAGAAGGTGAGACAATTACTGTTATTATCTTGAAACTTAGCGGGTTTTGAGATTTAAAAGATAGATAGATAAAGACATTTATTAGCGGCACAATACTCAAACATGACATAAACAGAAATGTAAAACCAAAAAAAGAAAAGTTAACTTATGATTGGTTCTGTTAAAAACCTATTTGGTTCTGTTAATATTTTAATTATTGAAGTTGAAAATTTTGGTGATCTTTAGACCCTTAAATGTTATTGGGTAGGAGGGTCAAAAGGTAGGAGAAATATATACCCACCAAAAATATTCTGTAAAAACTAGCCAAGTCTCGATGGAGCTGCTCGTTTATCTCTAAAAAGTAATGAAATCCAGACAAAGTCGTGCCAAGTCTAAGGTTCCTTACTGCTATTTCTTGATTATTATAGTTAATGTTGTGTGACTTGGTCGCTGGAGGGTACACAATGACTGTAAAGGCATGTGCAGACGAGGGACCATCCCCGGGAACTTTTTGTCCGTCGACAATGAAATGAAATGAAAAGGTTTTATTCAAAGTAGCACAGAAACTGGCACAGGGCTTAATGAACGTTACAATTCAAACTAGGTGTCCATTTCAAAATCTAGATCATTTAGGAGAAAAAATGGACAAAAAAACTCCTAACTTAAGTCTTTTCAAAAGTCCTTAATTACCATAGTTTACATAATTATTATAAACATAATTAAACTACATTGCGTTGGCTACCTAAAGTTTTAAAGTTACTGATATTTTTCCTAACGTACATAATGTTTTCATATATATACTGACTGGCAACTGTCAGGACAATAGTTTCTTTAAAGAAATCTCTTAACGAATCTCTACTAGGTACCCAGCCTATAAATGAATCTGATCGCTCTCTTCTGCAAGAAGAAGACATAGACTTCTTATAAATTGTATCGAGTAACGCACACGAAGGACTAAAAGTACCCCATACAAAAAGTCCCTCAAGTTACCAAGGACATCAAGAGACTGAAAGAAAGTTCGGTGTTCCTTTTAAAACGCCTTTTCTTTTTCAACTTCATGTAAATTAGAACACAATGTAATCTCAGAATATTTGCTTTCATAACGTACGCTTCACCCAATTTCGGGGGAACAAATGATCGCACTCCGTAGGCGTTGAGTCCGCGACAAGTACTCGAAGGACATTTCATACGATTATATTCTTTTTAATGCACTAACCCATGCTAAGGACATAATGAAAAAAAAAAAAAAATTTAAACAATTTTTAACCTCTGAATAGGTTTTTTAACAATTTTCACGATCCAGGGACTTTTGTCCCTTGGGGACAAAAGTTTATCGTCTGCGCAGGCCTTAAAACTTGAATTCTACGGATGTTCAGTAAATTACTTTTAGTTTTTAACCGGAATCGGAACCGTGCGTTCATGCAACGACTTATGAACGTTGATGAAGCGAAGGTGATCTGTCAGGATCGTGGAAAGTGCCTGGTCGCTGCCTACTCCTCTGAGATATAGGCGTGAGGTTATGTATGTATGTTTAAATTTTTATAGATTTTTTTTACTGATATTTTGGCACAGTTGCAGGCCACATGGTCTCGGGTATACTGAAGGTTTTAAGAGTTTCAATGTCATTTCTTTTAGTCCCGTATATCTACGTACAACTACGACAGTTTCTAAAAGTATATTTATTTATTTTTTACTGAGTTACTTGCCTGTAGACAGTTCACCGTTATTAATCTGATTACTCATATTTAACATGTTCAGTGACGCCCACACGTGTAACGGCATGGGAGCTTTCGTGTATGCCACCATTGGGTTGAATCTCTTTGTAAACTAGTTATTGATTGTGTCACACTACCGACAAAGTTTACGTTGACCTTATTTACTAGAAGTATTTACATTATAATTTGGTGTTGCACTGCGTAGTGTTAGCCTATGTAATGTACAATACAAACTTTAGCCTTAAGAGCTGCCACGCACTAGTCAAATACCCGCATTTATCGAATGTACGCAAGAACACGCAAGCACTTTGATCTTTACTCAACACTCAATATGTCAATACTTTATTGCTGCTATAAGTGTGGTAGGATACATAAATAACAGATAATATTATGGAGCCTGTCGGGCACAGCAAATGGCTTAGAACTAAAATCTTATCGCTAATGTGGTATCATATACCTAAGAACTGTTTAAATTCAACAATTTTATCTCAAAACGAGGGTAGCATGTTATTGTTATTATTTTTATTTTTTGTTGCACTAATTAGAAAGAAAGAAAACATTTATTTAAATTGCCACGAATGCACAAACATAAAAAATACACAGTAATGGGGAAGATGAACATCAATTAGGAATTTAAAAACCTATTTAGAGGCTAAAAATTTTTTACATTACATGACTTACATGACATGACGTACACAGGCTTGCTTAACGCAAGAAGCATTCCCTCTCAGCAAACCTTTGATGTCGAAGAGACCTTCAGAGGGTTATAATTATATAAAAACTAGCTGTGCCCCGCGGTGTTACCCGCGGTTTATGGATTTTCCCATGGGAATAAGACGTTTTCCGGCAATAAAACGTAGCCTATGTTAATAAAGGGTGTCAGTTAATTCCATACCAAATTTTATTTAAATCGCTCTTGCCGTTTAGACATGAAGAAGTAAGAAACATACATGCTCACGAACTTTCGCCTTTTATAATGTAAGCATGATGTGATGTGATGATGAAATGAAATGAAAAGGTTTTATTCAAAGTAGCGCAGATACTGCGGCTTAATTAACGTTACAAGTCAAACTAGGTGTCCATTTCAAAATCTGGATCATTTTGGAGAGGAAAAATTTATTTTCTTCTCAATGATCATAGACATGATGAGTGCTACCTAGCTTTTGCGTTAAGTTTTTATTTAGAACTAAGATAGCTCAATTCAAATAGTCCACCAGAAGTTTATTATTTGTCGATTTTTTTAGGATTTCAAGATTATTATGATGTAAATCGTAGTGAGAAACTTCTTGATAGCGAAATTGACAAAAATTACGAATTACTACAAAGAAATATTTATAACAAACGTATTATTAAAAATGATTTTAATATTACGACAAACTATTGAAATATGTTCAGTGTGCAAAATTTGCATAATAAAAGAAATGAGGAAGAGGTTTAAGTTTGAAGAAGAAGAAAAAACATTTATTATAGAAACAGTACACACGCCACAATAACAAAACACACTTGAATCATATTATTAAAGCATAACATTCACAAAGAAAAAGGAAGGAAAATGTCTTTCGGAAAGGATTCGGCGTGCCACTCCTGACTCAGCAATATGCTGAGTCAGCAGTGACAGCGCTGCCTTCAGCGCTGATTTACAGTCAGTGCCTGGTGCTACCCCGTGAGCGTCACAGACTGCGGTGCGGTACAACCATATAAAATATAATACTTATATGTTATATAGAATAAACTTATTGAGAATAGAATACATATAATACAGTATCGATATTAAAAGCAATATTTCAATAAAAGTCGAATTCATCGAAATCTATATCGATAACCCCGCTACCCCTCACTAGGGCGCGCCGCGAGGGATGCGGGCGCCGACAGTGCATCGTGCTTTACGTAATGAATCACTATGTTTGTTTGTACGTGCTTTATTAGTAGCGACTTTATCTATCCGGCTGTTTATCCAGAGGGTTGAAACTATGGCAGCCTCGCTAGCAGACGTTTCTGGTGGCCTAGAATACTAGTTTAAGGGTCCGAATGAAAGCTCACCAAAGTTTGTAGCTGGTATTATCATAATGCTATGTTGGAAGACGTTAATCGCTGAAGCTTTCCAGCTTACACAGGATAAACACGCGCCTTTGATCCTTGCTTAAATACAGGCTAATAGACGTCAGTAAAATTATATTTAGGTGATATAAACCCTTGGAATGTCCCCACTGCCGGGGCAAGGGTTTCCTCCTGCTACTACGTCACCACGGGGGCAAAATCCGGCTTGGTGGAGGATTGTAAGACAGTGGCGGGCTTTACAGTCAGAAGTTATCAAGCCGCCCATAAGGCCTCTGAGATGGCTTAACAACTGCCATTACATGACAGACGGCACCGACGGCTTAGCGTGCCTTGCGAAGCATGGAAGCGCTCGGAAAAAATGCCACTAGCGATAGTCACGGGATGGTTACCCATCCAGCACCTGACCGCGCCTGTTGTTGCTTAGTCCAAGTGATTGATTCCAATCACTCGGTTCCATCAGGCCACGAGCGCATATTTAGTTACCGCGACCTAAAGCGTCTATATAAGTACAATTACAGTACTAAACATCATAAAAGTCCCTTCGGGAATTTACATTCGCGCAGTCTAGGAAGAAGTGTAACGAAAGTACCCGAAGCTATAAGTACATTCAACATTATCTTTAACCGATACGGTTAAGGTGCAGAATTGATTGCCGCAGTAGCGCTACCTATTTCGCTCACGCTAATATTGCCAAACTAATAGTCACCTGCATCGATGACGTTAAATCAACCAATAGCAACAAAGGCGCGCGGCCTGCCATAAAATGAAACTATCTGATTGGTCGATCAACTTGCCGCACATCCAAAATTTGGTCATTTGCGCAGGTACATCCGCGGGACTTATTTCTTGTGTAGCACTGTAACACTATAAGTAACTTCCACAGTTGACAGTATACCAACCTTTTCATAAGGTTGGTTTCGGTTACATTAATTGAATTTTTTCAATTCATTTCTTGCGATAAATTACAGTGCAAATTACTGGTCTTAAGTAGTGATTATGCATAAAAGTACAAGTGTAGTTTTACCGAGAGCTGCATAGGAATATCATAATTATAATTGTTGTTATCGAATCGCTCGTAGCCTCGGCTGCCTGAGTGATCTAGCGAATCGAAAAGTAAAATACGTAAATAGGCAAAATACGTAATGAAATAAATATATTAAGAAAGACTATACAATGAAAATGTAAAGGTTGACCCACTGTCAACTGTACATTTTAAATCAGACAATATGCTTCTAAGCTTGTTATGTACAATCAAAAGCCTCGTAAATCGTGTGTTTATCCCATCACAGTTCTAAGCTTCTGTTCTAGATAGAAATATGCCGTTTTCACTAAAGTATTTAGTTTCACTGTCATTTACTACAGCCGAAGATTGGACGTCTGATGATGACCAGCTCAAAAACACCCATATACGATGCACCTAGAAACCCGGAATTAAAGTTGGAATGTATAGTTTCATTATCACTTGCTACACTAGGAATATTAAGAGTCCGATGCCCAAGATCATCAGCTCGAAGGTCGTTCTCAAGTGGTTTTAAGCTTCTATTCTAGATAGAAATATGCGGTTTTCACTAAAATATTTAATTATATTCTTTTTAGGAACCCGTTGAAACCCGTGCTAAGGAAAATTAAAAAAAAAAAACTATTTAGAGGCAAAAATTCCACCCGTGCCGGGACTCAAATCCGCGACCTCTGGCTAACTGTGCCAGCGCTCTCCCAACTGAACCAATGGGCGACTACCGACATCACTAAAGTTTCGACCCTCTCACAGTACTCTCCGTATTACATACAGGCATCGACATCTGGCTGAAGTAATTTGCAGCACTTGCAGCCCTGAGTAGCAAACCCGCGACCTTTGGCTAACCGTGCCAGCGCTGTCCCAACTGAGCTAACTGAGCTGTACGTGATACAGAGAGTATTATAAAGAGGTTCAAAATTTCACTGATGTTGGTAGTCGTCCCGGCATGGGTGGAATTTTCAGCCTCTAAATAGATTTTTTTAAGTATTTAATTTCACTGTCACTTTCTATAGCCGAAGATTTGGAGGTCTGATGATGACCAGCTCAAGGACACCCAGATCTAGGGCACCGTTGCACCTAGAAACCCGGAATAAAAGTTTAAATGTATTGTTTCATTATCACTTGCTAGGAACATTAAGTGTCAGATGACGAGTAGCCCAATAACACGTAGAGATGTAAGGTTGCAAATATAAATCCACAATTTAAGTCAAAATACACAATTTTATTGTCGTGGTTATTAAAAAAATATACTGTAGGCACGCATAGTTATTGAAACCACATTTGTTAATCACTAAAATACGTGAAATAAAAATTTTAAAATAAAAAATAAAAACCGACTTCTACACCCCGAGGCACTAAAAACGCAGAAATAATTTAAACGAAAGTGATCTATAAATTCAAAATTAGTATTATATCTAGGTATTGTAGAAGGATATCTTAGAGTCGGTGCCCAAAATGTATGTGATGGTCTGGAACTTGGCACCGACTCCAAGATATCCTTCTACAATACCTAGATATATATACTAATTTCAAATTTTAGATCACTTTCGTTTAAATTATTTCTGCGTTTTTAGTGCCTCGGGGTGTAGAAGTCGTTTTTTATTTTAAAATTTTTATTTGTTTCAGCTTTTGTTAAAATTATTATTGTTGATACATTTGCACATTGTCTACTCGATATTAACCCTTGTATGTCCCCACCTCTGGGGCACGGGTCTTTTTAGCATCGCAGGAAGCATAGGCCATACTCCACCACGGGGTCCAAGTCCGGCTTGGTGGAGGATTGTAACTTGTAAGACAGTGGTGGGCCTTACTGTCAGAAGTTACCGGTAAGGTTCTGACATGGCTTAACGACTGCCATTGCATGACAGCCGTCACCAACGATTTAACGTGCCTTGCAAAGCACGGAAGCGCTTGGAAAAAGTGCCACTAGCGGTAGTCACGGGATGGTCACCGGTGGGTGACTGCACCTGACCGCTGTTGCTTAACTCAAGTGATTGATTCCAATCACTCGGTTCCACTAGGGCGCGAGCGCTTGGCATTGTCTACTCAGTTGCCTTCTATTATCTGTGTATTTAGATGTTTGACCTCGCACCCTTTCGCAGCTTTTAGTTTTTTTTCCTCTGTGCTTTTGGTAAGAAGTTCCTGTACTTAGTAGACGACCTCTGTGGCGTAGCGGTAGCGCGTCTGCCTACCATGCAAGAGGTCCCGGGTTCGAATCCGGCTGGGGACAAAAAAAAGCCCAGGATGTTTACATGTTTGTGATGTCGTTGTTTCTGGTTCACACGACACAGGGTAACCTAGTGTGGGGCCACAAGCAATGTATGTGCTTGTGTGTAAATGTTATGTTACTTAGTGAAAATTCCAGAAGTAAGTTAGGCCTCGTCCTCCCGGATGTGGCGTAACGTTGACGTGTTTACGTTTTATCATAAAACTCGCGTGTGTGAGCAGCACATGTGGCCCGTAAAAATGCATTAAACACATCAGTAGACCATGTAAGTTTGTGATGTGCACCAGTTTTGTGGCGGCAAGCGAGGCAGGGTCATCACACAGGCCACAATATTTATTAAAAAAAACTCACGCACCGTCGGTTCTGTTCAAGTTTGTTGTAGGTACTTACATAAATAATAGTGTAATAGATAGATAGACAGAGAACACTTTATATGAAAAAGGAAATTACATAGATACCAGGCCACTCAGAAAGTTTTTGGAAAAAAAGTTTTTATGTATAAGCCACTGGCCATTTGTTTTGAAAACTTTTTAAATTGTAACATATAAAAAAAAATGTTATAAAAGTAAAAATACTATTGTTCGATTTTCAAATTTCCCTCCGCATTTTTTTGAGAGCCAATTCAAATTTTCTTGTCTCATTAAAAAATGGATCTGCATCGAGAACATTTTCGAGCTATGATTTTTTACGATTTCAAATGTGGCTTAAAACCTGATGAGTCATTTGATCGACTTCGAATGGCTTTTATGGTTGAAATTGAAATAAAATGAAAGAAGATGAACAAAGAAATCAAATTACTTCAGATATATATATATATGAATTATACATGCTTAATTGAGAAAGTTAATAGTTTAGGTATCAGTCTTACACTTTTTGCCGAGCTTTTCCCGAAGTTCAATGACAGTTTTTTTAATGATTTTATTACAAATGTATAGTTTTTAGATAGGTATTTTCCTGTATTTGTAGTAAAAAACTATATTACTTGTGAAGTTATACAGTTCTAGGTCTACGCGAAGTACCTACTCTATGAAATTGGATGAAAGTAGGATGTGCTGAAAATCAGCGCTCCGCTCATGTTCGCATACGCAATCACAGTACTCAACACAGTTTATGTTGAGTTATTTTTGTTATCATCCGATATTTGAGCAGTTGTTAAAATTTGTTTTATGTAGCCTATTAATGTCCCACTACAGGGCACAGGCCTTCTCTCAGAGAGAGAAAGGGCTTATCTACCACGCGTGCCCACAGTTCAAATACCTCAGGGCAGTTTTAAGCGCTGAGGTATTTGAACACCACAGCTAAGCTTTCCTCACGAGGTTTTCCTTCACAACTAGCGAGTGGTATTGGTACTATAACACAAAGTCTTTAGTATATGCCCGGACTAGGAATCGAACCCGTGCCTCTCGCTTCTAAGTCCATTGTTCTACCCACTAGGCTACGACCGCTTCAATTTAACGTTAACATTTCCTCTCAAGTCGGTTTACTTACTTTTGTTTGGCTAGAGGGTGCCCCAGATCAAAGTTCAGAGTCAAGGGCGTTACCCTCCCCCACCCCCTTACATCTTTGTTCACACAGTGTTTGTTATGTTCGTGAAATTTCTTGACTTCCAGAACATTTATAGCATTAATGACATACTAAATATTACCACAGTGGCATCATCATGATGAACCCATTATGTCCCCACCGAGGGGCACGGGTTTCTTCCCCGAGGAAGGTACAGGCCATACTCCACCACGGGGGCCAAGTCCGGATTGGTGGAGGCTTGCAAGACTAGTGAAAAGTGACATACTAGAAGTTTTTAAAAACCTATTTAGAGGCTAAAAATTCTACCCATGCCGGGACTCGAACCCGCGACCTCTGGCTAACCGTGCCAGCGCTCTTTCAACTGAGCCAATGGGCGACTACCGGCATCAGTGAAATTTCGTACCTCTTTACAAATACTCTCTGTATTACGTACTAGAAGTTATTCATTACACTGGTGATGGTGAATATTTGGTGCGCTCACCAAATCCTGAACGTTTCCAATAGGCATGACGAAAGATTTTTAAATCCTCTTCCATAAGGTGATGACACATTTATTACTCGTATGTACATAATAACCTATATTTCACTAACAAAGTAAAGTTTAACGCAGGCTAAAGCCATTTTTCTAAAATTAATTTAAATCTGTGGGAAAACAGCTCGCAGTGTCATGGCGTCGAAACTTACGTCACGCCCAGGTAAACATATAGTATATCGTAATCACTAGTAGTCACAACAAAGCACGGGTTAACTTTACCAATGTTAACCTAAGCGTGACGTCAGGCGGTGTAATGGGCGTATCAGTCAAAATGGCTGAAAGGAGTATTATAATGTTTTATTTTATTGAAAATATTGGTAATTTCCTTTTTTTATAAAACTAAAGAAGTGTTTTAAATCCTTTTGAATTTTCCCCTTAGTAAATATAACTATTAATAATTATAATATATTATTATTAATATTAAAATTATTAATAAAAATAATAATAATACCTAACCTAAAGGAATAATGCTTTGTATTACAAACTTATAAGCTACTAGCTGACCTCCCAAAGGGTATTTTGATATATTAATTAGCCTACCTAATAAACTATTCTCAGATACCAAATACGCCTTTATTGTTTTTAGTTCTAATAGGTAATCGCGCCAACTTATAGTTCGTAAGTCTTACATGATAGGTATGTGATGTGAATGTCGTGTTTTTCAGTTATTGGATTCACACGTATTGTGTTATTGCTTATTTATTGTAAATTGTGTCTATATTTGTAAAGTGTGCGTCTGTTGAAAAACCTACTAAATAAATTTAAAAATATATATATACAATAAAAAATCATAGAAATCGGTGAAGCCGTTTCGAAGGAGTTTGATTACAAACACTGAGACATGAAAATTTTAAATATTAACTAAATAAAGTGGAAGAGTTCCGTCCTTACAGAGACGAAGGAGAAGGGAAAACTTCTATACGAGTACAAACATACAATCTCTAGCCATGAACAGAGATAAATGGAACGCCCTTGTGTCAGCCCAGACTACACGAAGGAGTAAAGAAACCATAGATAAAAAAAAGGATAATTTATTCAAGAAACATCTTACAGTGAGTATCTCTAAGGCAGTGGTACCCTGCTCATAGCAGATGATGAAGAAGAAATAAATAAAGTATTAAAATGTGAAAATTGCTTTGCTAAGTTCCGCCAAAAATCCCACAAGCACCATGCGGTTTTAGTTAATGCCCCGCCTTCTCTCCCACTTTTTCAAGCAGAAGCCAAGTTCAAGTCTTTATTTGTCAGCAAACACGGTACATGTAGATTTTACAAGATACTTTTTTATGGACAAGCGTGTAGCACCATAATATGGTATACAAATATTATAATTAAAATTTAGAAACGCTATATTATTTACAAAATTATTATACAATGTCAGGAATATAATTATGATGTCATGGATGTATTTAAGTCATTGTGTTTTAAAATAATCATTCATACTATATATACATTTTTCAATCAACCAGTTAGAAAGCGCTTTGTCGAATCTATTTTCCGGGAGGGAATATATTTCTTTTGGCAGGGAATTAAATATTTTTATTGCCATGTAATAGCTATTTCGTCTAAAAAGCTCGAGATTAACTTTAGGATAGGTGAGCCAGACACGAACACACCACCACCAACACCAATACTTAAAATTGTGAGCGAGAAAATTGTTTCGCCTCTAACACGAGGCATCCTCAGGCTCAAAATTGCAAGTAAATAAAGTGACAACCCTAGAGAGCACCACGGCGTTGCACAACCCGTAGGGTGCATATGGTGGCCATATAAAGATTATACAGCGGGTATTTATAACGAACCAACTATATTTTCGACCATCGCATCGTCTCGCCGAAAATAAAATAAACGCACGGAGGTTTATGAAGATCTGTTTGAAATTCCTCGCAAGGAGATTGAACCAAGAATGCATGTGTTGATAGATTAATTATTATGTTAATGCAGTGTTGAGTATTTAGTCGGTTTAGTTGAAGTTATTAATTATTATTTAGTTACGAAGCGCTCGTAGCCTAGTCTAACCGAGTGATTGGAAACAACCACTTGGGTTAAGCAACAACAGGCGGGATCATGTGCAAGATGGATGACCATCCCGTGACTACCGCTAGTGGCATATTTTTCCACCGCTTCCGCTCTTCGCAAGGAACGTTAAGCCGTTGGTGCCGGCTGTCATGTAATGACAGTCGTGAAGCCATGCCAGAGACCTTATGGGCGGCTAGGTAAGTTCTGAGAGTAAGGCCCGCCACTGTCTTACAATCCTCCTCCAACCCGGACTTGGCCCCCGTGGTGGAGTATGGCCTAAACTTCCTGCGATGCAGGAAGAGACCTGCGCCCCAGTAGTGAGAACATGTGAAGGGTTTTTAAAATACCTATTTAGAGGCTGAAAATTCCACCCATGCCAGGACTCGAGCCCGCAACCTCTGGCTAACCGTGCCGTGCAGGAATTTTTAGCCTCTAAATAGGTTTTTAAAATTGTCCTTAGCACGGGTTAATGCATTAAAAGGAATGTAATCATTATACTATTTTTAATTTTAATGCACTAACCCGTGCTAAGGACAAAACTAAAAACCTATTTTTAGATGCTAAAATTTCACCCATGCCGGGATTCAAACCCGCAAACTCTGGCTATCCGTGCCAGCGCTCTACCAATTGAGCGCTGGCTAGCCTCTAAAAATAGGTTTTTAAAAGAATATAATCATGTGAAGGGTTGATATCATAATAATTATTTTTTACTTATTTAATTATCTATGATAAGCCAACAGCTATTACAACAACATAGAATCTTATATAGAGAAACGTAAAGTCAAGATTCACACTTAAAGCACACAATTTAGAAACAGGATTCTTGTAATTATATTTCTTTATAATGCACTAACCCGTGCTAAGGACAATTTTTGAAAACCTATTTTAGAGGCTGTACGTAATACATAGAATATTGTAGAGGTTCGAAATTTCACTGATGCCGGTGAGTCGCCCATCAGCTCAATTGGAAAGAGCGCTGGCACGGATAGCCAGAGGTCGCGGGTTCGAATACCGGCCTGGGTGGAATTTTTTGCCTCTAAAATAGGTTTTTAAAAAAAGGATTCTTGTAAGTTTTAAATACTACTCGTAAAAAGAAGAGTCGCTCGCTGCACAACTAAATCAAACGGTTATAGTGTAAGTAAGGAATTGCTTGAAGACCCTATTAAAATGTTAGGAGGTTATCGTAGTTGTCAGACTTACAAAGGGCGATGTTATAAGTTATCTGCTTTTGTTCTATTTATGTTTACTCGTAAAAGGCCCCTAGATACAGAAGGAATATTAATTCCACATCACACCATCACGTGTCCAGCCCTTCTATTACGTAAAATTCCACTCTATCGTTGTAAGCATTTAAGACGACGCCAAAGTATCAAAATACATACATACATAACCTCACGCTTGTATTCCAGAGGGGTAGGCAGAGACCAGGGACTGCCACATGCCTTCATCTTCATAAACGTTCATAAGTCGCAGCATGCACGCACGCCGGTTCCGGGTACTTTTAGCTTCCCCTTTGCTAAGACATCCCCTGTTTGGTCGATGTATGTCCGCCTGGGACGTCCCTTACCAGCTTTTCTACTCACATTGGCAATATATATTTGTTATAAGTGTCAAAATATGTATACATGTAACAGCTGGGGTAGCTTAACAAAGTCAAAATCAACGTCACTCAATCCAGTGGATCCCCTGTCCCCTGATCCTTGTCGGATCAGATCCTGGTTCCCTGTTAGGATGTCATTGCGAAATAAGGACATCAAAATTGTGGAAATACAGCCAGAGCGCTTTGATTATGTAACTTTTTGTCTTCGCCATCATAGAGTTTACTTCGGCAGGAGGTTTCATTGTACATATTGACATTCATTCTTCTATTGTTCTTTTGCATTGTCATTACATTTCTACATATTTCTCGTTGGCAAACCCAATTATTGAGCCTTTTATTTGATGCACGGCTTTGATCAGTTAAGAAGACGATATAATCCATACAGTCCACTTATAACACCTGTCGACGGCCTAGCCACTTTTCATGTATACATCTCTGTGCAAACCACAGACATGTTCTGTGGTGCAAACCGCTCAATGTAGGTATCTCGACGAATGTTTGTACGCACATGTTTTATGTTTTAATTTAATTTCACCTTCTCCTAAGATGCAGGTCTTTCGCCTAGTTTAGGAGACAGGATGCAACGACAAGAATATTGTACAATAGATGTAGCACCAAACGATTGTAGTAATTTTTTACATGTAATGTTTTGGTTTTTAAAATAAACAATTTTTGATTATTATTAATGTCTACTAGACTTGGTCGTACAATCGTGTGGCTCAATATCACTATCACGTATCAGATATCCATTGAAATGCGGTATCCTTATGTGTGATACACATTACGCCTCATGTCTATATGGCAGAGTAATAACATTCCGCTTTTGCACACACACGTATACCTGGAAAGTTGCATAATCAAGGCGCTGATTTAGGCAACAAAGGATGTCATTCAAATCAGTAAAAACCGTGTCTTTTTTACCGTTATTTATACCCTATATTATTTATTATATTTGATACCTTTTGTATGACACCCTTCTTCTTCTTCAGGCTATATTAGTCCACTGCTGGACATAGCCCTCTCTTAATGAGCACCATAGTGCAAGGTTGTGGCATCATTGGGGGGTAATTCCCATAATCTCTCCGCTGGGCATGCGGGTTGGGATCGCAATTTGGTGGAATTGTACTGCAGGGGGCGCTGGTGCCCACCCCCGGATCAATGAATGCGGAATGAAATCAATGATACCCTGTTTTTGCTAAATAAAACAAATTTCTCAATGTATCCAAAATTTTATTGTACCACAACAGTCTCACAAACGCATCCAACAGAGTGCTTAGTGCGAGTTTTTTAACTACTCGATCGCGTTAACGTAAACTCATATTTCTATAGCATCAAGAAAGCGCCACCTAGCGACACGTATGGAAATTAAAATTGCTGAGTGCGAGTTGTAATGGTTTACGTTGAGAAGTGCACACGTTTACCAGCCAAAACACGAATAAACGTGAGTGCGAGTTGTACTGTGACAGCGTTTTGCCAGTTCGAACGGTTAACTTACTCATACTCACTACTCGATGCTCGATTAACGCGGTAGTAAAGTTATTCGATTGGATCTGTTAAACTCGCACTAAGCACTCTGGTGACGTGGAGAAGGTGGGGTGGGGGGGGGAGTCTCAAACGGTGAGGTGATATTTTATTGTCAAATATATTTTAAAAGTTAAACTATGTATTAATATGTACAATAATTATAAACATATACAAATATAATAATTAAGCACATATTTAAAGATGAATAGATAGACTTCATATACATATAAATAGACTTCAAAATACATTTTTACATACTTATATTAAGTACTTTTTTTTGAGTTTATTAGTTTCATTCGCGTTCATTTGTACCCCCTTATTCCGTATCAAGGTCCCATCGTGCACTGATTGAACTCGAATCAATCACTGTGGCACCTCGACAAGATAAGGGCGGGTCCTGCCACGGTGCAGATCCTGCTGTTGTGACAGTAATGCATGCCGCCCTAAGTGCTCGCATAGTACGAGTCAGCTTATCCCTTATCTAGTGCTAGTAGTGAAGTGGGATCTACATGAAACCGCGGTAGGGTTAGCAGAAAAAATATCTCAATAAACTATGTTTATGCAATAAAAATTTATGTTTATGGTATACCTTTTTATGTAGCCTATAAACGTCCCTATGCATCACAAAGACAAGGATGATAACTAATCAATAAAAAACCTATTTTATAGAATAGAATAGAATAGAATATTTATTGGGCAAAAAACATTAGTACACAGCTTTTACAAAATGGTTTTACTTAATGCTATAATTATACAAAATTAATTTTGTAATTACGCGAATCATTTAAAGTATTAGAACAATTGATATTGTAAATACCTCAAATCATTCAATGTATTAGACCAATTGATTTTGTAAGTACCGCGAATCATTCAATGTATTAGAACTATTGATTTTGTAAATACCCGAATTATTCAATGTATTAGACCAACTGATTTTGTAAGTACCGCAAATCATTCAATGTATTAGAACTATTGATTTTGTAAATACCCCGAATCATTCAATGTATTAGACCCATTGATTTTGTAAGTACTGCAAATGATTCAATGCATAAGATCTATTGATTTTGTAAATACCCCGAATCATTCAATGTATTAGACCAATTGATTTTGTAAGTACCGCAAATCGTTCAATGCATTAGAACTATTGATTTTGTAAATATCCCGATTCATTCAATGTATTAGACCAATTGATTTTGTAAGTACCGCAAATCGTTCAATGCATTAGAACTATTGATTTTGTAAATATCCCGATTCATTCAATGTATTAGACCAATTGATTTTGTAAGTACCGCAAATCATTCAATGCAATAGAACTATTGATTTTGTAAATACCCCGAATCATTCAATGTATTATACCAATTGATTTTGTAAGTACCGCAAATCGTTCAATGCATTAGAACTATTGATTTTGTAAATATCCCGATTCATTCAATGTCTTAGACCAATTGATTTTGTAAGTACCGCAAATCATTCAATGCAATAGAACTATTGTTTTTGTAAATACCCCGAATCATTCAATGTATTATACCAACTAATTTTGTAAGTACCGCGAATAATTCAAAGTTTAGACCTATTGATTTTCTATATACCGCGAATCATTTAATGTATTAGAACAATTGATTTTGTAAGTACCGCGAATCATTCAATATATTATTATATAGATTTCAATGTCAAGAGATGTTACAATCACTAGCTTTTTGCTAATATTTTTTTATGTAGGTAGTCCATATACGTCCCGTTGCTCGACATAGGCCTTTTTTCCGAGAGAGTATGGGATTAATTACTACGCGTGCCCACCGTGGACTGGCTTGATCACTTCTGACAGTAAGGCCCGCCACTGTCTTATAATCCTCCACCAACCCGGAGTTGGCCCCCACGGTGAAGTATGGCCGTGGGGGCCAACCTTCCTGCTGTATAGGAAGAGACCCGTGGCCCAGCACTGGGGAGATACAAAGATTGATATATAATCTAAGTAACTCAGAGCCAACCAGACAACCAGAAAAAAGAATACAACCATGCTTTATTAAAATTTAAGGTTAAGATTTAAGGTTTAGTTTTATTAAATTAAAATTACTTGGATTTAGATTCAATTTAGGTTGGTATTGTGTGTATAAAATAAAATGAAGTAAGAGTTGTTCTTACGAAATAGATTAAGTCACATGCAAGCGATGAATACGAGTACTTTTAAATCTTAGCTTCTAGCCCTAACCAATAACTTTGTTGCTTGTTTCAATACTTCTTTATGCTGCTGACCGTACCGCAGCGAACAATTACATTAGCGTAAAAGGCATAATTGTTTTATTTGTACGACATCAAACACCTGCGTGTTAACTCCGGTGCCCACTCGTTTGATAACGTCGTCATTATAATAATTATGTTATGTAGAAATTAATTACCTACATTCCACTAGTAGATACACATTATAATCTGTGACGTGAATTGCTCTTGATAGGTACATTGTGATTTTTAGCTATTGTGAGCTTTAAATTCAACTTCACAGTAGTAACACCGGTGTCGCCAGAAGTTTCACCTTTCGATAGTAATGTTGATTATTGTAGATATAAAAGTAGTGTATAGATTACTGTAAGAAGTATAAAAAGCGGTGAAGCGGTGGTAGCTCAGTGGGTAGAACCATAGACTGGCAAGCGAGAGCCCCAGGTTCGATCCCGAGTGCGGGCATGTACCAATGACTTTGTTTGATTTCAAAGTTACGTACATTTGCGAATTTGTAGTCGCAATACCACAAGCTAACGGTGAAGGAAAACATCGTGAGGATAGCCGCGGCTTGGTTGGCTCCGCACGTATTGACTAGTCTTTCCTGTGGGCTAGGCCGACTATGCTGTCAGGATGGTATAGGTGCTGGGCAAGCCTACACCATCTATAAAACCATCTCCCAGGCACTACAGCGTCGGAGTGGTCCCTTCACCCATCTAGTGTGAGTGAGGATACCACTGGCCGCTGTATAAATCATCTCATTAAGTAGATGCAAAAAGATTAATATTATTATTATTATAAAATAACGTGGAAATAAAGGTGGTCTATATCTTTGTTCTTTATTTTTTGAGAACTTGTGTTAATCTGGATGTAGTAACCCTAGAGATTTTCAAAAGAAATAAGGAAGGATTACCTCGATCTATACAGAGTCGCTGGTAGCCCCGGCTGCCTGAGTGACCTTATACGATCACGAAAGCTAAGCAACACAGGGCGCGTTTAGTACATGGATGGGTAAACCGTCTATGACTAACGCAAGTGGCATTTTTTCCGAGCGCTACCGTGCTTCATAAGTCACGTTAAGCCGTTGGTACTGGCTGCCGTCGCTAGAGTGCAGTCGTTAAGCCAAGTCAGAGGCCTTACGGGCGGCTTGATAGCTTCTGACAGTAACGTCTGCCATTGTCTTACGATCCTCCACCAAACCGGACTTGACCCCGTGGTGGAGTATGACCTAACCTTCATGCGATGCAGGAAAAGACCCGTGCCCCAGCAGTGGGGACATACAAAAGGTTTGTCGTCGTCGTCTTCAGGCTATACTAATCCACTGCTCGACATAGCCCTCCCCTAAAAAGTGACACGCTGTGCTATCATAGGGGGTAATACAAAGGGTTGATATCATCGTATCATCATGTCGCGATCTGCTTACACTTCGGTAAAAGAAATGTTTAATGAATAGGTTTTATTCAAAGTAGTGCAGAAACTGCGGCTTAATGCACGTTACTATTCAAATTAGGTCTCCATTTTATAATATCTAGATCATTTTGGAGAACAAATGGACAAAAAACTCCAATCTTAAGTCTTTTCAAAGTCCTTACATAATTAACAGAGCTTACCTACAAAATTATTATAAAACATAGAACTCATGCATTGTACTGACTTTAACTCCAGACACCATTGTCCTCTAAATAATCCTTTATGTTATAGTAGCCCTTTTGGCACAAAGTGTACTTAAACTTTTTGAACCGCGTTTCAGGCAAGCTTCAGGGATTTTATTATAGAAGCGTATACAATGCCCCATGAAGAATGTATTAACCTTTGCCAGCCTAAATAGTGGGAACAAAAGTAATACGCTGTTAACTGCTACAAGCCACACGAATGTAGGCATGCGAGTTGCAATCGGTGACATTGCCCTGTCGCAACTTCCCCTGAAACGTTTGAATGTTTCCTGTTGCGTACGCCGTGTTTACTGAAACATGAAGGCAGAGCCGATTACTGATGCTGATTACTCTATGGCTGATTACTCTAAGGCTGTGTATTTACATGTAGCCTATAAACGTCCTACTGCAGGGCACAGGCCTTCTCTCGAACAGAGAGTATGGGCTTTTTTGGCGTATGGCAATTACCACGCGTGCCCTCCGCGGAATAGCAATTTCAAGCATTGAAGTTTTTGAACACCTCAGAAACTCAGGTTTCCTCACGGTGTTGAGTTGATGACTTGAAATATACTGGGTTATTTTTGAAATGCACAACCCTATTAGAGTTTTTGTTTCACCGCAAATTTTGTATGGATAAACATAAGTTAGTGGCATTGGTGGCATTAGTGGAATTTTTCCGAGCGCTTCCGTGCTTCGCAAGGCACGTAAAGCCGTTGGTGCCGGCTGTCATGTAATGGCAGTCGTTAAGCCATGTCAGAGACCTTGTGGGCGGCTTGATAACTTCTGACAGTAAGGCCCGCCACTGTCTTACAATCCTCCACCAACCCGGACTTGGCCCCCGTGGTGGAGTATGGCCTAACTTTCCTGCTATGCAGGAAGAGACCCGTGCCCCAGCAGCGGGGGCATACAAGGGTTGATAAGTTTGCTCTATGAGATTTTCTCATAATTCATCATCATCATCAGTTGTTTGACGCCCACTGCAGCATATAGGCCTCCCCCATGGTTTTACAAGTATGATAACAAAAACTGTAGTTGTACGGATATTTACTCGTTTAATTTTACATTTTTAAAATTTCCCGACGTTTCGGCACTTTTGCAAGTACCGTGGCCCCGGAAGACTTAGGTGACAGGCGTCTTTTTGAAAGCATTAACTACTACCTTCTACCCGTTAGCTTATTACCCTCGGCAAAAAAATATAGAAAAAAAAAATGAAGTTACGTTCCAAAATAGGCAAACCAATTATTTTTAATTACCAGGCATGATAACTTCAAAAATGTACAGAACCTAGAAAACAAAAATTGGCTTTCAACCTACGACCTCCCTTATGTTGTGCACTGTACTCGGTTACAACCGGCAAAGACCGGTTATATTAAGCAAAAGATTTATATGCATGGCGCCTATAATATATACTTATAAAATACTTAATAATATCAATGAGAAAAAATACCATCATGTTATAGATAATTAGACACTAATTTATTAAGACAGTGTTTAAAAAAATGTAAATTGACAAATGTTATTTTAATCTCAATGAATTTTTAAATGACACTTTTTTAATTTGACATTTTGTTTGACATACTTTGTACAACTTAATGGTGATGGCGAGCCTCTCCCACTTGCACGCTACTCTCGGCAAAACATGTTGGACCAAAACTTATATGACGACAATGTTATATTTGAGACTTTAATAATACATATTATAATAAAAACTGTATTTACACGGATTTTACTCGTTTAATTTCACATTTTCCGACGTTTCGGCACTTTCGAGACCACGGTACTTAAAAAGTGCCGAAACGTCGGAAAATTGTAAAAAATATAAAATTAAACGATTAAAATCCGTGTAAATACGGTTTTTATTATGTCTAGTGCTCGTGTTAACCTTGGAAAATACAATGCATATTATTGTAATATTATTGACACATGTTTATGCAAATAAATGTATCCTTATCTTTACGTGGGTAAATTTACAACAATAAATTTACAATTTATAGAGGTTTATCTTCCGTGGAAAGTACACTCATAAATTGTCTCGTTTAGCCCCCGGAATGCGCTGATGCGCCCGCAATTGAGTTGATGACTTGAGCGCGGTACTAAATGAGGATTTACCGCGTGGAGGGACCTCACGTGGTCGGGCCAAAGGGATCTTGTTACAAAGGCGAAGTAAGGAATATTACTGCTATGGTTTTCTCAGAAAAGAACAGAACAGAGGTATTAGTGAAATTCCAGAGCCATGGGTTTAATTAGGTACGCCGGGTAGTCCAGCGTTGCCAGATTTTTGTTTGCCACGCCAGTCCATGGACGTAATAAATTACGTCCATAATACGACGACGTAATATATTTTCATATGAGTTTGAGTTAAAAAACGTGTTTTATTTAGCCGGCCTTCTCTCAGAGAGAGAGAGAGAGAGTACACTGAGAGAAGGCCTGTACTATTCTGGTGACTTCGTAACTAAAACGTGAAGGTTAATGTGCTGTCGACTGCAGTACTATGCTATGTTTTGCCCCAATTGTACCTACTGCAAAAGAATATGTATAAAATTTAAGAATTATCTACAAAAATAAATTAAGTTATGAATTTCTATATGTAATTAAAGTATATTATTGAATTTGTATATATGTAAATTATTTTTAACATAAACATATTTTTGCAACTACAATTAATTAAGTTCAAGGTCAAATACAATTTATATTGTTATTGAATAAACGAAAAGAAAAATAAATAAATAAAAAAAAAGTCCAAACTCAATCGTTTTTTTATTATTAATAGCAAAAAAAAATAACCTTTACATTTTTGGTTTTACAAAGTTCGCCAAACTGCAGTGCCGTTTGTTGGCGTTGCGCTCTTATAGCTTAAGGCTTAATTTAATTATTTTACAGCTGCTATACTTAGTAATGTATTGTACCTATTTATTTTCTTACACAAAAATAAGTTCCTATAACTATTTTAAACTATACTATTTTTATTTTAATGCACTAACCCGTGCTAAGGAACAAATTTAAAAACCTATTTAGAGGCTAAAAATTTTGTACGTAATACAGAGAATAGTGTAAAGAGGTTCGAAATTTCACTGATGCCGTGAGTCGCCCATTGGCTCAATTGGTAGAGCGCTGGCACGGATAGCCAGAGGTTGCGGGTTCGAATCCCGACATGGGTGAAATTTTTAGCCTCTAAATAGGTTTTTAAACTATTTTAAACTAACCAAAACATATTGTTATCATATATTGGCTAAATAGCCTTGAACACAGTATTCAAGACTCGTTCAGCCAATATTTACCTACTTTTAACATTATTTCTTTTAATTTATCTTTAAAAGTGCTTATTTTTACTTTTGTTGATTCTGTTGGTTTGTTTGCAGCACCTAGATTGGAGAAGGCTATAGCGTGCCTAGTCCTAATTTAGCATCTAAAAACTAAAAGGTCTTCCACCTCATCTAGGTTTCCACATAAGGAAACGATCGTCGGCTCAGGTGATCAGCAGATTCAAAGCGTTATTAGCGTTTTTTTCAACGCACAGCGGGCACCGATTGGATGAGAAGTCTCGAGATTGATTGCTTGGACGGTATAATGTGAAAGGAAACTAGTAAATAGTTAGGATAGCCGACATTGAGGCCGTCTCGCAGACAAGACGGAGAAGTCCGATTCATTTATAAGATGGCAATATCCTGAGAGAGACAGTGTGAAAATATTATGTTGGAAAAATATCAGTAACGTAGACATGTGGGCACAGCGATATCGTTACGATGTAAAACCTAATTGCAAAGTAAGGTACTTGGGGCTGCAAGTAATGCAAATTACTTCAGCCGGATATTGCTATATACGAGTATATTGCTCTATGTACGTAATACAGAGAGTATTGTAAAGCAGTTCGAAATTTCAATGATGCCGGTAAGTTGCCCATTAGCTCAGTTGGGAGAGCGCTGGCATGGTTAGTCAGAGGTCGCGGGTTCGAGTCCCGGCATGGGTGAAATTTTTAGCCTTTAAATGGGTTTTTAAAATTGTCCTTAGCATGGGTTAGTGCATTAAAATTAATATAACGTAGATATTAATATGAAAAAAATGGTATTGATTTTAGATCTATGTATCTATGTGTACTGTATTTTATCCACAGAGACCAGGAAAATCGCTTCTCCCTATTACTAAAAATATAAATGTGGTTTTGCCACACATGAGTTTTGCTTTAAATCAGTGAGTTTGTACCTAGTACTTTAAAAAAAACGGCCTAAAAAATAAATAGGTAAAATTTTTGAAAGAAAACTGAGAAGTAAAGATACACAGTAAAGCATTTCCGAATAAACGATCACTTTGTGAGAGGATGGTCGCTCTAATAAATGTTACGTTTGTTTCAGATTAAATATCTACGGTCCTCCTAATTGCACTTCACACAATCTCCGTAAGTCCTCTCTTTACAGGATGTTCCAGGACGGACCCCAATATATACAACTAATATTATAATTCCTATTGCTATTATCAATAAGGCCGCCAATTGTATTTTACCTTTTGTATCTGCCGTTTCTGTAACTATTTTTCCGGTATACAATAAAAAATATTCTTATCTTATCTTATAGCTGCTCCTAACCTAACAACATCTTCTTGATACTCTTATGATGATAGAGTAAACCTCATAGAAGTTTTTTACACTAAACTCATTACAATAGGTGATACCGGGCCCTTCCGTAAACCTTGTATTGATAAACGTTAATTAAATTAACACAGATTGTATGCCTGTAAGTCTTGTTCAAAAGATAAATGACTTCCAAATTAATCTTTAATAATAAAAAAATAAATAACTTCTACGCAACACAATCACTGTCTTGTCTTGGTCCCAAGCTGGAATACCATGTAGTAACCAAGGCAAGCATCACACACATTGATATAGACCCAGATTTTCTATATTGTGTAATTATATGTACTTATAGTCTTGCACTCTTTCACTACTTGGTATCAATATGTTTTCGATTTTATTATTTATGTACATGCACCTACCGACTGTATTATTAATACAAATTGTGTCTGGAAGAAATTGCTCTAAGCGATAAGATTGCCAATTGTATAACATTACTTAGATTTAAGAAATTATGGTTGTAATGGTTTTTGTTTTGTTTGTGCAAATAAGGGGTTCCCTATTACATATCTAAAACAATTTAACTATTTACAGTCGAGTCTCACTACCGCATAACGCCATCCAAACACAGAAACGCGGCAAAAAGCGGCGCCTACGCATGGTTTTTGCGTCGCCGCCCGCCCACGCGCGTGCGACGCTCGCAGTTACGCGTTTTGTTAGCTTTAGGCAAAAGTTTGCTGTAAAATTGGTATATAGACACGAGATCAATACATCGTTCTTTTACTTAGCCTCTTTCTTCTTTGTGTTATTACTTCTTTGTGGATTACAGCCTTAACTGAGATTTCAGCTCCAAACACGGATGTCTTGAGATTCGTGGCTCCAAAACGCATTTCATCATAAATTCCAATGTCATCAATGAGAGTCGATTTTGTTTAAAGTCTACATTTAGCTGATTTTCCGTAAACTGTTCTGTTCTGTATCTGTCAGAACATGAACAACTGTCAGTCAGTGGTCTGCACAGAATGTCATGTTCTTGTATCAGTTGAATTTGTAAGTAAAGGCCTCCCCTACTTTTTCCATCTCTCCCTGTCTCCAGCCACCTCGCACTATCCCGGAAGAATGCAGTTAGGTCGTCCCGCCATTTTCGCCTTGGTCTGCCCGACGTCGGTGTCCATTTTGCGGAACCCAGTCGGTCGCAATTTTGGCCCACCTATCTGTGCTCACGCGGCAGACATGGCCAGCCCAGTCCCACTTCAATCTGGCGGTCCCAAAGGTTTTAAATAGCATTTGATATGATTTTAAAAACCTATTTAGAGGCTAATAATTCCGTCCATGCCGGAACTTGAACCCACGACCTCTGGCTAACCGTACCAGCGCTCTCCCAACTAAGCTAATGGGCAAGTTCCGGGTTAGTGCAATAAAAATAATATAATTTTAAAACATTTTTGATTTTTAAAATGACTGCCATGACAGCCGATATCAACCCTTGTATGTCCCCACAGCTGAGGCACGGCTCTCTTCCTGCATCACAGGAAGGTAAGGCTATACTCCACCATGGGGGCCAAGTTCGGGTTGGTGGAGGATTGAGACAATGGCGGGCCTTACTGACAGAAGTGATCAAGCCGCCCATAAGGCCTCTGATATAGCTTAACGACTGCTATTACATAACAACCTACACCAACGGCGCAACGTGCCTTGCGAAGCACGGAAGCGCTCGGAAATAATGACACTAGCAGTAGTCACGGGACGGTCACCCATCCAGTACTTGACAAGCTGGGCTGGCGGGCCGGCTGGGCGACGTGATAACTTCTGACAGTAAAGCCACTGTCTTACAATCCTCCACCAATCCGGACTTGGCCCCCGTGGTCGCGTATGGCCTAACCTTCCTGCGATGCAGGAAGAGACCCGTGCGCCAGCAGTGGGGACATACAAAGAGTTGATATCATTGGTTAAAAATGACATGATGGCGCCGCTATTGAAATGAAATTTAATTACACTATACGTACAGGCAGCGACAGGCAGCTGCCTGTACGATACAGAGAATAGTGTAAAAATAGTATAATTAATTTTTATTACTTTTAAAAACATAATGTTATCCTTATGAACGTCATAATTAGTTTCACTTCTAGTAGATTATGTGTTGAAGAAGCTAACAAAGAAACTCCACATTTATTCCTTTCAAAAAAAAGGTTAACTTAAACAACAGACTTTTCAACTTCTAAATTATGTTATTACTCATGAATGTGTTGACCTAAAATTGGCCTTTGCATTTACGTAATGATTAATGATTTATACAGCGTCCCGTGGCATCTTCACTCACACTAGACGGAAGGGACCACTCGGATGCTGTAGTGCCTGTGAAATGCTTTTTTTAAGGTGTAGGCTTGCACAGCACCTATACCATCCTGCCAGCTTAGTCAGCCTAGCCCACGGGAAAGACTAGTCAAAACGTGCAGAGCCAACCAAGCCGCGGGTTTCCTTACGGTGAAGGAATGTGTTGAACACTAGACACAATCTTTTTCTCAATGATCGTGTCTAATTATACTTTTTTTTTATGTACTAACCCGTGCTAAGGACAATATTAAAAACCTATTTAGAGGCTAAAATTCCACCCATGCCGGGATTCGAACCCGCGACCACTGGCTATCCGTGCCAGCGCTCTTTCCAACTGAGCTAATGGGCGACTCACCGGCATCAGTGAAATTTCGAACCTCTTTACATTATTCTCAGTATTACGTACAGGCAGCGACATCTGGCTGAAGTAATTTGCATCACTTGGAGCCCCGAGTACCGTACACGTAACTCTAATATATATCTTGAGGAATCTCGTTGTAGTACCTAAGAAAGTTGCACCATAAAGAATGTATTCACAAGTCCTAAATCATGGAAATGACAGTCTATGTTCACTTCTAGTAACGCGTTTTTTAACGTTATGATGGGTGCGAATATTTTTCAATTTACTTTGATATTTTTTCTAACGTGGATAATATTTTTATATACGTGTATAATGTATGAGTAAACAGGAGAGTCTGAGGTGTTTAAATACATACATACATACATAACCTCACGCCTGTATCCCAGAAGGGTAGGCAGAGACCAGGGACTGCCACTTGCCGCGATCCTGACAGATCACCTTCGCCTCATCAACGTTCATAAGTCGTTGCATGCACGCACGCCGGTTCCGGTACCTACTTTTTATCAAATACCTCAAATTCCTTGTTCAAATACCTCAGCGTTTTTACCAATTCGCGGTGGGCACGCGAGGTAATTAAGCCTATACCCTCTTTTTGAGAGACCTCTGGCCTGCAGTGAGACGTTTGTAAATTACATAAAAAATATATATTGCATGAAGCCTTTTAAGGGTCAGTTATACTGGCGCATAGGCGAAGCACTTACCTACATTAGTATTTAATGATTCCCAATACTCGTACCTACATAGTTATATTAAACTAACTATGTATGTGTATCGATCTAATCTGGTATAATCTTAAAAGTGATCGTGATTAAACCCGTTTGATATATAATTACCTACTTTAGTCCGTAAACGAATGATTTATAGGTGCTGTGGTAGCTCAGTGGGTAGAACCATAGACTGGCAAGCGAGAGCCCCAGGTTCGATCCCGAGTGCGGGCATGTACCAATGACTTTGTTTAATTTCAAAGTTACGTACATTTGCGAATTTGTAGTCGCAATACCACACGCTAACGGTGAAGGAAAACATCGTGAGGAAACCCGCGGCTTGATTTGCTCCGCACGTATTGACTAGTCTTTCCTGTGGGCTAGGCCGGTTAAGCTGTCAGGATGGTATAGGTGCTGGGCAAGCCTACACCATCTATAAAAAAACCATGTCCCAGGCACTTCAGCGTAGGAGTGGTCCCTTCACCCATCTAGTGTGAGTGAAGATGCCACTGGACGCTGTAAAAATCATCTCATTAAGTAGATGCAAAAGGCCAATATTATTATTTACGTATGTCTCATAGGTCAAATCTCTAACCATCCCGTTCTTGTGCAAAAATTTAGGTAACCGGGCAAAAACCGGCTCCGCCATAAAAGGTTTGCAGAATTTGAAATATGCAGCGAGTAAGATACTTACCTAGTTACGCCTACGCTGCAAAATTGGGGCCCAAATATTTTTAGCTACGACAAAAACTAGCTCGTGGGCGAAGGTACAAACGACACGACTGCTCCTAGATTCCGTTAATGCACTACAATGACCATTGCGTGAACATGGTGATTTAATTTCGTTGCTGCTTCAAGTGTAGGCGCGCACATACATCGACCCTTCTAGGCGTCAATGGTATAAAAAACACGTCACGTGACCCGAATATGTACTGTGTCATGGTACTCCATAATCGATTATATTATTTTTAATGCACTAACCCGTGCTAAGGATAATTTTAAAAAAACCTATTTAGAGGCTAAAAATTCCACCCATGCCGGGATTCGAACCCGCGACCACTGGATATTCGTGCCAGCGCTCTTTCCAACTGAGCTAATGGGCGACTCACCGGCATCAGTGAAATTTCGAACCTCTTTACATTATTCTCAGTATTACGTACAGGCAGCGACATCTGGCTGAAGTAATGTGCATCACTTGCAGCCCCGAGTACCTACTTAGCAGTGAGCTCAGTTGGAAAGAGCGCTGGCACGGGTAGCCAGAGGTCACGGGTTCGAATCCCGGCATTGTTGAAATTTTTAGCCTCTAAATAGGTTTTCTATAATCGATGTCATACCTCGTATGTCCCCACTGCTGGGGCACGGGTCTCTTCCTGCATCGCAGGAACGTTAGGACATACTCCACCACGGGGGCCAAGTCCGGGTTGGTGGGGGATTGTAAGACAGCGGCGGGCCTTACTGTCAGAAGTTATCAAGCCGCCCATAAGGCCTCTGACACAGCTTAATGACTGCTATTACATGACAGCTGGCACCTACGGCTTTGCGTGCCTTGCGAAGCACGGAAGCGCTTGGAAAATGCCACTAGCGGTATTCACGGGACGGTCACCCGTCCTGCACCTGACCGCACCTGTGGTTTAACTCCAGCGATTGATTCCAATCATTCGGTTTTACTAGGCCTCGATATCGTTAGACCTTTTATAATAAAAAAGATATATTTATGTAGGTGTATCAATTTCATATTTATGTATCGTTTATGTATGTGTATCAACTATAAAATAATATGTTATCTAATATTGTTTAGCTGCGCCGACTACCCGTATTTCAGTTTCCGTTTCTTCTTTTCCGTCAATGGTTGTCTGGAAGAAATTACTTTTAGTAATAAGGCCGCCACTTGTACTGTACTGTTATTTTATAAGTCTCTTACGTAATCCTTGGTGTACATGCAATAAAGAATATTCTATCTATCTAATCATCTATGGTGGGTCGAGTGCCCAGGTAGCATGGCGATTCGGCTTCTGCTAGCGGGATAACCGAACTAATTCTTTATATTATAAGTTACCCTCTCACTCGAAATATAAGCTAAGCAAACTTTTCTGCTTTTTGTTTTTTTTTTTGTGATATTTTACATTGATTTTAACGTGACTGTGTTGAACTTAAGGTATAACAATCTGCAATTATGTATTATGTGTATGTATAAGTTATGTACAATAAACGTAATCTAACTAGATCTAAGAAATCTGCAATTATGCACATTGTACATACAACTACCAAAGCGCCTGGCTACCCATAGCACAGGGTATCCTAGTTTGGGAGCCAGGACAAAAACTGTAACTTTTGGTACCTAATAAACGTTTAAAAAAAAAATCAATAAAAAAAGAGAACCAAATAGATAGATAGCTATATATTTGGTTCTCTTTTTTTATTGATTTAACTAAAGTGTTCACTGTATATTTACACAACATCCAGCAGTCCTATCGGCAAGGCAAAACAAACTCATTACCCTGTGCGTTTTTTAGGCTACCCTCAGTAAACCTAAAATGGACCTAATTGGCGACAAAATTGTGAACCCCACAACGTCTGTAACTGTACTTGTACGTTGATTGCCACCGGGCACAGTAGAAGCATTTTAATAGAAGGTGCACTCCAATAAGACGGGTCGTGCAATCAGTCTCGCAGAGTGGTTCAACTCGAGTGCCGTAGAACTCTTCAGAGTCGCAACATCACAGGAAAGTAGTCACAATTATAGGCCGACCTTGTAGATGGGACTCATAGAAGAAGAATAAGCTAATATAGAATTTGAATTTTAAAAATATTTTGTTCTCATTTGAGAGACAATGTTAAAAAATAAATAATATTAATAAGATAGGATAATGCTTTATCCATACACAAAACACACATTAAACTGATAGCAACCCTAGTTTGTCCCCACCGCTGGTGCACGGGTCTCTTCCTACATCGCAGGAAAGTTAGGCCATACTCCACCACGGGGCCAAGTCCGGGTTGGTGGAGGATTGCAAGGCAGTGGCGGGCCTTACAGTCAGAAGTTATCAAGCCACCCATAAGGCATCTGACGTGGCTTAACGATGCCATTACATGACTACCGGCAGCAACAGCTTAACGTGCCTTGCGAAACACGGAACCGCTCGGAAAAATGCCACTAGCGTTAGTCGTAGACGGTCATCCTTCCATGCACTGAACGCGCTCTATGTTGCTTAACCTACGTGAATGTTTAAGATCACTCAGGCAGCCGGGGCTACGAGCGATTCGTCAGTAGGAATATCTTTAACTATAGGGTAAATAAAATTATATTCCAATTTCCGCCATTGTAATTGAGCAGGTCTTCTGTACCATTTCGTTTATTTCGCAAAGCTCTATGCTTGGAGACCTAACGTGGCTATCTATACGGTATCACCACTTATTATGTGACGTTTAAGGCAGGATTTGAACGTAATTTCAGTCATGTGGAGGCGGGGCATAGATTAAAGTGTACCTAGGCAATAGGGGATCGGAAAGTAGGCCAAGTAGACACACAAATGAACATTTTTGGCGAAGTAGGCCCAGTTTAGTGCTCATAAACTTGATGGGCTCTGTGGGTGGTTGACACGGTCTTTGGGTCCTATTCCAAAGTGAGTTGAGTTCTGTGATTATTTTGCGCGATTCTAGGGCAACAGTTGCCCTCTGTTTTCTCCAGACAGTTACTGTCTGGAGAAAACCTCTTGTGATTACAGTTCTAGGACACAGAGTGAACATACTGTCTGTTGTAGGACATAACTCTTTACAATATTCTCTGTACTATTTACAGGCAGCGACATCTGGCTGAAGTAATGCATCACTTGCAAATAATACAGAGAATAATGAAATGAAAAGGTTTTATTCAAAGTAGCATAGAAATTGCGTTACACTGAAACGTTATAATTCAAACTAAATGTCCATTTCAAAATCTAGATAATTTTGGAGAAAAAATAGACAAAAAAACTCTAAACTTAGTCTTTTCAAAGTCCTTAATTAACATAGTTTACATAATTTTTATAAAACATAGAACTGATACATTGTACTGGCTTAATTCCAGACCTCATTGTCATTTAGATAATCCTTTATGTTATAGTAGCCCTTTTGGCACAAAGTGCGTTGAACATATTTTTTGAACCTCGATTCAGGCAAGCTTAATATATCTTCAGGGATTTTATTATCGAAGCGTATACAATGCCCCATTGAGGATGTATTAACCTTTGCCAGCCTAAATAGTGGGAACAAAAGTTTATGTTTATTTCTAGTATTTACATTGTGTTGGCTACTTATAGTACCTAGTATTAAATATTGTAAAGAGGTTCGAAATTTCGCTGATGCCGGCACTTGCCCATCAGTTCAGTTGGGAGAGCGCTGGTACGGTTAGCCAGAGGTCGCGGGTTCGAGTCCCGGCATGGGCGGAATTTTCAGCCTGTAAATAGGTTTTAAAAATTTTAAAATTGTCCCTTACACGGGTTAGCGCAACAAAAAGAATATAATAAAAATAACTGAATAGTAGCTCTGCCGTCGGACGCGAGATTGCCTTACCGAAAGTCCAACTCGCATTTGAATGGATTTTACTTTGTATGCATTTTAGCTGACCAGCAATAGCAGTAGATTAACTGATAAAGAAGAAGAAACCACATTTATTACAGCAATAGTTACACAAAACATAGACGTGCTGCCTATTTAACATCACATAACATTTTATATACAGGCACATTGCTTGTGGCCCCACACTAGGATACCCTGTGTCGTGGGAACCAGAAACAACGACGTCACAAACATGTAAACATTCAAGACCTGGGCAGTTTTTTGTCCCCAGCCAGGATTCGAACCCGGGACCTTTTGCATGGTAGGCAGACGCGCTACCGCTACGCCACAGAGGTCGTCATTGACATTGACGTTTATTTAATACATTGACGCCACAAAACAAAGTACTTCACGAAACATTTACAAGCAATGGTCACGGTGTGTCTCTGCTGCTGCAATAGGCAGCTGACTCAGCATACTGCCGAGGGTATTAATTCCTCAGCACTGATTTTCAGTCAGCGCCAGTCCCATGAGGGTTTATTTCATACTTAAATATAAGTAATTAAACGAACACCTACACCGATAATAAAAATATTTTTATCTACACTACATCCATACATACATACGTTACCTCACGCCTGTATCCCAGAGGGGTAGGCAGAGACCAGGGACTGCCACTTGCCACGGTCGTGACAGATCACCTTCGCTTCATCAACGTTCATAAGACGTTGCGTGCACGCACGCCGGTTCCGGGTACCGTTTATCTTTCCTTTTGCTAATACATCCCCTATCTGGTCGATGTATACCCGCGTGGGACGACCCTTACCAACCCTTCCACTCAAATTCGCAATATATATTTGTTTCGTCAATCTATCTTCCTTCATCCTCTACACTACATAAATATACAAAATATAAACACATGCATAAACACGTGCCTTTATACCGGAGGCGTAGACAGAATCCTGAGCTTGCCATTTACATACCTACATGAAGTCGTATATATGTATTTCATATGTATGTAATAATTTTTATATGTAATTTATATGGTATTCCTTGTCTCTTAGTGTGTACATATCATATGTGTATATATATATATATATATTAGAATATATATATATATATATATATATATATATATATATATATATATATATATATATATATATATATATATATATATATATATATATATATATATATATATATATATATATATATATATATATATATATATATATATATGTATATATATTTATATTTTAATATATATGTTTAGTGTATTATATGTGTAAGTATATAATTAATGTGTAAGGTTTTCTTTTTCCTTTTTTTTTGCACGCCTGCCAAGTTTTCGTTATACCTCCTGCGGTTGACTGGTAGAAAATGGTTATGGTATTAAGTTCGCCGCATTGTACAATTTTATGGTGCATATAATGCATAGTTGTTCAATGGAACCAACACAATTTAAATCTTTGAACTAAAACTTTCGTAAGCAAAACACATTGTAGACTTTTAGCCCGGATCTACTCACGTGAGACGTGTGAGAAGAGCAACCGATGACGCGAGCTCCGTCTCTGCTCACCATGATAAGCTCTGCGAATCGGAGCGGAACCTGGTCGGACTCTTCCGATGTAACAACACCCGTAAGTAGATCCGGACTAAAAGTCTACAATGTAAATCATCAACATTATGGCCGGTATTACAGAACGATGCTCAAGCACAGATTGATCTCAGATCACTCAATCATTACTTGAGCGCTAAATCGATGCTCAAGCACTCCCTTTATTTTCAAACAGTTCTTAGGTAGAGATCAGCCAATCACTGCTTAAGTAGAGATTCAGAACTGCAATCAGATTGTCTATGATCAAAGTTTGTTTTCTATGACAAGAAAAATACAAGTGTAGATTTTTATTCCGTTTTACGCATGTTACAAAAACGTGACGATGAAACTTAGTAAATTATGTCAAATATACAGAGGAAACTAAAATAATGTTTATGTATTCGTAAATAAAATGTTCAAAGTTTCTTTATTTAGTTATTAGTTTGTAATGATCCGTATATTTAAAGGAAGCAAAACGTTCACGCTTCTTGTTTATTTATTCGCTTTGAGTACAGAACGGAACGTAACAAATGTCGATAAAATAATTCTCTTGACGTCTGTCTATTTATATAAGTTAACTAAATTACTAATATCTGTACATAGTCGGTGTGGTTTAATTTGAACATTAATCGCTGTTTTGAAACGAGATGTGATAAAATGAGAACAAGGAACTTCACCATAGTGGAAAGAATCCTCCTTGTGGAACATAAAAAGTCAACTTCACTGCAGTGGAGAGGGTCCTCCTCGTAGAAGACAAAAACTCAACTTCATCGCGGTGGAGAGGAACCTGCTCATAGAACATAAAACTTCAACTTCACCGCAGTGCAGAGGAACCTACTCGTTGGACATAAAACTTCAACTTCACCGCAGCGGAGAGGAACCTGCTTGTTGAAAATAAAACTTCAACTTCGTTGCAGTAGAGAGGAACCTGCTCATTAAACATAAAACTTCAACTTCACCGCAGTGCAGAGGAACCTGCTTGTTGGACATAAAACTTCAACTTCACCGCAGCGGAGAGGAACCTGCTTGTTGAACATAAAACTTCAACTTCGTTGCAGTAGAGAGGAACCTGCTCATTGAACATAAAACTTCAACCTCATCGCAGTGGAGAGGAACCTGCTCGTTGAACACAAAACTTCAACTTCACCACAGTGGAGAGAATCCTCCTCGAGGAAGATAAAAAGTCAACTTCAACACAGCGGATTTATAGAATATGTGTCAATTATGTTACAAATTTATGAGCAATAAAAAAGCTGAGATTGTTTTACTTATTCCTCTTTGTGACTGTCTTGTTGGCCTAGCCGCTAAGGTGCTTGGTTACCAAGACTGAGCTTGTGAGTTCGATTCCCACTGTGGGCCTATATATTTGTACAAGTGACCACAGTCTCAGTGTACTTTCATGTTTGTGACGTTCTTGCCTGGTTATCAAAGCATAGGATATCCTAGTTTGGGACCAGGTGAAGTGATTGTGTTCGTTATCAACCCTTGTATGTCCCCACTGCTGGGGCACGGGTCTCTTCCTGCATCGCAAGAGGTTAAGCCATACTCTACCACGGGGGCCAAGTCCGGGTTGGTGGAGGATTGTAAGACAGTAGCGGGTCTTACAGTCAGAAGTTATCAAGCCGCCCATAAGGCCTTTGACATGGCTTAACGACTGCCATTATATGACAGCCGGCACCAACGGCTTAACGTACCTTGCGAAGCACGGAAGCGCTCGCGAAGTGATTGTGTTGCGTGAAATTTAGTCAATGAAACCACCCCAATATTAATGTAATTGTTTTTGCACATAAACACTTATTAGAATCCATGCAGTAGGGGTCTTCAGCGTCCCTTTAATGCCTAAGGGGCTGCTGCTATCATTAACTATTTCATCATAGTAATCAAGGTTTTCGAATATATGAATTTTGCAATAAACATTCCAAATTGGCAATTATAATAACTGGCCGATCGACTCTCAAGCGTGGTTCCGACCACACTTGAGTAAATACAGATTTGATCTTTACTTAAGTAGAGATTGCTACCCAAGTATCGTTCTCGAATTAGCTATTACTCAGTTGAGTCGCGCTTGATGAATCTCGACTTAATTAACGTTCTAAAATTAAATCCATACTCAAAACTAGTCTTAAGTAGAGATTGGCGCTTGAGTACGCTTCTGTAATACTGGCCTATGTCCCCACCGAGGGGCACGGGTCCTTCCCTGAGTAAGGTAAATATGTACATGTAAATATGTACTAGAAATAAACATAAGCTTTGTTCCCACTATTTAGGCTAATGTTAATACATCCTTCATGGCGCATGAAATACGCTTCTATAATAAAATCCCTGAAGATATAGGTATTAAGCTTGCCTGAAACGCGGTTCAAAAATATGTTAACGCACACTTTGTGCCAAAACAGCTACTATATCATAAAGGATTATTTAGATGACAATGATATCTGTAATTAAAGCCAGTGCAATGCATGAGTTCTATGTTTTATAATAATTATATAAACTCGGTCAATTAAGGACTTTGAAAATACTAAGTTTGGAGATTTTTTGTCCATTTTTTCTCCAAAATTATCTAGATTTTGAAATGCACACCTAGTTTGAATTGTAACGTTCATCAAGCCGAGTTTGTGCGTCACTTGGAAGAAAACCTTTTCATTTCAGTCATATTAAACCGGTAATGGTCTTTTTATTCACACTCTCTGTAGCCTAGTAATCGCATTGTAATGGTATATCTCGTGCTACTCAACTCGGCGCCCCGCGCGATTCCGTCTTCTTCGCAAGAGATGTCTATTTAATTTGCGCGGGTTATAACCCTGGAATGACATTGTATTGCTATTGCTTTGTAGACTACCAAATTGAGGCAAATTACAACCATTGTCGTGCTTATATCATTCAATTGAAAAGCTATGTAAGTGTTAGACCGTAGGGCGTGGTCTGAGGAATGGCAGGTCTAATTGAGCCGTATCCTTCAGATGACTGTCCTAACAGGCAGTATGTGTAATCACTATGCAAGAAACAATGTTAATTATAGAGGCAAATTCTCCCTCTGAGCGTATGGTGGGAGGAATCAAGGTACTTTTGCGGGTTTTTAATAAGGCTCTAGGCTACATTATAAGGCTTACCTATCTGGTACCAAAATTACGCAAGACAGGAAATGGAATGGGCGTAGTTATTACTGTATTTGGTGAAAAGGGCCCTCTTAGAGTCGTAAAATATTTGATTACAAAGTAGCTTTGTTCCATTCTGACTGTGACTCAGTATTTGAGCCAGTTTTATTTTCAGGAACATAATCTCCTCCGCACCGGTTTTTTATTAACGACTTAAATTTGATATTTATCTAACACAAATAAATTTTGTTATATTCCTAATGTGAAGTTAAGTTAATGAAGTAATAGTAGCAATACCACTCGCTGATGTAAAGCAAAACATCGTGAGGAAACCTCAGTGTTTGAGGCTGAATACTTCAGCGCTTGAAATTGCCAATCCACGGTAGACACGAGTGGTAACTAAGCCCATGCTCTTTTTCTGAGAGCAGGTCTATGCACTGCAGTGGGACGTTTTTAGGCTACATAAGAAAATGCCGATGTTATACACTAACCCATGTTTTCAAAACGCACACGGATCATAAAGCTAAAATCTTCCCCTTTTTAGCTTTATGATCCGTGTGTGTTTTGAAAACATGGGTTAGTGCATAACAGAGCATATTTAAAAACCTATTTAGAGGCTAAAAATTTCACCCATGCCGGGATTCGAACCCGCAACCTCTGGCTATCCGTACCATTTTTAGCCTCTAAATAGGTTTTTAAATTTGTTCCTTAGCACGGGTTAGTGCATTAAAAATAAAAATAGTGTAACAGAGCATATTGTTAGGCGGGAAGCCGGTCGGTGGACTAAGGGAGCCACTGAGTGGTGGTCGAAAGCAGTTCGGGGCCTGGTCTGGGCCATGGCCCACCAGGCTCACCAGGCTGGTGGTCTGACCATGTGAGCCGACGATATTGTGAAAGTCGCTGGGGAACTTGGACGAGAATAGCAAAGGACCGGAGGGTTGGCGTGAAAGAGAAGAGGCCTACGCCCATCACTGGGCTGTTTACATAGATAGATAGATTCATCGCATCGCGAATCTGCTATTTCAACCGCGAACGTACATACTAGATAATATAATATTTTGCAACATTAGGATCAAAACCTTAGGCCAAAACGACTACAACTACATGTCCCTTACTCCGCAATCAGCGATCTCAGTACAAACAATACGTGACGGTAAACTACTGACTTAACAACGACGCAGCTCAGCTAATATGGCCATCGGCAGCCATAACCGCCCACTCCTGCGCATTATCGCGGTGGGAGAAAAAAACACGAGAAAAAACTTAATTAACAGTATGGCAACGTTTTGTTGACGTGGCTGTGTGGTGTGTTGACTTTGGATTTGGTAATAAATAACTTAAGATAAACTTACGCCTAGTATAGCGCTCTTAGTCTATTGGAACCGAGTGATTGGAATATCAATCACTTGGGTTTAGCAACAACAGGCGCAGTCAGGTTCTGGATGGGTGACCATCCTGTTTTTTTTTCCGATCACTTTCGTGCTTGGCACGTTCTTCTGACAGACGTTCTGACTTACGTCCAACCGAAAAAATGATTAGTTTACTATGTTTATTAAAATGAGCAGTGTATTAATAAGTATATTAAAATAAGCAGTAACAAAAATCATGCAAATGTCCAATCATACTGTGGTCCAATCATAAGGACGCCCAATTATAAATAAAATCAGTCAATTAAATTACCAATCGGGACTGCTAGAGCGTAAAATATGTATAGTTTTATCATGTCATTGAAAAATTACCAGTCATAAAAATTTTCAGTCATAAAAATTACCAATCATACAAATGCCCCGCCCATACTAAGGTCCAATGAGAAAAACGCCCAATCATAAAAATGTGCAGTCATAAAAATGCCCAGTCCCAACCAATAGAGCGTAATATACATAATAATATCGCTCTAAGCGATAAGGGCGCTTAGAGCGATATGACCGCCAATTTTGTAACATTACTTAAGACTTAAAAACCAATGGTTGTTTTCTTTTTCTGGTTGTGCAATAAAGTGTTCTCTGTCTCTATCAAAACCTTTTCATTTAATTTCATTTGATATCAATCTATCTATATAATTTCATCGTGTCGTTGAATCTCACGCATCTGATGACCAAACGTACCACGAATCACAAAATCCTGCTTCCGAGGCGCGCAGCGCTCTATTTAATAAATCCCTTTGTTTATAAGGTCAACAAACTGTTAGGTTATTGAATTATATTGAATTACAGACTGACTGACAGGCGGCCGAGCACTTGTTTAGCGGGGAGCGCAGATGCACAAACACAGGGTGGTCTGAAAGTGATGGGCGAGCTTAAGTAAGGAGTAAATTATACTAGGATTGTATTGGAGTAGGTACTCTTGAGTCGAAGCGAAGCGCTCTTGGCCTAGGCGAACCGAGTGATTGGAATCAATCACTTGAGTTTAGCAACAACAGGCGCGGTCAGGTGCAGGATGGGTGATCGTCCCGTGACTATCCCTAGTGGCTTCGCAAGGCACGTTAAGCCGTTGGTGCTGCCTGTCATGCAATGGTTAGCTTAGTCGTTAAGCAATGTCAGAGGCCTTATGGGCGGCTTGATAACTTCTGACAGTAAGGCCTGCCACTGTCTTACAATCCTCCACCAACCCGGACTTGGCCCCCATGGTGGAGTATGGCCTAACCTTCCTGCGATGCAGGAAGAGACCCGTGCCCCAGCAGTGGGGATATACAAGGGTTGATAACGATATAACTCTTGAGTCGCTCTAGAAACCGGAAATAATGCTTCAATCAATCAGCCTGTACACGTCCACTGCTGAACATAAGTCTCCAACGGACGCCACTTCCCTCTGTCCACGGCCATTCTCATCCAGGCGCCCAATTTAGCCTGTAATGTTTACGAAAGTTTTGGTCTGAACAAAGTTAACCGTAACTTGAATGAAGAGAAATTGAAATTGAAATAGTATCATTACAAGTGCGGAAAGGCTGTCATTGCAAAGAGTTCCGACAAATGTCTACCCGAGCCGAGGCGCAGCCGAAGGCGAGGGTTGACAGTCGGAACAAGTTTCAATGAAAGTTCCGCACGTGTACTGAACGACTTTAATACAGTTGCGAAAAAAATATGTAAGCAGTTTAATAAAGAAAAATTATATGGAAAATGGCGGCAACCGTAAAAAAATATAAGCAGAGATTTTTTTTCTTCACCCATTCTAGTAGGCAAAGGGAACTATGCCCATACAGCCAAGTCGTCATTAGAATTTTTTTATTGATATGAAATTAAAATGAAATTCAATGAAATGAAATGAAAACTAACTTTACTCATTCAATCATTGAATTAAATCTGGTATAGAGACAAATTAGTAGCTCATAAAAACTTCTGTGATTTTTTTAGTAAAAACTTCATGGTTGGTTTTCCTTTTTAATAGACATTATTTTGACAGTTGGGAAAGAGAACGCACTAGTGCGGGAAAGGTAAAAAAAAAGCACGAGTGTGTAATAGCCCACATCCCGCACGCTATACGTCGCTGCAATACACCACTTTTTGAGCAACTGTATTAAAAAAAAAATATTTCACACAGATTAGAGAACATATGAATACTATGACAAAAAATTAGAGATTAAATTAAAAAGGCTAGGGCTCAGCTAAGTGCTGTGAGTGCATGCATCATCACAGCGCTGATTTTCAGCCCGTCCTTGTTCTCACGGAATTAAAAGTAATAAAAGTTTGCGGATTTTATAAAAAGAGAACACCGCAGTTGTAATCAAACAAAAATCTATATATACAAAGAACGATATACTAGGTAATCTTGTCTAGTCAGACCTGACATTTCCGCGCTTGCCTCATAGGTTGGCTATTTATTGTACGTAGCAAGCGCTGAGGTACATTAACACTTCAGACACTAGGGTTTCCTTACGATGTTTTCCTTCACCGTCAGCGAGTGATATTGCGATTGTAACTTCACTAATGTACATAACTTAGAAAACAAAGTCATGGTGCATGGGTTCGAAGCCACGACCTCCCGATTGAGAAGCGGGCGTTCTACACCGCTCCGCTACCACCGCTTTTGATGTACTAGGTATATCAGTTCTGTAACCGCGGGTTCGTTCACCTCGTCTAGATTAGATAACCCGAACATGTGGCCGACGTTTGACCCACTTTAAGTTTTTTATGAAGTCGACATTCGATCAGGATCTGGCGATGGGTTCGCGTATGGGTGGCATTTTTTGTGAAGTGTTGTGTACACTTGTGGAGTGATAACGGGATGGGTGTACGAGTGTTTTTGTTGGTTGCGAACAGAAATAAACAGAGGCTGGTTAGTTTATGTGGCTGATATGACCGTGATGAATGAGAGGGCGTCTTAATAGTGAAATTATTGTTTTTTTAAATTCCAATTTGATGTTTTATACTTATCTATATGAATAAAATTCAAAGTCCTGACTGACTGTCTCACTCATTAACGCCCAGCCCAAGCCGTTGGACCTAGGAAGCTGAAATTTTGCACAGAGAGTCTATATACATTATGTAATGTAGACAAGGAATAAGACCGAATTTTTTGATATTGAACCCCTAAAGAGGCGAAAAGGGTTGCCAAAATTTGTATGGGAGGTATAAAGAATGTTGCCTAATTTTCTTGAAACTTAAAATAAATACTCTTCAACACAATTATTGATTGAACGCGTATTTCGCCGATTTTCTAAATTTTACCCTCAAGGGAGTAAACAGGGTTGCAAAATTTTGCTAAATAACTAAGGTCCAAGCGGACGGAGTCGCAGGCAAAAGCTAGTGTTAAAATATAGTTTAATTAAGGAATTGTTTTTAAATGTTTATACATATAATTCGTTAGTATGAATTGTTTAACGCCATTTCACTGTTCGATATCAACCCATGTATGTCGCCACTGCTGGGGTACGGGTCTCTTCCTGCATCACAGGAAGGTTAGGCCTTACTCCACTACGTGAACCAAGTCCGGGTTGGTAATTCGTAATTCCTGTTAAATTTAGTTTCCTTCCTTCTGTCCTCGGCCAACCTCATCCAGCCACTGGTAGATATCTACTTCAGAGGCCTTAGCACTTGAAATGGAATTTGACAGTTTGGAATCGTTCAGGATTTAGTGCGCGTAATAGAGGGATAGGGCCATGGCCCAACCTGCTGAGTGTCGTCCCACTTATACATTTACGAGGGATTCTATTATACTACGTAAAACATCGTTGGACATTGTAAAGTGAATATTTTCAGCGAAAAGTCCATAGGATTTCTTAATGATTCGCGATACTCGTACATAGTTATATATAAGACTGGTATTATCGCGATTATTTATTAGCCCATTAGCCTTTAGTCCGCGACTCCTGGCCCGTATTAAAATTGCCCACGAAACGCACCAGACACACAAAAACAAAAGCACTTTACGCACCATGTTGTAATACAAACAGGAAACATGCGGTAATCACACACACACCAATACACCCTCACACACAATTATACCAACACACACACACTGGGACTCGCTTTTGTGTAAACCAAACTATAAGTTTGGAGTTGAACTTGAAAAATAAAAGTTAAATTTCAATTCCAAAATTTTTAATTTTTAAATTTAATTTAATATTTTAATTTAGAATTTATGTATGGCTTGATCTCACTAACATATTTAGGTTTAATACTGAGTGTCATTTTACTAACAACCTATGGATTGTTATTTATCCGAAATAAACAAATACAATACAATACAATCACACCAACACACACAAACACACGCACGCAAGTATGCATTTAGGACCTTTAGGTCAATTCAATTCAATTTTATTGCGATAAATTACAGTACCTAATAAGATCTTAAGTAGGTATTATTCATACAAAGTACATGTGTAATTTTACCGAGAATGGCATGGCAACATCATAATAATATTATTATAAAACAATATTAATTAAAATCAAATTAGCATTTTGACATAATATCCTCATAATCCTATGTAATACAAAAGTTCTATAAAGTAATAATATCAAAAACATTTAATCATTTATGTCACTATGTTCACCATTATCATGAAATTGTTTAATTTAAGCCACTAGCTCTAAACAAACATATTTATATAGAATTATATATCACGAAGAAAATTTATCACTATCACAATTTTCGTAAAATTCTTTTGAATTATAAGGAGACATTATTAATAGAAACTGCTTTAAAGCCTTCATGAACCGATCACCTGCGAGAGCTTTGATTTTAATTGGTAGTTTATTGTAGATACTCACAGAGGGAAGGAGGTCATCCCGCCATCTTCGCTTTGGTATCGGTGTTCATTTTGCGGAACCCAGTTGGTCGCAATTTTGTCCCACCTATCTGTGCTCATGCGGCAGACATGACCAGCCCAGTTCCACTTTAACCTGGCGGTCGCATCTCCAACATCAGCAATTTCAGTTATTGAGCGCAGCGCCCTGTACCAAATACGGACTATTCTTTTCACCCCCAAAATACCGCGCTCCATAACCGTAATATGCTGTCCCGCAGATTTTCCCGGTGTACAAGCGAGGTTAAGATTACCTACCGTCTTTAAGGCCTTCTGCCAATCCGTGTACACGTGTGGCTTGTGGATGAGCTATACGCAGCGGGCCATCAGCGCCCTTCGGGTACAGTATAATAATGTTTTTAGGATGATGTTGAGACTGCCGCGATTCTGCAGCGCATCAGGGATGTTTGCTGAAGCCCGTGTGGACGGCTTTGCGGCCATAATCCGTAATCGCGTGGCCTCCCTGAGGCCAGAATTCGTGGCGGTCCCAACGGCATCCTGGGGCTGTTAAATGATAGGGCGGATAGCCCGTTTTTGAAGCACCACTCCAAGGTGCATTTAAATAATTTTTGTTTAATAAAATAAAAAAAACGTTATCTTACTAACATAGACTAAGCTCGTACTAACAACTCTATCGATTTGTTTATCTGAATTAAACGTATAATAATAATAAAAATAATAAAGCTAACAAATAATGGACATAACAAAGCTTCTTCACAGCAAAAAAGTGTATATGTTATTTAACTGAGGTCCAGTGTGATAAAGCGGCTTGTCAGCGGGGCCCGAGATCAGGAAGTCACTCCCGGCGAGACAACGCCGAACATTTCCTCGAATCTTGATTGATCGATGAATCAGAGCTCAGCTGGTGACCTCTGATTGTAATAACCTTATGCGATCGCCAGTTTTTGCGCCGGCATTACGTAGTTGACGAGACCACCGCAGTATGTTAGACTTTTTGCTTGTCGAGGGATTATAGGAGATGCTGTCACTAATCGAACCTCAGGAGCTCTATTTTTGAATCACTCGTCTCGCGTCGAGTGCTCTATATCTACTGATTTTCGTTCGACATACGAAATTCCGTATTTTTGAATCACTCGGCTGCAACGAATGGTCCTTACCACTCGTCTCGTATGTCGATCGATAGATTAGTTGTCAAAATTTGTGTTAATTTGTATTGTTGCGCACAGACACAGCGATAAATGTGAATTTGCTCCTGGTAACTGTTGTAGATTGTGAATAATGTGATCTTCAATGTAGAAAATGAATCTTGAAGAATATCTAATCCTTAATGGATATTTGGATTCAAAAATACGGAAAAACGAGATCATGCGACTTAGAAGACGCGTGTGACTTATGTCGCAATCGAAGATACAATTTCATACGAGTGATTCAAAAATAGATCTCCAGGCTGGTGCACCAGGAAGTGTCGTACGAGGAAGTGTCATACCAAAAGTTGCTGTTGCTATAACCAAGCTTTTAATTTCTTTTTCTTCATAGCGTGACGTATCAATACAATCATCATCATCAACCCATAATGTCCCCACCGAGGGGTACGGGTCTCATCCCTGAGGAAGGTATAGGCCATACCCCGCCACGGTGGCCAAGTTTGGATTGCTGGAGACTTGCAAGGCTATACTTCGTTTTTTTTAGCATTAGAAATTTCGTAAACAAAGAAGCAGGGCTAGTCAAACTTAAAATCGCCCGCCTAATTTATTATTATTTTAAATATACATACCTACTTAGTTCACTGTTGAGCCAAGTAAATACAGTTGTCTATCTACGTTTCAGATGTTATATCTACGTAATAATAAGCAGTGGCCCTGCTTCTTTGTTTACAAAATTTCTAATGCTAAATAAAAAGGAAGTATAGTGGCAGGTCTTACTGTACGTAAAACAGAGAGTATTGTAAAGAAATTCGAAATTTCACTGATGCCGGTGAGTCGCCCATTAGCTCATTTGGGAGAGCGCTGGCACGGTTAGCCAGAGGTCGGGGGTTCGAGTCCCGGCATGGGTGGAATTTTTAGCCTCTAAATAGGTTTTTAAAAGTCGTTGGTACATGCCCGCATTGGAAATCGAATCTTTTATTATTATTAATAAGTAATATTTCGTGTTATAAAAAATTCACCACGTGTGATGCACGTTCAGTCGTTTAGTGAAGTTACAGTATCGTCTCCGACTGCACCGCCCGGTCATTCACTCCGTGCGTAATTTAATAGCTCTACAAACGGATGCTTTAGTCAAATGACGAGCGCCAACTAAGATTTATGTCTACAGGATGTATTTATTCGTCGTTTTGAGTAAAACACTTTATACTTTAATCCACACAGAAAAATCCTACACTAGAGTTAACACTAGAGACAGCACTAGAGTTAACTATTTTTTTTTATGTAGCCTCTATGTTTGTGTCCCACTGCTGGGCAAAGGCCTCCCCCAATCCAGTCCAGAGTTTCCTGTCCTGGGCCACCTCAGACCACTCCGGCAGATGCTTGTCGAGATCATCTCTCCACCGTCTTCTAGGCCGGCCTCGATTTCGATATCCGTCGTGTGGCACCCACTCGGTGGCGAGTGCATTCGACTGACATGATCAGCCCAGCTCCACTTCAGTTTCGCCGTCTGGACACCCACTATACGTTAACTATTTACATAGCAAAATTCTCAATTCAGAAACTCAGACCAAGGCTTATCTGTTTGCCATTGCACATGGTGTCCTAGTTTGGGACCAGGACACGACCTTGTGTTGTATGTAATCGGACGGGACACCGTTAGATCAACAAGAGGCAGTCCACGGACTGTATCCTATATTTACCCTTGTATGTCACCACTGCTGGGATACGGGTCTCTCCCTGCATCGCAGGAAGGTTAGGCCATACTCAACCATGGGGGGCCAAGTCCGGGTTGGTGGTGGATTGTAAGACTGGCGGGCCTTACTGTCAGAAGTTATCAGCTGCAACGGACTGTATCAATTAAAATGAATGTGCTTGTTAGGGCTCAAAAAGTGACAATTTTCTTAGGTCTTTCGTGTATTTTTTCTAAAAAAGGAAATAAATATTATTATTGATTTTTAAAATAAGACGCCAAAACGCTCAGGAATCCGCTATCAACGATAAATGAATTTGATGCGATAAATGAATATTTCCTTTAGTATTTAACGTAAGAAACCGAAATCTATTGATTTTGCTAAGTAAGTATGCAGGATGGCTGCAAAATTTGCAAAGTAAAAAAATTTTTTCATGTTTAATTCGTAACGGCGAAAACGATATCCGCCATCTTGAAACCATCTAAAGTATGTAATCAAACATCTTTCAGCCACAGCCAGTGGACATTTATTATTATAGGACTTACATCAAAGTGATCTTCACATAAATACAACGAATTTTAATTGATAAAGAGTCGGGGTCTCATTTGGCAAGTTTAAGCCAAATTTTTCGAATGTTGATTTCACGTGGTACACGAATCCACAACTTCCCGGGGGTCTTTATGGACGTGTTTTTTCATTCTCGAACAATACAATAATGATAATTGGTACATTTTGGATGTAAATTCGATGAAATTATGGTTGCGTTGTTGTTATTTCACTATGCTCAGAGATCACTTACAGAAAATTTAATGTCAAACTTTGTTTACAATTTTTTGGACTTCTAACCATAGACAAAAATGGCTGACCGAGTTTTTGGCTGTATATGAAAATTAAGTTTTAAAATATATTTTTATGTTGCTTTTAGGTCCCCAAAAATATACTAAAATATTTTTTGGTCTAATGGAAGAGTTATTTACCGTTTAAGACTTACTTGAAAAGAGAGTCAAATAGCGGATTAGTGACGTCAATAAATAAATGACAAGTCAATTCTGAGGTTCTCGGATAGCTATATTTACCGTGCTGTGACGACATTTTAGATTCGACCAATCGTGGACGGTTTTGAAAATTGATACAGATACAAAATCCTGTTTTTAAACGCGCTGATGAAGCGCTCGTGGCCTAGTCGAACCGAGTGATTGGAATCAATCACTTGAGTTAAGCCACAGCAGGCACGGTCAGGTGACCGTCCCGTGACTACCGCTAGTGACGTTTTTCCGAGCACTTCCGTGCTTCGCAAGGCACGTTAAGCCATTAGTCCCGGCTGTCATGTAATGGCAGTCGCTAAGCCACGTCAAAGGCCTTACGGGCGGCTTGATAACTTCTGACAGTCTTACAATCCTCGCTCAACCACCCCGGATTTGGCCCCCGTGGTGGAGTATGGCCTAACCTTCCCGCGATGCAGGAAGAGACACGTGCCTCAGCAGAATCCTGTTTTTATGCGGAAATGGTTAAATCAGTTTTAAAAATTGTAATTGATACAAAAGTATATAGCTAATAGCCTAATTATAAGCTCGGCACGTGGTAAATATTCACTGATGGTAGGCAACACTGTTGCAAGTTACAAACGGCGCTGTCAGTTCATTTTATCATTCCTCACGTCAAAGATGGAGCATTCCTCGAAGTTTACAAAGCAATCTACACTCATTCCGTAGTGTTTTGCAAGTGTACCTATGTCGGTGTAAACTGGGCCTCCCGTTTATTTATAGAGTCTTAATTGATTCCCGAATAGGAATAATTGGTGGTACACTGAGCTATCTGGTGTTTTCTCTGAGAGCCAAAGTATTGTCTGTTCAATTGAGGCTGGGTGATTTTGTAAACATTGAGGCCACAATGAACTGAAAGTGGTTGTTGCGGAGTGGAGACGGTTAACTCGTTTATATATTTACTTTGCGGGATTTACTTTCCGGGATTTTCTTCCCTGGAAAATTGGGAATTAAAAACAAATCTATAGATCTTTAAAAAATGTACATGTACATGCTCTTAACTTCATAACATTCATTAACTTAATCTCAGATACACTGACTTAAATTATTGTTGGAAAGGGATAAAATTATTTTAATTAAAATTTAAGTATTACTTTCTTTTTTTGTCGCATGTTTTTTAAAGTATTTTCCAACTTTTACCATCATCAAAAGATTTTTGAACTAAAACTTTCATAAGCATTACATGGGTTGCGAGGCACAATATATAGTTCACTAAACTTACAGGACAGGCCTGACCTAGTGTCAGGGTCACCAATTATCAGGATCACCAATAATTATGAAATGTATTCTTTATTAGTTAAGAATAAATCAATCCAACTAATATTACAAACGCGAAAATTTGGATAGATGGATGTTTGTTACTCTTTCACGAAAACTACTAACTGGATTTTAATTCAACTTAACAATAATAAAGCTTAGACATCAGAAGACATATAGGCTACAATTTACAAATATATTGTGTGATATTTTTCAAATGCGACCCAAAAATTGTTATGTGATAATTTTAATGGCATAATGTTACTTATTTTATACGCCACGCTAATATAAACTACTCGAAATAGTAATCCTGCGCAGACGAACTCGCAGGCAGCATCTAGTTTGTAAAAATATTTATTTGTTATTTATAAAAAAATCCCACTTGCTACGAACAGACTATAACCCCGGAAGCGCAGTGCCGACATACATTTTTGTACTTACTCTATCATCTGTTTCCCTCGCTCTTGTCGCGAGGGCATACGGCTCACTTTCCCTCACATCAGTGGTAGTATCTCACTAAGAGGTTACGGGGAAAGGTGACTCATACGCCGAATGTTGCCTTTTATAGCGCTGGTTACTTATAGGCGCAGATTGGAGTCGACTGAATGGAGTGGACCTACAGCCAGCTCGATTCAACAGCGAGCATGTATTTCACGACATTGTATTAAACATTATGTACGTCAGGAAAAATATCCGTAACTTTAAACCTTTAGGCTGCCAACACAATGTAAATACTAGAAATAAACATAAACTTTCGTTCCCCAAGATTAAGGCTGGCAAAAGTTAATACATCATTGGTGGGGCATTGTATAGGTTTCTATAATAAAATCCCTGAAGATATATTAAGCTTGCCTGAAACGAGCTTCAAAAAATGTGTTAAGTACACTTTGTGCCAAAGGGCTACTATAACAAGGATTGTTTAGATGACAATAATGTCTGGAATTAAAGCCAGTACAATGCATGAGTTCTATGTTTTATAATAATTATGTAAACTCTGTTAATTAAGGACTTTGGAAAGACTAAGTTTGCAGTATTTTTTTACCATTTTATTTCCAAAATTATCTAGAATTTGAAATGGACACCTAGTTTGAATTGTATCGTTCATTAAGCCGCAGTTTCTAAGATACTTTGAATAAAACCTTTTCATTTCGTTTCATTATTGTTGACCTCTGTGGCGCAGCGCAACGATAGCGCATCTGCCTACCATGCGAAAGGACCCAGGTTCGATCCCCGGCTGGGGACAAAAAAAAACCCCAGGTCTTGATGTTTACATGTTTGTGATGTCGTTGCTAGTGTTACCCACGACAAAGGGTATCCTAGTGTGGGGCCAGAAGCAATGTATGTGCCAGTATGTAAATGTTATTATTCAAATTCATGCTAACATAAATAAAGCACAGTTTTTGATAAAGAGCTTTGTTTTGGCGCTTGGAAACCAAGACAAAGGTCGTGGGTTCGATTCCCAGTGGGGGTCGCCGTACATTTATACAAGTGGCCTCAGTCTGGGTGTATTTTAGTGTGCGTGACGTCCTTGCCTGGTTACCATAGTAAAGGGTATCCCAGTTCGGGACCAGGTCAAGTTATATTATTTTTAATGCACTAACCCGTGCTAAGGACAATTTTAAAAAACCTATTTAGAGGCTTAAAATGCCACCTATTCCGGGATTCGAACCCGCAACCTCTGGCTATCTTTGCCAGCGCTCTATCCAACTGAGCTAATGGGCGACTCACCGGCAACAGTGAAATTTCGAACCTCATTACAATATTCTCTATATTATACACTTACATACCGTTACTTATAGGAACTTAAAATTTATTATAAACGTACATATATATCTTATAATAAAGTTCTGCAAGCTTGGCTTAGCGTACATAGTTTAGTACAGTGCGGGCATGCACCAAAACAAAGTCATTGTTACATGCCCGCCCTGGGAATCGAACCTGGGTCTCTCGCTTCCGAGTCGACTGTTCTACCAACTAGCTACCACCGCTCGATATTCTAATATAAATGGAAATAATGAAATTTGACGGAATATGGAGTATCAGCCCACTTTATATCAGGGTAAAAGACGGCGATCGTATTACAAGTTTATAGCCGCGTTATCTGCCATACGCTTAGCGAAATATATAGGTCACCAGTCGGGCTAGCCACGCGAAGTCACTGACTCACAGAGTAGTACGTCGACAGAAGGCTCGTCAAGCATCGATCGATATCGACCGTTGTAATGTCCCCACTGCTGGAGCACGGGTCTCTTCCTGCATCGCAGGAAGGTTAGGCCATACTCCACCACGGGGGCCAAGTCCGGGTTGGTGGAGATTTAAAAACCTATTTAGAGGTTAAAAATTCCACCCATGCCGGGATTCAAACCCGCGACCTCTGGCTATCCGTGCCAGCGCTTTTTCCAACTGAGCTAATGGGCGACTCAAATGGGCGTGGAGGATTGTATGACAGTGGCGGGCCTTACTGTTAGAAGTTATCAAGCCGTCCATAATGTTTCTGACATGGTTTGATGACTGCCATTACATTACAACCGGGACCAACGGCTTGAAGTGCCTTGCGAATTACGGAAGCGCTCGGAAAAATGCCACTAGCGGTAGTGTCCATGTCTCGGCTCCGTAGGTCATGCATGACAGGTAGGACGTAGGCCTTAATACCTATTTATTATTATCTGTATTAATAACATAACATTTACATACAGGCACATACATTGCTTCTGGCCCCACACTAGGACACCCTGTGTCATGGGAACCAGAAACAGCGACATCTCAAACATGTCAACATCCAAGACCTGGGTTTTATTTTTGTTTTCCAGCCGGGATTCGAACCCTTCTTCTTCCTGTGCCTCTCCACTAATGGAGATTGGCCGTCAGCTCCGCATATTCAATTTCGTCTCTTGCCAAGCGAATCATATCTTCGACGCCGGCTGCATCAGTCCATTCTCTGATGTTTCCGACCCAAAATTTCCTTCTTCTTCCAACACTCCTCCTTCTCTCAACTCGCCCATCATTATAACTTGACGAGTAAATAAGAAAAGTTTATAATAATGTTTTTCACACCTCCTGCTCGACAATGCCTTATTACGTACCGTCAAATATCATCGTAAAGCATAGCCTTGTCTCTCGAGGGCAATAATAATGAAGAATTTCACTAGGGAATAAAGTAATTTGAATTTAGAATGTCAAAATTCGCATGAAAACTATGAAGAAGCCCCGCATTGCAATTCGAAATTCGAATTGTTGTTCGACTTATGCAGCCATGTCTTTTTATTGTCTCCCAGATGGTGTGAAAAGTAGAGTATTCACCTCTGGAATAAAACATGTCTTAGTCTCGGGCGGTATGAACCCCTGGCTTCACTCAGGACTCTACATAACTCCCTCGCTTCGCTCAGGAGTTAAAATTTAACTCCCTCGCTGCGCTCGGGAGTTAACTCGGAATCCTTCGCTCCGCTCAGGGTTCAATATACCGCCCATGACGTAATACATGATTTTATTCCCTTAATGCATAATCTACTATTATGTGCATGTTCAATTTTAACTTACAAAACGTACTTTTACTGTGAGCGCCATGCTTTTACTGTACTTTTGGTGTTGTGTTGTGTGTGTCTTGTCTTCGAAATGAACCTTTTCTATTCTATCCTTTTCTAAATCATGTATTTCCAAAAAGACAATACCAACTAACATAGCTTATAAATAGGCGGTGGAGGGTATTACGAAAATTGTTTTACGTTTACCGGCAGTCCCCAAACTAGGCTAGGCCTATACCTTTGGGACTTTATTAGTGCGCGCAGTTTCTGTTTTACTTAGTCGTTGAGAAATTCCTAAACGCAACAGCCGTTCTGGAAGATGTTACTTTGTACATAGTTCATAATCATCGTTGATTTGATTAATATTGGTTACATGAAATAAAATATCAACCCTTTCGAACCCGCGACAGAGGTCGCGGGTTCGAATCCCGGCATGGGTGGAATTTTTGGCCTCTAAATAGGTTTTTAAAATTGTCCTTAGCACGGGTTAGTGCATTAAAAATAAAAATAGTATAATCTCCTTCTTCTTCAGGCTATATTATGTAGTCCACTGCTGGACACAGCCCTACCCTAATGAGCGACATAGCGCCCTGTCCTCAGCTTGCCGCATCCAGCATCTGCCGGCAGTTTTTCGCAGATCGACATCCCACCTGGTCAGAGGGCGTCCTACACAACGTCCTAACTAATAAATCGTGAATAAATTATTCCTATTCTTAAACCAGTGTTTTAGTGGATGCGTGTTTACCCTCTAGTAGGCGTTCTGTTTAAAACTCCTTTATAACAATATTGTTTGTGTACTCTTTTATTATATTACTTTACTCATAATCGTAAAGAGAAATAGGGTCTAGGTCGGCGTGGCCCCACCGCGGAGCAATTTCAGATTAGTCACGTCACTTGCTTATTTTGGGCCGAATTCCGCGAATAATGTTACGCAAATGAGTCGGGAATTTCTTATGGTAAAGTACAGGAAAATTGTTTAACTAACTTCTGTGGTATGGTATGTCCCCACTGCTGGGGCACAGGTCTCTTCTTGCATAGCAGGAAGGTAAGGCCATACTCCACCACGGGGGCCAAGTCCGGATTGTAAGGCGTGGCGGGGCTTACTGTTAGTAGGTATCGAGCCGCTCATAAGGCTTCTGCCATGGCTTAACGACTGCCATTACATGACAGTCGGCACCAACGGATTAACGTGTCTTGCGCAGCGCGAAAGCGCCCGGAAAAAATGCCGCTAGCGGTAGTCACGGGATGGTCACCCAGTACTCACCGCGCCTGCTGTTGCTTAACCCAAGTGATTGATTCCAATCACTCGTTTAATAATAGGTCACGAGCGCTTCTCATGGTAAAGTACGGGGCAATTGCTTAATTATGCCTTGTTATAATAAATTGTGTGTACAACAAGAGTCTCGAAAGTGACATTCCCAAGTTCGATTCCTAGTGCGGGAATCACCAATGACTTTGTTTTCTAATTTATGTACATTTGTGAAATTATAGTATCAATAACACTCGCTAACTGTGAAGGAAAACATCGTAAGCAAACCAGGGTGCCTGAAGTGTTCAAATACCTTTGCACTTGAAATTGCTAACCCGCGTTGGGCACGCATAGTAATCGCTTGACCCTGATGTCTGAGCAAAAATCAACCTTAAGTTGAGTAAACAGTAAACACATTCAAGGACAACGAACAAGGATTCTGTTAAAGCATTGTAGTATCATGTACAATTATATATTAAACTAATCGCTAGTCGTTAAGGTAACTATGGTTGCCACTTTTTACAATTCAACGCAGTAAAGTCCAGTCCAATTTTTTGAGTTGAACTCAGTGAAGTTTTCCAATTTTTTTGAATTCAATTCAGTTCTGTAAAGATGACTTCCAATTTTTTGAATGAAAATAGTTTCCATTTTTTTCAATTTAATCTTGAAAACTAACATTAATCTATTTTTTTTCATTCAATTCAGTAAAGAAGCGTTCCATTTTTTTTAAATCAATTCGGTAAAGGAAGGATGGTTTCCAATTTTTCAAATTTGCTTCAATGAAGTAAATTGTTTCCGTGTTTTTGGATACAATTTAGTTAAGTTTTGTTCAATGTTTTGCATTTTTTTCAATAAAAGTAAAGAATAATAGTAGAAATTAGAGATAGTAGAAATGGAATTATCCTTCACAGTAATTATTTACTAATCCACCAATCCCTATTGTGATCACAATTGATTTGCGTCTACTATTGTTATAGTAGATGCAGAAATCAAAATTGGTATAATGTATAATACATTACACCAACTTTGATCGAAATAGCGAGTAGCGCAGTGGACTACTCATCGTGCCTTTTCTGTAAACATAGTTACGATAACTCTATAATAAAACAAACTCTATAATAATAAAACGATAACTCTATAATAAATAAAACCTGTTATTTAAGTTATTTTTGTTTCTTAATTTTTGTGCAATAAAGCGTAACAAACAAATTTAAAAACCTATTTAGAGGCTAAAAATTTCACCCATGCCGGGATTCGAACCCGCAACCTCTGGCTATCCGTACCAGCGCTCTACCAATTGAGCCAATGGGCGACTCACGGCATCAGTGAAATTTCGAACCTCTTTACAATATTCTCTGTATTACGTACAGGCAGCGACATCTGACTTAAGCAAATTGCATTACTTACAGCCCCGAATACCTACTTTGCAGTTAGGTTTAACATCGGAACGATATCACTGTACCCACATGATTAGTTTATTTCACGTATTCACTACACGGTTCGGCAATTATTTTCTTGGGTAGCTTTCCCATGAGTGCTTAGCCAATTTAATTATTTTAATAGATAACCTCTCTCAGCTCTAATAATGAGTAGTAATAACCCGTCGGTGCCGGCTGTCATGTAATGGCACTCGTTAAGCTATTTCAGAGGCCTTGCGGGCGACTTGATAACGCACGACAGTAAGGCCCGCCACTGTCTTACAATCCTCCACCAACGCGGACTTGGCCCCCGTGGTGGAGTATGGCCTTACCTTCCTGCGATGCAGGCAGAGACTCGTGCCCCAGCAGTGGGGACATGCAAAGGGTTGATATCATCACCGTCATCAGTAATAACTAGTCAGTATATAAACACTGACTACTCACAGGTCCCATTCGCTATATTTGTCCTTGTCACTTGGCCTAGCTAAGTGATAACGGGTCAGCCAAGGCTTAACGGTACCCTTGTTGACAGTAATCCCGCGAAACCTTTCAGCCATGTTTTAGCGTGTCCCCAGCAATTATCGCTCTTAGGGCGGCATCACATTAGTAAGGTCTAGGATACATCTTGCTTGCAATTGCCCATTTCATTGGACTTTTCTTGGTGTCCACACAGTAAAGAATATTCTATCTATTTATCTACAATTCGTGGTTTATTGCGACACTTTACAATGATAATAATTACACTATTTTTATTTTTAATGCACTAACCCGTGCTAAGGAACAAATTTAAAAACCTATTTAGAGGCTAAAAATTTCACCCATGCCGGGATTCGAACCCGCAACCTCTGGCTATCCGTACCAGCGCTCTACCAATTGAGCTCAATTGGTAGAGCGCTGGTACGGATAGCCAGAGGTTGCGGGTTCGAATCCCGGCATGGGTGAAATTTTTAGCCTCTAAATAGGTTTTTAAAAATGATAATAATTGTCAAGAATAATTGTACTAATCTTACTTAGACTATAAAATGTACGTCAAGTCCTATGAATTGTAGTTTTAGGAAACGCAGCCCTGGCGATCCCTATCTTTTTCGGTGTAATTACATTATTCGTGTTTTCTAATAATTTTTATTACACTTTTTATTTAATTTGTCCAGTACTTCACAATAAATTGCAATCGTAAATTGTAAACACAGCTAAGGAAGATACTCCTGGTAAGCAGGCTATCTCAGCTGTTATCCTGGTTCGGGACCTTAGAATGGGTTTCAAAAATTCACGGTAGGCAATTCACCGTAACGAAATACTGGAGTCGAGTATCATCGATTTAGCGTCACAGAGCTTTTCAGAAGTTTTCGCTTCAAAAACGTGCGTAATCTAGGATCTAACGTGTATAATGTGATGCACCCTTTAGTTTTCCGTTGGACTCTGTCACAGAAATATTGTGTGTTTGTACTAAAACCTGTTATGCCGCGTGTTAATGAAAATGTAGTTAAAAGTAATGGACTTGCTGGCAAGATTAAAAGCGTTTCTAAGCTAAAAGAGTCGTAAAAGTTTGCTATTAAACGAATCGTTTGTGACTAGAGAAATACAAGTTAAAGGTTGGAGACAATAACGAAATGAAAGTATACACGGTGATATTTATTTTGTGCAAAATATCCATCTTTTCTATAATGTCGGGCAGGTGAGTAAGTTACATCCCGCGTCCTTCGCAAATAAGACTCAATACGTCTAGGCGGAAGTAAATGTCATATGGTCAAGTTATTTGTTGGGATTATACCATAGTTCGGTCTGAAAACTAGTGCCAAAACTTTGGCTACATAATTTTCACAAATTTGTCTTGTTTACGTGCGTGGACCCATTTGTAATTTTCTCGTAATTTGTTAAATAAAGTTTGTCGCAATTAGAAAAAAGTATATTTTTTCTTAATTTTTTTACATAAAATGATAAATATTTAATACATACTTACGTATAATCACTCTTGTATCCCGAAGAGGTAGGCAAAGGCCATGGTCTGCCACAAAAATAATAATGAACAACAAATTAAAAAATATTATTACGGCTTATTTAAATACTTTTATGAGATTTGCCAGGATCGTGGCAAGTGGCGAAACACATTATGTACCTAACTTTTCGGGATGATGCATGAAGCTATTTATTAAAACATGTAATATGTACTGATACTTAGAAATATTCACCCTGTATAACACATTCATCGCAGATGATTCTTCTAAAACGGGCCTTAAAAATGGCTGCTCTAACTCACTCGATAGCCCGACATTTCACTTTCAAATCAATAAAAATATAATCGTTAGACAACTACTGCCTCTAAATAATGGCATAACTATTGGATAATAATTCACTTTCAATTTCTCACGCGGGCTGTAGGTATGTTGTGGTAGGGGCAGACTGTGTTGCGATGATAAATGACCGCAGCCGCTCATTATGACACAGTGGAGGCCGGCCTTTACACGGGTCGCTGAGCAGATTTGATGTGCCTATACGCTGGTCAGCATAGTCAGTGAATCGGCTTGGACGTAAAGTTGATTGGCATATTCTTTCACCATGATGGCCTGCCATTGTCACGCTAAGACGAAGCATAGTCAGTTGGTGTTTTAAACGGGAGCAATTGCATCAACCCGCATGCCCAGAGTGGGGATTATGGGCATTACCCCCTATGATAGCACAACGTGGCGCTCTTTAGGGGAGGGCTATGTCCAGCAGTGGACTAGTATAGGCTGACGATGACGATGAATTGCATCAACCTTATATTTTTGTTGCAAAGTCGCCCTTAACGTAACGGCGTAAAGGGCATGGGTATAATGTTGATGCGCTGCCTCACATGGGATTCCAAAAAATATTCTTAGTTTCAATCTAGTGTCATTCTTAGTATTATACTTGTACTTTATGAACACGAAACGTTTGACAGGACATTACATAAGAAATAACATGTACAAAGGCGAGCTTATCTCTGAAAGAGATGTTTTCCAGCAAACCTTAGTGAGTCGGAGAAGCAGTAAAAAGCGGGTCTATAATACGTATACAAAAAATACTACATAGACAAATGATAGTTTGTTTTCTTAAAAAAAATATTTTTATTTTAAATTATTTTTAGTTAACTTGTGTTGCGTGAGTCGCCCATTGGCTCAATTGGTAGAGCGCTGGCACGGATAGCCAGATGTTGCGGGTTCGAATCCCGGCATGGGTGAAATTTTTAGCCTCTAAATAGGTTTTTAACTTGTGTTGCTTAGTTAATTAGAATATACAGTTTCTCCAAAATTTGCTGAAAGCGAAAGTGAAACTTTATTAATGGTATATCGAAAATTAAGACTATTTACTACCTTTGATGAGGCACAATACATCTTTTGACAAAAGCACTAGTTTTTATTTTTATTATTCCATTAATTAAGTGCAAGAAATTAACTAAAACAGACAAAAAGTCTCAGCAAATACTCTTCTCTTCTCTTTTATTCTTTCTTTCTTTCTTTTTTCTCTCTCTTTAATTTCTAATTTTTTTAGACAAAGTATAAATGACCGTTCTATAATTTCAATTTTAAAGCCATTTCGGCGTGAACCGTCTTCGATTGAGTTGCGAAAGGGCAAATATGTATTTGTTTCTATTCTCATAGCCCATGGCTATCCTTAACTAGCTTCCTTGTGAGATTAGATTAGAGTAGATTAATACTCTTCATTACATAGCATACGTTTTAAGAGTCAATCAAATCAACTTCTTTCTACGTACATTGACATTCAGCAAATAGAAAATAAAATTTATGTAAATTCACATTCTGTTTTCTGAATGTCAATGTACAATGTAAAATGTTAGCCGCTGCCTTCGGGCCGTATTGCAGTGGAGAAAAAGGTAGCGGGAAAAAACACTCCACTCTGATCATCTTTTCTAAAGTCATCTTAAACGAAATACAGCAGCACCACACCGCAGTCTGTAGCGCTCGCGGAGCACATGGCACTGACTGAAAATCAGCGCTGAAGGCTTGCCCATCAGCATAGGCTGAGTCAGTTGCCGTTTATAATAGCGGGCGGTGACACGCCGTGATGTTTAGTGTTTTTTTTTTCTTTCATTTATTTGCCTATTAGTGAATACAGGCCTACAAATTAAGCCTAAAGACAACTGGAAATACAAAAAGTAATGTAGTATTTTCTAAGGTTAACACGAGCAGTAGACATAATTAAAACTGTTTTTATAAGGATGTATGCTCCTTTATTACATTTTTACAATGTTTACAAAGTAATGTGTTTTAAGTTTGTTTTGTTATTGTGGTGCGTGTATATACTGTGGCTATAATAAATGTTTTTTCTTCTTCTTCAGCAGTTGCCACCCACGGATACCCAATAAGATTTTATGATTGCCATCAATAACTTTAAATACCAAAGCGTTACTTAAATCAACAGTAGGGAAAACATAAGTGCTGCGGCCAGACCCACGAAAGGCACTCGTTCTCGAGCATAACGCAGTGGTCAGCCATCATCAGTCTCAACCATTTTGGAGGGAGATAGATGACCCGAGCACCCGAGTACGAGTACATGAAACACTTAAGATAAAATAAGATATGTAGGTATATTTTTTATTTAAACCACTTTGAAACAAACTGTACATTTTTCCTATTACAGAAATGTATGATTAGCTTAAGTATTAATATAGGTAATGGTTGATATTAACGATCAGAGGTTCACTGTTGGTCCCCACATTAGACGTTAACCGGTTTAGTGAGGACCTGTAATTACATATCTATGTTATATAATATACCATTGGCGGTGTTATCGCTAAAAGCGACCTCTTCCAGACCACCTTGTAAGCTATCTTATTTTTTTACTGCAGGGCACGTGCCTTCTTTCAAAGAAAGAGAGAGAGAGAAAATGGGCTTAATCACCACGCGTGCCCACCGTGGATTGGAAATTTTGAGCACTGAGGTATTTAATAAATAATAATATATAAAATGCGCTCGTGGCCTAGGGAAGCGCTCGTGGCCTAGGCGAACCGAGTGATTAGAAACAACAGGCGCGGTCAGGTACGGAATGGGTGAGCGTCCCGTGACTACCGCTAGTGGGATTTTTCCGAGCGCCTCCGTGCTTCACAAGGCACGTTAAGCCGTTGGTGCCGGCTGTCATATAATGGCATTCGTTAAGCCATGTCAGAGGCCTTATGGGCGGCTTGATAACTTCTGACAGTAAGGCCCGCCACTGTCTTACAATCCTCCACCAACCCGGACTTGGCCCCCGTGGTGGAGTATGGCCTAACCTTCCTGCGATGCAGGAAGAGACCCGTACCCCAGCAGTGGGGACATACAAGGGTTGATAACGAACGATAAAGAATATATAAAATAAATATTCATGAACATATTACACAGTTCTCGTTAGCCCTATACTAAGCCCTATACTAACTAAATGACTTGTGTTATAGGTGCTAACTCGACGATAGATTTAATACAAGGAATACATAGATAACATCCAAGACCCGAGGCAAACTAGAAAAGTTCGTTTCCTAGTTTGACCCGGCCGGGGATCGAACCCGAGACCCTCGGTTTTACAGTCAGCGTGCCAAACCATAGAGGCCGTCGTATTTGAACATCCCAAACACTCAGGTTTCTTCACGATGTTTACCTTCACTATGCGAGCAGTATTGGTGTTGCTTCACAAATGTACATAAGTTAGAAAAGAAAGTCATAGGTACATGCCGGGATTCGAACCTGCGACCTCGCGATTGAGAAGTCGGTGATCTACCGATCCGCTACCACCGCTCATAAGCCTTGTAATTAATCACATCACATCACACTAATATTACATAGGAGAAAGTTTGTGAGTGTGTATGTTTGTTACTTTTTCACGTCTAAACGGCTGGAGCGATTTTTACAAAATTTGGTATGGAGTTAGCTGTCACCCTGTCACACATAGGCTATTTTATACTTTACTGTACACGAAAGACACAAAAAAAGAAATGCAATTAAAGAAAATACATGTACAATGGCGAGCTTATCTCTGTAAGAGATTTCTTCCAGCAAACCTTGGGGAGTCGGAGTGGGGATGTGAAACGGGTCTATGCACGTGCACAACATACACTACGTACTAATACACTTACACAGATAACAAAATCATGCCAAAATAGATATCTACCCAAATACATAAAAGCTAATAATGAAAAGAATAAACTAGATAAACCATCAAAGAAATATACCTACCTACATACATACATATATAATAATATTGGCCTTTTTGCATCTACTTAATGAGATGATTTATACAGCGTCCAGTGGTATCTTCACTCACACTAGATGGGTGAAGGGACCACTCCGACGCTGTAGTACCTGGGACATGGTTTTATAGATGGTGTAGGCTTGCCCAGCACCTATACCATCCTGACAGCTTAGTCGGCCTAGTTTCCTGTGGGAAAGACTAGTCAATACGTGCGGAGCCAACCAAGCCGCGGGTTTCCTCACGATGTTTTTAACGGTGAAGGAAAACATACATACATAAACAATACATAATAATAGGTAAACAATACAGAATAAGAACCTACTTACATAAATACCTATCAAGGATTAAAACTGTTTTTATACGGATTTATGCTCGTTTATTACATTTTTACAATTTTCCAACGTTTCGGCACTTTTTCAGGTGCCGTGGTCCCGGATGACTGAGGTGACAGGTGTCTTTTAGAAATCATTAACGGTTAGTTTACTACCCTCGGCAAAACATACAAAAGTTAATTATGAAGTTACGTTCCAAAATAGACAAACCAATTATTTTTTATATAAAGTCAACAATATTGATTATTAGTAATTGATTATTCATAATTAACTTTTGTATGTTTTGCCGAGGGTAGTAAACTAACCGTTAATGATTTCTAAAAGACACCTGTCACCTCAGTCATCCGGGACCACGGCACCTGAAAAAGTGCCGAAACGTTGGAAAATTGTAAAAATGTAATAAACGAGCATAAATCCGTATAAAAACAGTTTTAATTATGTCTACTGCTCGTGTTAACCTTAGAAAATACCTATCAAGGAGCTAAGATATAGACAGATAATGCTCTTTCAACAGTTTACTTTACCAGGCTACGTTTTACTGCGGGAAAATATTTTATTTCCATGGGGAAATCATGGAATCAAGTGTAACCTGTCCTACTTTTAAGAAAAAACCCTAAAAACCGCGGGGCTCAGCTAGTTCAATATATTTATGCTAATTCGACAAAGTCAACTTTTTGATGAGAACATTTCCAAAAATGGATGTTCAAGTTGTTTTCGAGATAGCCTCCTTTGGATCGGACTAACTTTTCCTTTTAAAGCTTTGTTTGTTGTTGGTGCGTAGCCGATGAATGCTATTCACCCGCCTGTTAAAGTAAGGGAAGGTTGTGTCTTTGGCGCGTATGTTCGTATGTTCTTTTACGACTATCAAGAAGTGCAACAGGTTGACGAATAAGGTGTTAACTTAAAGGTGTTGGTGAGGCAAGTTTAAATTGAAAATAAAGTTGCGGACATTTTTTTCTGCTTGTTATTTAATTTAATTTAGTATAAAGCTAAAAATAACTGCTATAAAAAACCTATTTAGAGGCTAAAATTCCATCCATGCCGGAATTCGAACCCGCAACCTCTGGCTATCCAGAGAAAGAGCGCTGGCACGGATAGCCAGAGGTCGCGGGTTCGAATCCCGGCATGGGTGGAATTTTCAGCCTCTAAATAGGTTTTAAATCGTCGTTAGCACGTGTTAGTGCATAAAAAAAAGAGTATAATAACTGGTATTATAAACAAAAAGGAGATTCCTTAATTTATTATCATATTGTTAGTCAAAAGCCCCCAAAAGGTATTATTAAATGATCATCAGCCCACCGCTACCCACGGATATAAAAAAAAAACTTATACTTTTTCGTTCGTGTGAATTTGTACTTTCAATGCCATACGCTAACGGTAGAGGAAAAAAATGTGAGAAGATCCGAGTGTCTGTGGTATTCACCATCATCAGCCATTTACCACCTACTGTAGGGCCTATGTCCTGGCTTCTGGCTCTGAGGCCTATGCCTCCCGCATGGTTTTCCAGACTCCCCGCCACCGTAATCAGGTCGTCAGACCATCTCAGGTTCACATACCTGAAATTCTCACGGTCAGTTGGGTACGCGTCGAATTAAGACAACTCACTCTCTTTCTCTCTCTGATATAAAAACGTTTTTATAGTATCTGCTTACTATAAAGACGTATGTTGTATTGTAATTCTTCTTGGCGTTCTTTTGGATTTTGACATTACTTCTTCATGTTGATGGAAAGCCATGTTGGTGAAGGGATTTGCCAATCAGCGTAAGGGACTCGTGACTCGAAGCGCTCGCGTCCTAGTCGAACCGAGTGAGTGGAATCAATCACTTGAGTTAAGCAAAAACAGGCACGGTCTGGTGCAGGATAGGTGACCGTCCCGCGACTACCGCTGGTGGTATTTTTTCTTAGCGCTTCTGTTCTTCGCAAGGCACGCTAAGCCGTCGGTGCCGTCGTCATATAATGGCAGTCGTTAAGCCATATTAGAAGCGTTATTGAGTGGCTTGATAAGTTGTAACAGTAATACCTGCCACTGTCTTACAATCCTCCACTAACACGGAGTTGGTCCCCGTGGTGGAGTCAGGCCTAACATTCCTGCCGTGCAGGAAGAGACCCGTGCCCCAGCAATCGGGACATACAAGGGTTGATATCGATGGTTAGGGACTCGGTGTTACCCAGGTGCGCCAGTTCAGGGAGTCTCAATATTTTAACTAAAACTGGTTGACACGTGACTCCAGCCATGCCTGATGGTAGACGAAGACAGAGACTTTTAAGTAGCCGGGTTTTTTGTTTTTCAAAAAGTATTTTTATTAACATACTGCATTTATTAGAGATCACGGCGTATTGGCCCGATCATCTATCGCCGATGGCGGTCATTACTGAACATGACTCGGTTCAATCATCTCTCGATCATGCGCTGTGTTTGGTTAATCATATTACTTAAGTATGATTGTTGTGACCGTTATTTATGTCCAGACAGTCGGGAGAAATTTGGCATTTCTACAAGATGAAATAGTTTTGAGAAATAGTTGGGCAGGCTTTAAAAAATACTTACGCGTAATTAAACGTAGAGCGGTAGTAGCCCAGTGGGTAAAACAATGAACTTGGAAGTGATAGACCCAGGTTCGATCCCAGTCCGGGCACGTACCAATGACTTTGATTTCTAAGTTATGTATCATTGTGAAGTTCTTACGTACGTCATTGTGTACGTAATACAGAGAATATTGGAAAGAGGTTCGAAATTTCACTGATGCCGGTGAGTCGCCCATTAGCTCAGTTGGAAGAGCGCTGGCACGGATAGCCAGAGGTCGCGCGTTCGAATCCCTGCGTGGGTGGATTTTTTAGCCTCTAAATAGGTTTTTAAAAAAGTTCTTGGAGGTCTTGGTTCACGAGTATCTCAGGTTTCCCCACGATGTTTTTCTTCGAATGCAGATACTCACAATTCCGCACTCAGGCGCAGCTCATTAGCTCTGCTGGCTCGCTGCCAGCGCCATCTCGCGTCGCATACCGACAGTATACTAAGTGCAACCGCAGATGGTTCGTATTGAAACGTTTCCACTTATAACTTTACATGACTTTTCAAAATAGTGAAGAAATGTTTTATACAGAGCTGGAAGTAGTGTTACAGTAGTGTGGTTTCGGCGAAAACTGAAGCCTACTCTAGAGCCCGAGGTATATTCTAAAGGCCTGCGCAGACGAAGGACTATCCTTCGGGTACTTTTTTGTCCGTCGATATAGATCTCTTATAAATTGTACCGAATAACGCACATGAAGGACTAAAAGTACCCAGTACAAAAAGTCCCTCAAGTTACCGAGGACATCAAGAGACCGGACTGGACAAAAGTTCGGTGATTCCTTTGAAAACGCAGTTTTTTCAACTTCATGTAAATTACAATGAACACAACTCAGAATATTTGCTTCCATAGCGTATGCTTCACTCAATTTACGGGGAACAAAATGACCGCACACCGTAGGCGTTGAGTCCGCGACAAGTACTCGGAGGACATTTTTTACGATTCAAGGACTTTTATCCCTCGGGGACAAAAAACCCTCGTCTGCGCAAACCTTAAAAGCTAACAGACATGTGGTTTGCGGTCGAGACATAGGGGTTTGGGGGACTCAGCCCCAGATCCTTGTTAGAGAGCTGGGTCGCCGCTTGAGGGACCGTGGGCTTGACTGTTGCTCCGGTGCGTATCTTGGACAGAGGGTCTCTTTGGCGGTGCAGCGTGGCAATGCTGCCAGCGTGTTGGGATCCTTTGGCTCAGATATTTTCAGTAGTGGTTTGTTCAGTTAGAGTTTTTTTTGTGTATAAATTATTATTATTATTTTACAGACATGTAGGTACTTGAGATGTAGTGAGTTCTGACTCTAGCGTCGAGCAGAGTGGGACATCTGCCTTATTTCTGTGTACTGGCGCCGGCACCTCAATGTTTTATTTTACATACTTAGCTCAGTTCCTACCGCATCATAACTAGTGGGGCTTTTAATAGACGCACTTTATGTCTTCATAATGTGAGATTTTGAAATGCTTCGCCGGCACATTCATTCATGTCTCTCTGTAATCGTTAATCTGCAGTTATTTTGCATCCGTTTAAAAGCCCGTTGAAGATATCCGTCATAGTCAACATCGTTTTTTGTCTTCCAAAGGTTTAAAGGTAAGGGTAAGGCGTAGAACAGAATTTGGTTACGTTTACGATGTATAAAGTATGGGCACCGAATTCTGTTCTACGCCTTACCATTACCCTTACCTTCATGCATGCTTCATCCAATACTATTTATTGAATTAAAGATTTCTATCGATACTACTAAACTATCCATAGTATCGATACGATCGATAGTCTATTAGAGCAATACTATCGATAGTATCGATACTTTATTGGTTGGCAGCGACGAAGCTATCGATACTATGAATAGTATTGATGTTCACCAATAATATTGCAGTAGAAGAGACAACGATACCGTCGATTGTCCTATCGATTGGGTACATGATTTTAGCGTTTAACAATCGATTGCAAAACTATCGATTTTTCGGCAACACTATAGTCTGTCTCTTCTAAAAACACAGCGTACCTACTGAAAGTCGAGCAACGTCCTCACTCTGGGTGTATTTTATTTATTTTCTTATTAAATAGTATTATTTAGAATTAAGCCAATTGTACAATCTTTACTGGTACAAAAAAGAATTTAATAATAATAATACTTTCATTGCACTCAAATAAATGTAGAATGTGGCGGACTTAATGCCTTAAGCATTTTGCCTGAAGCATTTTGCCTTATGCCTTAAGTATTTCCACGTTTGTGACGTCTTTGCCTGGTCAACACAGTACAGGGTATCCTAGTTTGGGACCAGATCAAGTGATTGTTGCGTAAAAGTTACTATTATTATCATTAACGTCGACAATGAAATCAATCAAATCTGTAAAGCCACCACAAATCCGTGACTCTAATACAAAGGCAACTAGCGGGATTTATTACCCAACTTCCCGTCCAGTTACGTTTTCCCTGTAGTTCCGCGAACGCGCGAGGCCCTCACCTGAACGTTGTGTTCTGCCGTGCTGAAACAGTTCGTAGAAAGCGAGTTCAAAGCGACTGAAATACCACGCGAGGTGACAGCCCGTCTTCCTGGCGCCCGGCCGCCGCCGCGTCCGCACTCTACGAAATCCACACACCTTGGCCCTCACTGTTTATGTAGGTATATTGTTATTTATGTAAGTAATGAATTAATATATTCATAGTTGCACCGACTATCCGTCTTCTATTTCCTTCGGCAAATTTCCGTCTTAAGGTTGTTTTGAAGAAATTGTTAAAAACCTATTTAGAGGCTAAAAATTCCACCCATGCCAGGATTCGAACCCTCTGGCTATCCGTGCCAGCGCTCTTTGCAACTGAGCTTATGGGCGACTCACCGGCATCAGTGAAATTTCGAACCTCTTTACAACATTCTCTGTAATATGAATGTTTATAATTATTGTACGTATTAATACATAGTTTAATTTAAAAAGATAATTACAATAAAATATCACATCACTGTTTGACACTACCACCAACTTCTCCGCGTCACGTGTTAATTGGCTAGAATAAAATACTATTTAGTATTAAGCCCGACAATTGTACAATCTGTACTGCTACAATAAAAAACAATAATAACATAATATATTATTATTAAATAGAATATAAAATATTATTTTATTTTACAAAGTGTTTACAAAAGACGTGATTGCATACTTAATAACTATGTCATACATTCCATTACTGACAAGAACTGAATCGAAATGAAATGAAATGAAAAGGTTTTATTCAAAGTAGCACAGAAACTGCGGCTTAATGAACGTTACAATTCAAACTAGGTGTCCATTTCAAAATCTAGATCATTTAGGAGAAAAAATGGACAAAAAAACTCCTAACTTAGTCTTTTCAAAAGTCCTTAATTAACATAGTTTACATAATTATTTTAAACATAGAACTCATACATTGTACTGGCTTTCATTCCAGACCTCATTGTCATCTAAATAATCCTTTATGTTATAGTAGCCCTTTTGGCACAAAGTGTGCTTAACATATTTTTTGAACCGCGATTCAGGCAAGCTTAATATATCTTCAGGGATTTTATTATAGAAGCGTATACAATGCCCCATGAAGGATGTATTAACCTTTGCCAGCCTAAATAGTGGGAACAAAAGTTTATGTTTATTTCTAGTATTTACATTGTGTTGGCTACCTAAAGTTTTAAAGTTACTGATATTTTTCCTAACGTACATAATGTTTTCATATATATACTGACTGGCAACTGTCAGGATGTTAGTTTCTTTAAAGAAATCTCTTAACGAATCTCTACTACCCAGCCTATAAATGAATCTGATCGCTCTCTTCTGCAAGACGAAGATGGTCTCAATGTCTGCTGCCCGTCCCCACAGTAGTATGCCATAGGACATAAGACTATGGAAGTAATTTAAAAACCTATTTAGAGGCTAAAAATTTCACCCATGCCGGGATTCGAACCCGCAACCTCTGGCTATCCGTACCAGCGCTCTACCAATTGAGCCAATGGGCGACTCACGGCATCAGTGAAATTTCGAACCTCTTTACAATATTCTCTGTATTACGTACAGGCAGCGACATCTGACTTAAGCAAATTGCATTACTTACAGCCCCGACTACCTACTTTGCAGTTAGGTTTAACATCGGAACGATATCACTGTACCCACATGATTACACCATTTTTATTTTTAATGCACTAACCCGTGCTAAGGAACAAATTTAAAAACCTATTTAGAGGCTAAAAATTTCACCCATGCCGGGATTCGAACCCGCAACCTCTGGTAATCATGTGGGTACAGTGATATCGTTCCGATGTTAAACCTAACTGCAAAGTAGGTAGTCGGGGCTGTAAGTAATGCAATTTGCTTAAGTCAGATGTCGCTGCCTGTACGTAATACAGAGAATATTGTAAAGAGGTTCGAAATTTCACTGATGCCGTGAGTCGCCCATTGGCTCAATTGGTAGAGCGCTGGTACGGATAGCCAGAGGTTGCGGGTTCGAATCCCGGCATGGGTGAAATTTTTAGCCTCTAAATAGGTTTTTTTTTTTAAATTTGTTCCTTAGCACGGGTTAGTGCATTAAAAATAAAAATGGTGTAACTATGGAAGTAACTAAAATAAACAAGCCTAGCAATTGCGACGTCAGTTAGTTCCCTAATTCTTTTGACTGCATATGCTGCTGAACTAAGCCTATTTGCTAATTTTTCTATATGAGGACCCCATTGAAGCTTTGCATCAATTGTGATACCTAGAAATACAGTTTCATTCACAAGGTCTAATTTGTCATTCCCTAGTAAAACATTGCTGTCTACCGTTTTGACATTTGGAAGAGTGAACTTTATACATTTCGTCTTTTTTGAATTTAACAATAAGTTATTAGAAGTAAACCAATTTAGTACCCGAGAGAGAGCATTATTTGTATGGTCAAGGTCATTTTCTTGCCTCTTAATTTTAAAAATAAGAGACGTGTCATCTGCAAATAATACTATCTCTGACATATTTTGAACCATGAACGGCAAATCATTTACATATACGAGGAAGAGGAACGGCCCCAAAATCGATCCCTGTAGCACTCCTATCCTGACCTCTGACCCTGAAGATTTAGTTCTATTTATATCAGCTCTTTGAACTCTCCCTTCTAAATATGATGTTATAAGTTTTAGGCTATTCCCGTTTATACCATAGTGCTTTAATTTTAAAAGAAGTGTTTTATGGTCAACGCAATCAAATGCTTTCGACAAGTCACAGAATACGCCTATAGCATCCTTGCGCTCTTCCCATGCACTAAATATATGTTTAACTAACATGACGCCGGCGTCCGTTGTAGAGCGCCCTTGCGTAAAGCCGAATTGCTGACCATGGAGAAGTTGATAGTCATTGAAATGTGTAAGCAGCTGACCTAGAACTATCTTCTCGAATATTTTACTCAAAACGGGTAGAACTGAGACTGGTCTGAAATTTGTGGGATCTTGCTTATCACCACTTTTAAATAAAGGAACGAGCCTACTATATTTCATTAGATCAGGGAATATACCCTCATCTAAACATTTGTTAAAGATTTTGGCTAAATGGGGTGCTAGGGTATCGATTACTGAGCTAACTACTGTTACTGACATACCCCATAAGTCCTCAGTTTTTTTAAGCTTTAGCTTTTTAAACGATTTAATCACGGTATGGGCTTCAATATAGTCGAACGAAAAATCGTGATGACATGGGGGGACATTGTCTTTCAAAATACTTTCAGCAAGAGCTGGAGAAGAGTCTAAAGGAGCTGTCGTTACAGTTGGAACATTTGTAAAGAACTGTTCAAAAGCCGTAGCAATGTCTTCATTTGAGGTTATTAATTTATCATCTATTTTAAGTGAAAGTTCGCGATCTCCTGATTTGGATTTACCGGTTTCCTTATTTATAATAGCCCAAATTGTTCTGGATTTATTAGACGATTGAAGGATTTTTGATTTTATATGCTCACATTTTGCTTTGTGGCAGACGGCCTTAAATAATTTTGAATATAGTTTAACATCATGTATAAAACTGGGGTCATATGTGTATGTTTTTTTCTCATATAGCGCATATAGTGTGTCCCTGCTTTTTCGGATGCCGGCAGTAGCCCATTCACTAAATGCTACTTTATTTCTTTTTGATGATAACTTTTTTAATTTAAAAACTTTTTCAAAACTACCTGAAACAACTTTGAATAAATCTCCATAATGAGCATTTGCATTAAGGGTCTTATTATTTTGTGTAGGTAAGCTACTTTGTATGTAATTTCTAAATAATTCCATCTTTTTTGCTGTAATGGGCCGATAAATTATATCTTGCTCCTTTTTTTTAAAATCTGCTTCAAAGTGGACAATTTGACCATTGTGGTCTGACTTTAAGCAAGTTACTGTAGAACAATGCGAAAATTCACAGTCGCAGTGTTTTCGGTAATCCTAGAAGGCTCTAAGAAAATATTAACTAAATTAAAAGACTTGAAAATAAGTTTTAATTTGTTATTTAAAACGGAGTCTACCAGCAAGTCTATATTAAAATCTCCACATACTATAACTTTCTTGCAAATCTGCAGGTTTGCTAAAGGTGATTTGAATGGTGGCGTGGTGGCCGGGTCATCTATCTCCTTCCCAATTGATTGAGAGTGATGATGGCTGACCACTGCGTTATGCTCGCGGACTAGGGCTGTTCGTGTGTCTGGCTGCAGTACTGATGTTTTCCCTACTTTTGTAAGACATTTAACTTCAACCTTCATGTTATCAACCCTTTGTATATCCCTACTGCTAGGGCACAATGCATATGGGTCGTCCCGCCATCTTCGCCTTGGTCTGCCGCGACGTCGGTGTCCATTTTGCGGAACCCCGGCGGTCGCAATTTTGGCCCACCTATCTGAGCTCAAGCGGCAGACATGGCCACCCCAGTCCCAATTTAATCTGGCGGTCGCAAATGTTTTAAATATAATTTAAAATATTTTATTTTATCGTATTCAACATGGCTTAACGACTGCCATGACAGCCGATATCAACCCTTGTACGTCCCCACTGCTGGGGCACGGGTCTCTTCCTGCATCGCAGGAAGGTAAGGCCATACTCCACCGCGCGGCCCAAGTCCAGGTTAGTGGAGGATTGTAATACAGTGGCGAGCATTACCGTCAGATATTAAGCCGCCCATAAGGCCTGACAAGGACGTCACTTACCGGCCCTTGCACCCACATTCGTCAATCTTCCTTCATTCATCAGTTTCACATGTTCAAACCAACAAAATATGTATGTACATATATAAATAATGATATGCAATGTAAGCTGTCGGGTCGAAAGAGAGAACGGGCGCCGCCCGCCCAATGCAATAATCCGCCCGCCCTGACTCACGGCGATGACTCGGTCTATGAAAAAGTTTGCTAATATTTAACTCGAGTCATCAAGACGTAATGTTTTGATGGCTCAATGTTCAGAATGAGTATTTGGGTAAAAGAATAATGTTACATAGCTCATTTGAGATGATTCAGAATTGTACAGTTTTCTGAGAGAGACATGACTCACGCAACTCGACAACTGAGCAATTGTTTTTGCAATTATTAATTATTTACTGCACAAAAGATAATGTACAAAAGGTGGCCTTAAGGCTAATTGCATTTTCTACCAGTCAACCCGTACAGGAGAGGCAAATTCTACTTAGTTATTTGTAGTAACTTGTGGAAATATTCCTTTTGTTGCACTAACACGTGCTGAGGACAATTTAAAAAAAAAACCTCAAAGTAGGTTTTTAAAACTTGTAGAAAACCGCAAAGAGCTGTAAAAGATCGCTAAATCTGCGAACCACAGTTTGTGGCGAGGTTTCTCTCTTCCCAAGCGTTCAATCGATTTTCCTTACATGGGATTGGTGATGCACGAAGAAAAATGGTCAGGCTTGAATCGAAGTCTTAGACGGGGTTCTGTAGAATTTACCCCTTAAGAAATCTAATACAGCCTGATATTTGCCAGTTGCCCTTTGCCAGTCTCCTCAACAACAATGTTTGCTGGAAGAGAATGCTTCTTGCGTTAAGTGCGCCCTTGTACATTCACACATGTAAATAGTAAAAAAGATTTAAAATAAATCAATAAATATTTATTGACATGTTTGGTTGCTGAACCAGGTAAGTGATTTGTTTATGTAATGTATTGCTACTGCGGATGATCTGATATTGATTATAAAATGTGTCTACCTGCAAGTGACAATAAAGTCTTTGTTTGTTTGTTTGTTTGTTACGCTTTATTGCACAAAAATTAAGAAACAGAAAAATAACTTAAATAACAGGTAAGTGTTTATGTACAAAGGCGTCTTTAGTCTCGAATGAACTGTTTTTGTCTTGATACCCTTCAGTGGGATTGAAAAATACATATTTCGTGAAAATGCCGTTCGGAAAACTACACGAGTTCGATCTAGACGGTCGTGGGAGTTGGCCCGCGTATGTGCGACTTGTGGAACAGTTTGTTTTACTGAATGAAATCAAACAAGAGTTGCCGCGTTGGTTACTCTTGTGCTGCACTTGTGTGCACCTAACAATCCTGAGGATGTAACGTTTACACAACTGGTGGAGTTGGTGAAGAACCATTTGGAGCCAAAAAGGTCTGAGATCGCCGAGCGACACACATTTCGTCAAAGACGTTAAGGAGAAGGCGAGTCTTTCGTTGTGTTCCTTCAAAATTTAAAACATTTAAACCATCCCTTTAAGCCATATTTGATACCCTTCAGTTTAAATCGCTCTGTGAAAAAAAAAGCAGATATGGCTGTACAAATATGTCAAAAACCAACGCTTGTTCTTACAAAGCGCCTTCCTGTATCACATATTTAGTTGATAAAGTAAAGAGACTGTTTGATGAAGAGGCGCTTTAAGAATAGCAATTTCTCCTCGAATTCTAGTGGCTGCATGATTCTTCGTATTCACACTTGATTTGTAAGAGATCTTATTTTCCCCTAATATTTTTTTCTGTTAATGTTTAATTACTTTAGCACACAAACCTGCGTAGATGCATGTAGTGACTGATGAACGTTGATGAAGTGAAAGTGATCTATCAGGATCCTGGCGACTTACCCTGGTCTCTGCTTATCTCTCTGGGACACAGGCATGAGTTTATGCTATGTCATTTAATTTAAAATTTTATTTCATCTATGGTTCTGTACGACTGATACAAGCATTTTTTTCTGTGCCTGTATTTACGCTAAATTAATAAAATAAGTGAAATTTAATTTCGGAAATAGTTCAGGTTTCCGTTTTCCTGCCGTACTCTATTAGGAGGAGAATGTAAAGATTCCCAGCCAATTGTGTAGAAACGATCGAACTGCGGATGGCCGCATCATATGCGTGCGCGCACTCTTCCCATTGTTCCGTTGGAAAACGCACGCGCCGTGCGAAAACCAATAAGAATTACTGTGGTGGGAGGACAGAGTATTCTCAAGCGAGTTTGACACTTTGTCTCCCTCGGGTTCAATCCGGGGACAAAAAAACCTAGGTCTTGGATGTTGACAGAGGTTGATAGATAGATAGAATATTCTTTATCATGTACACCAAGGATTACATAAGAGACTTATAAAATAACAGTAAAGTACAAGTGACGGCCTTATTACTAAAAGTAATTTCTTCCAGACAACCATTGACGGAAAAGAAGAAAGTGAAACTGAATGTGAATGTGAAGTGAAACTGACAACTCGTTAGTGTTTGAAAAACCGGTGGTTAATATGTTAGAATCTTTTTTTTGCATATTTTGCCATCAATTTCATCGCCACAAAAGAAATGGTGATGTTGACTAGTTTTTACTTATTGTTGATAGTTCACAAGACATGTCAACATGATTGAAGATTGTGTAATGTCGAGCAGAGAAAGCTACTATGCTCATTGTGTTCTTGGAATATTTATTGCTATGAAGTAGTATCTAGTACCAAGCGCAATCACTTGGGTTAAGCAACAACAGGCGCGGTCAGGTGCGGGATGGGTAACCGTCCCTTTACCCGCTACCCGAAGAATCCACCAAATTAAATTTATCCTTATTACTTTTAGTGATAAGGCCGCGAATTGTGCTCTATGTTTTTTTTTAAATTTCTCTTACTGTAATTTCAGTGTACAATAAAGAATATTCCATCTATCTTATCTCCTATGACATGACAACACGTCTGACCAGCCCTGAGCCCGTGTCCCTACCGCTGAGTCGACGACGCACAAGTTTAGCCTTGCGCCGTCTTCACTCCTGCGCGGGCGCAGCGCGGCCCGCTCAGTCCTCACGCGCCGTCCTACCGAACGCACGCGCGCAACTCTCGCGCAAGTCTCCCGCGGAACTTATATCGATACCCCTTCAGTATTCTAGTGCTGTGTTGTTTTTTTTTTAAAAAAGAGAATTTTCGGCCAGTGTTTTGTGAGAAAAGAGTGTTTTTTGCGTCGACGTGCGGTGGGATTTCTTTTTTTTTGGGAGGTGGGTATTTTTTAAATTTTTTTTTTGTGGTATTTTTTTCGTTTTGGATTATATTGCTGAGGAACTTTAGAGGTGCTATGCAATCGATCACGGTATTTGGTTCCGTATTGACAATGTACTGTTACCAGATGTCAGTTGGTCAAAGGCGTGAAAAAAAACTGACAACTCGTTAGTGTTCGAAAAACCGGTGGTTAATATGTTAGAATAGAACCTACTTGTCACAGCTTATTTTCTGGCTACGAATGCATTGCGAAGTTCCATTAGAGTTAGATTACCTACGAAATTAATATTTCAAATTAGTACACGTTTAGCTTTTCATTAGTATTTTTTTTCTCTTTTATGATTTTCCAAGTTTCCCAATTGGACCGTGTTAGTAGAAACGTACCAATCCACAAAAGTTAAATATCGAGTAAAATGCTTTTTTAAAGTATGATATTGTTTTAATCCAAGTTTGCGTTCGAATGTTCTAAATTTGTAATTACTAGTTGTTCTAAATTTGTAATAACGGTTATCCAGTCTAAACAAAAACTTATGAAAAAAATTACAAAATATAAAGCGTTTTTCTGGAAAATTTCTTATTATGGGTTGCAATATTTCTACTTAACAAGGTCCTCCAAGGTAATAATTATATTGAAACGCCGTCTCAAAACAATATTAGTAAATACTGAATCGAGAATCTTGAATGAAATTGCAAGTTAGTAAATCAGTTAAGCGCATGACTAAGGCCCATGTCAACGAAGATAAGTCGACAGTTATCTGACTGGGAAGGTCAATGTCGGGCTTAAGTAACTCTCCGGCTAGTGATGAATGTTACTTAATGCTGTATGCACTGTACTTACTGTATAAATTAGGAAAAAGGATAAATAAGGCAAAATAGGATAAATAAGGTGTAAACTTTAACTTTATAAAGTTAAAGTTTACATTAAACAGGACATTACATAAGAAATAACATGTACAAAGACGAGCTCATCTCTGTAAGAGATTTCTTCCAGTAAACCTTGGGAGTCGGAGCAGCAGTAAAAAACGGGTCTTTATACGTGTACAAAATAAACTACATAGACTGCAAAAACACTTAACAAGCAGAAATAATACACTACATAAACTAAATACCTGTAAATATAAATAAATGAAATACATTGAAAATAATAAATAAATATATAGCTCAAAGTTATGTCAAAGATAAATCAACCCAAATTCTTCCCGCGGGTGTCGTAAAAGGCGACTAAAGGGCACAAACCGGGGGGTGGGCAGCAGCGCCCCCTGCAGTACGATTCCACTAAACTGCGATCCCCGACCCGCATGCCCAGCGTGAGGATTATGGGCATTACCCCCCAATGATGGCATAACCTTGCGCTCATTAGGGGAGGGCTATTTCCAGCAGTGGACTAATATAGCCTGAAGAAGAAGGTGTAAAAACCGATTTTTTATTCCGTGGAATTCTGACATTTCCATAAGTGTTGCTACTGAGTGATTATGTTGTACTATTTTTTATTTTTAATGCACTAACCCGTGCTAAGGAACAAATTTAAAAACCTATTTAGAGGCTAAAAATGTCACCCATGCCGGGATTCGAACCCGCAACCTCTGGCTATCCGTGCCAGCGCTCTACCAATTGAGCCAATGGGCGACTCACGGCATCAGTGAAATTTCGAACCTCTAGCCTCTAAATAGGTTTTTAAATTTGTTCCTTAGCACGGGTTAGTGCATTAAAAATAAAAATAGTATAATCATGTGGGTACAGTGATATCGTTCCGATGTTAAACCTAACTGCAAAGTAGGTAGTCGGGGCTGTAAGTGCTGCAATTTGCTTAAGCCAGATGTCGCTGCCTGTACGTAATACAGAGAATAGTGTAAAGAGGTTCGAAATCTCACTGATGCCGGTGAGTCGCCCATTGGCTCAATTGGTAGAGCGCTGGCACGGATAGCCAGAGGTTGCGGGTTCGAATCCCGGCATGGGTGGAATTTTTAGCCTCTAAATAGATTATGATGTGTGAAATTGTGTCGTAGTCATTATTATTATTATTGTCAACAAAAAAAAAACTCTCCACCAAAAATGGGAAATATTCGACCCATTTGTTGGCAATAAACAATCAAACACTGGCGTCTATAACTTCTGACAGTAAGGCCCGCCACTGTCTTACAATCCTCCACCAACCCGGACTTGGCCTCGCGGTAGAGTATGGCATAACCTTCCTGCCATGCACGAAGAGACCCGTGCCCCAGCAGTGGGGACATATAAGGGTTGATAACGACTATGCCGGCCATTGAAGGCCGACACGCACGGTAGCGAGCTCAGCATTACAGCCAGCTTCACGCGTGTTTGCTCGCGAGTTAATATTCATTATGACAAATTCGCCGGCAGGTTGTAAGTGGCCATGAACAGTTCCGGCTGGAGCCATCGATGGAAGTCAATATTACCGGAAAAGGATTCCGTACGGTCCTCTCAAATCGCTCGTAGCCCCTGCCTGAGTGATAGGGCGCGTACAGCGCATGGATAGGTGTCTGTCTATGACTACCGCTAGTGGCTCTTTTCCAAGCGGTTCCGTGCCTCGCAAGGTACTTTAAACAGTTGGTGCCGGCTGTCATATAATGGCAATCGTTAAGCCATGTCAGAGGCCTTATAGGCGGCTTGATAACTTCTGCCAGTAAGGCCCGCCACTGTCTTACAATCCTCCACCAACCCGGACTTGGCCCCCGTGGTGGAGTATGGCCTAACCTTCCTGCCATGCAGGAAGAGACCCGTGCCCCAGCAGTGGGGACATACAAGGGTAGATATCGATGTCGTTTATAAAACAAAGTTACATTCCCACAAAGAACTGTCCAGCTCAATTATCTATCCGCTGTTTTTATCGTATTTTAATTTCGTCGTAAAAACAAAAATGTGCGTTTTATCTTATCGCACGTTATAAACCTTCGACTACAAGGATATTGTTTTTATAGGAAGCGTTTAGTCACTACCTACGTGGTATCGGCGAAACTCAGGAAAATACTGAACTAAGTGATTTTTTATTGCAAAAACCATTTAGTTTGGCAGATTAAATACGAAATTACGATTTTGGGTCAAAAGTTAATGAGTGAGTTTTTTTATGAATAATGCGGAAAAACTAGTCAATGCGTTCGGAGTTAACCAAGCCGCGGGTTTCCTCACGATGTTTTCCTTACAGTTCGCGAGTTGTATAGCGACTACAAATGCGCAAATGTTCAGTCGCGTGCACTAACGTGTAACACCTTATCACATTAACCTCTTCTAGCCTGATGTATGAGAAATTGACTATTTTGACTTTGACAAAGTACTAAAGTGCATACATGTTAGCACACGTGAACGTTGAAATTGAAATTAGAAATTGAATAAAGTCATTGGTACATGGATATCGAACCTGCGTCCTTCGCTTGCGAGTCCATTGTACTACCCTCTGGAATGCAGGCGCACTGATAATATTTTTATTATAAATATCTTTATTGCACTTAAGTATCATCTATCTATGTATTTATGGTTATCAACCCTTGTATGTCCCCACTCCTCCTGGGGCACGGGTATCTTCCTGCATTGCAGGAAGGTTAGGCCAAACTCCACTACGGGGGCTAAGTCCGGGTTGGTGGAACATCTATGGATGTATGTATCTATCTATCTATATCTATGCCAGACAGAATGTCTTTAATTAAATTCGAGGAACTAGGACGATTCATAGAAGTCTTATTTGAGGAGTCATACATAATACTCGTACTAAGACAAGGCCTGCAGAATAATTGCATTAGAACGGTATTGAAGTAGGTAGATAACTATGAATAAATATTTAGTCATTAAATGTAATTGTTATGTTACTTCCTTCTTAATTAACAATAATATCCATAAATGCTGTGAATAGGTATTCTATGTTTCATTAGTAATCTGTTTAACTGTGCTCTTATTAAAAAAATAGCCTATACCGGGTGATTTTTTGGGATGGGCCTTCTCTCGGAAGGAGAGAGTGTGGGCTTAATTGCCATGCGTGCCCACCGTGGACTGGCAATTTTGAGGTTTGAACAGATCAAAAACTTGGATTTCCTCACGCGCGCTTAATACTGATGATCTATTCCAATCGTCTTGACTGTCAAATTCCATACTAATTGATGTCGCAAACGTCAGGTTTTCAATAAGATTAGGTTGGCATACTCCGATAGGAATGAGTAGGAACTCTACTCTATTACTTACGGGCGACCACAGGTGTTCACAAAACTCAGCGATTTAAAATGGCCAATCCGCAGTGGGCACGCGTAGTAGCCCAACCTCTCTCTCTTTGAAAGAAGGCCGGTGCCCTACAGTGGGACGTCCCACTAGGCTGTATCACATTTTTTGTAATAATCTATAATATTAAAATAAATCGCTGAATGTGTTGGTAAGCGCAAATCTCGAGAGCAGCTGAACCAATTTCGCTAATTACTTTTTTAGAATATTCCTTGAAGTACGAGAATGGTGCTTACGGAGAGAAAAAAAAAACGACTATTAGGCTGTACGAAGTTCGCTGGGTTAGCTAGTGATCAATAAAATTACAACAAAAATATAAAGGTTGACCTGGTTTCGATCTTCTATCTGGGCCGATCGTATTTTGTTATGAGTAATATCACCCTTCAATCGATTTTTTTACTTTCTTTTCTTTCCCTTTGTTTCCTGTACTTAATTTGCCTGGAGACAGAAAGAGATACTCTTTCTGTCTCCAGACACCATCCCGGCAAGAATGCATTTAGCTCGTCCCGCTATCTTCGCCTTGGTCTGCCTCTCAATCGATTTAAAATGTACAAGTTACAATTTTGTATTAAGCGTAGAAATTAAGACTATACACTGGTAAAAAGCAATCAATAGAAAAGTCCTCCATATTGAAGGTTTATCAGTACAAATTGCCATAAAACATTACTACTTACTCATTCATTTATTCACAATTTGCTTGCCTTTATTTCTATAGGAATAGAGGCTATTATGGCTCGTCTAGGCTGCAGAACATAGGTTTGCTTTACCGATAAGAGTGTGCTTGGATTTGATAAGGGACGCTAACTTGCAAGTGTTAGATGCCGATTATGGTAGTCGGTTATTTGAACTAATAGAACGGGGTGAGAGGTCACCAATTGATAGTAGATGGCAGTATCTTTTTGTAGCAAATACATAGCTACATTTATTACATTTACATTGATAAGTGAAATGAACTCAAGGGCCCAGTTTCTGAATTGAGAATTTCGCTAAGTAAATAGTTAATATGTATAGTCCCGTCTCTTCGAAATTTCCAGAAAAAGGCGCGACAGAACGTTTCTTAAGTATTTCTTCTTGTTCTTCTTCAGGCTATATTAGTCTACTGCTGGACATAGCCCTCCCCTAATAAGCGCCATAGCGCAAGGTTTTGCCATCATTGGGGGGTAATGCCCATAATCCCCACACTGGGTAATTAAGTATTTAATTAGTGAAATTTTCAAATCAGAAATCAAGTGGTTCCTGCTAAACGCTCCTAAAACTGCATTTTAGGAGCGTTTTGAGAGTTTGGAGAGGAATGGTTTTTGTAAATAACACGGTATCTTTCTTTATACAAAGTATATGCCATAATGCCGATATATTTAATGGTTTCCTCAGGCGTTAAATAACATTTGTGTACATAATAAACTTAACAGCATGTTGTGGTGTCAAGTTGACCGCTAACTTATTTATTTTGGAATCTGTAGTGCCTCTTGCGGATTCTTACTTAACGTCAGCAAATAATAATTGTCAGTAAATAAATAATGGCACCGTCAGGCAGGTACAACGCTTGTCACATCATGCTTGAGGCGTTATGGAAAACCAAAACGAAAAACCAACTTTAGCTGAGAACTGTTAAGATAACATAAAATTTTATCATAAAATCATAGGTAAACATAACAATTCTATTTAAGTCATGAATTAAATTTAAAGCATGAAAACTAATGCCACATTTAGGGCGTTTAATTTCGACTCAATTTCACGTAAATGAAGTCGTGGACACTGAGTAGAATTGATCGAAATACAAATCCTTGTACTTGCAAACTATTTATATGGCTCTCGGTCTGAAATAAATTAAACATTTCATTTCATTCACATTATCTATTATTTAAGATCCTGCCAAATTTATGACTGCAATAAAGTATTGAGTTAAACCTTTTTTAATTATTGAAGCCTTTACATACTGAGGCTAAATACAGGTTTATTTCTAGTAAGGGCCGAGTTTTTACCTGTGGTAAAAATGCAATTGTTATTTTTTCGCAAGTGCGTGCAATACTTTTATATTTTCCATCCTTATGGATTTCTATGGATTCCCTCACAGATTTTTTGACAAAATCGCGCGGTGAATAATTGTAATTCGTACTAGCCATTGTTAGGTAAAGGACCCACTTAAAAAGTAATACTAAAAACTAATGAGAAACAAGACACTTACAAAGTCTGTCCGCGTCGACGCCTCTCGACTTGGCAGCCGGCGCCGTTCGGGATGGGCGCACTGAGAGGTTTGGGGATTTTCACCAAAATATATGCCCACTATTTTGCCAACAACCAAACTGTCAATACGGGATCCGTCCCTGAACTTATTTCACACGTCACACGAAGATATAAGCTCGGAAATCTAATTGCCACACAATTTACGCGTTTCTCACGCAAAAAAACAAGAGGTAAACTTTTCAACTCATCTGACAGCTGTCAAGTCATGACTGCGTTCCGAAACGCGTTCCAAATCAAACTTCTATTCTAATAAGCCATATCCTTAGAAAAAACATTAATGCTGCCACACGAAGATCCAGACACACGAAGAGCACACGTTCACGAGCATAACGCAGGGGTCAGCCATCACCACTCTCAACCATTTTAAAGGGAAACAGGTGCGTCCGCTTACAATCTGTTAATTTACTGTTAACAGCTGTCAGGTGCTTTTTTTCCTATGCGCTTTTGCCAACAGATTGTTAGCGTTAGTAGTATGTTAGCCTTTCCTATTCGCACTGTATCAGTGATGCCATATTCATCGAACAATCACTCGATTGTTTTATTGCTTTGTGGCCAATGGGTTACCTCTGCTGACGTCAAGGCATTCCGCGTCTGTTTATTGGGTGCACTGTACATTTGACAAGCTATGCAAATCAGTAGACATTATACTGAATGAATGAGACACTAAACTTCGTGGCTTAGAATTAGTGGAAAAAAGTGCTATCTCCACAAAAAAAACTGACATTGGCAGAATCCTAGGGGTCCCATTAAAAAAGAATTGAATTGAAGAACGAAGGAAATGTAGAAACCAAAAAAAAGAAGGAGACGGAAAAAGAGAGAGTAAGAGAATAAGAATAAGAATTATAACCTTCACAGCACGCAAGCACGCAGCAAATCACTTGACCTGGTCCCAAACTAGGATACCCTGTACCATGATAACCAGGCAAGGACGTCACAAACACGGAAATACCTAGACTGAGGCTACTTTTACATATTATTAAGTATGGCGCCCCCAGTGGAAATCAAACTAACGACCTCAATGTTGGTAGCCAAACGCCTTAATGGCTAAACCAATAAAGCGAGAGAGGAAAGGAAAAGGTGAGGAAAAGAGTAAGCAAGGACCTACTTCTTCACTGCTTTCTTTTCTACCGGTATCACTTCTGAAGATGGGTGGAGCATTTGTTTAGGCGGGAAGACGGCAGGTGGACCAAGGTAGCCATAGCCACTGAGTGGTGGCCAAGAACTGAAAGCGGCTGGGAAACATTGGGCGAGACTGGCAAAGGACCGGATAGGTTGGCGTGAAAGAGAAGAGGCCTATGCCAAACAGAGGGCTCAGTTTATGGGCTGATTAGATAGACTAGACAGATTACTGTTGATTACCGTTCACATTTCATTTCACACAATAATAATAACTTTCACACAACACAATCAAATGTTCAGTGCTCTGATTATGTAAATTTTTACGTATACATCTGTGTGCAAAAATGGAATATCTACCGAACTTTGTCGTAGAATTATGGGGCTCAATATCATTTTCACCTATCAGATATCCTCTGAAATGCGGTATCCACTATGTGTAATGCATATTGACGGCAGAGCTAAGGAAACAATCGCTTTCGCACACAGATGTATAGGTGGAAAGTTACTTAATCAAGGCGTAGGTCCCTAACTAGGACACCCTGTACATATGTGAGTCTGAGGCCATTTGTACAAATTTAGTCCATCGCTCTTCCACGCCCTCCAGTAAAGTTCGAACTCACTATTTTTGTTTTGGTCGCCAAGATAAGATAAGTATATTTTTTATTGTACACCAGAGCACATAGTATAAAACATATAAAGATACAGAGTACAAGCAGCAGCCTCATTGCTAAAGGCAATTTCTTCCAGACAACCATGATGGAAAGATGCTGAAGGAAATGAGAGCGTCAAGCCTGCTAACCGTCATACCAACGAGACAGTCGAAACGCCAAACATTCGCTGTAGCTGTGGAAAATGACAATATTTCCACCACACTACTATGCCGGTTGGTGCCGGCTGTCATATAATGGCAGTCGTTAAGCCATGTCAGAGGCCTTATGGGCGGCTTGATAACTTCTGACAGTGAGGCCCGCCACTGTCTCAGAATCCTCCACCAACCCGGACTTGGCCCCCGTGGTGGAGTATGGCCTAACCTTCCTGCGATGCAGGAAGAGACCCGTGCCCCAGCAGTGGGGACATATAAGGGTTGATAACGACTATGCCGGCCATTGAAGGCCGACGCGCACGGTCGCGAGCTCAGCATTACAGCCAGCTTCACGCGTGTTTGCTCGCGAGTTAATATTCATTATGACGAATTCGCCGGCAGGTTGTAAGTGGCCACGAACAGTTCCGGCTGGAGCCATCGATGGAAGTCAATATTACCGGAAAAGGATTCCGTACGGTCCTCTCGAATCGCTCGTAGCCCCTGCCTGAGTGATAGGGCGCGTACAGCGCATGGATGGGTGTCTGTCTATGACTACCGCTAGTGGCTCTTTTCCAAGCGGTTCCGTGCCTCGCAAGGTACTTTAAGCAGTTGGTGCCGGCTGTCATATAATGGCAATCGTTAAGCCATGTCAGAGGCCTTATAGGCGGCTTGATAACTTCTGACAGTAAGGCCCGCCACTGTCTTACAATCCTTCACCAACCCGGACGTGGCCCCGTGCTGGAGTATGGCCTAACCTTCCTGCGATGCAGGAAGAGACCCCAGCAATGGCATACAAGGGGACGTACAATTTCTTCACGTTTAAATACATTTTCGATTTCTGATTTCATACAATGAAATCTAAAATACGTTTCGTTCGGCGCTTAAGTGTGGGTTCACACTTAATTTGACGTCTCATAGCACATTCAAAAGCAAGCCACAAGTCAAACCATGTCCGGAAATAGCTCACGGAGATAGAACATTAGCTAAAGACAGAAGCTCCCGTGTTAGGCCGGGCTCGTCCGAAACGTCTTATCAAATTTAGAAAGATAATGAAATATTATTTACAGACATTCGCTCTTTTGCCACAAGCATGCGAGAATGATTTGGCGCATAGAACCGCTTTTCTACTGTGCACACTATTTTCTGAAGGTTACGCCTTCAGAAAAAAGGCGTAACGTGCAAAAAAATCTCAACATAAAATGCACTTCTTAATCGTTCGTAAGTATTGTAATAGACGATATTTACGTGTCTTTTCTTCATAATAACACTTCTGTCTGAAGGTGATTACTGATCCGAGGCCATTTTGTACTATATTCTGGATGCGTAACGTGAATTCCGTGGAAAAACCAGCGCAAAATCTTAATAAAAATGTACTTCTAAATGTTGATACGATATTGTAATGGAGCGATATTTCCGTGTCTTTTCTCCACAATAAGTAGTCGCAGTAAAAAGGAGGCTTATGCCTAGCAGTGGGTTGACGTGGGCTGATTATAGATATAGATTAGTGGTCACACCTAGACTGCGGCTATTTTACAAATAATAATAGCAACTAATATTTTGTAGACTTTTAGTCCGGATTTACTTACGGGTGTTGTTATATCGGAAAAGTCCGACCAGTGTGAGACGAGCAACCGACGACGCGAGCTCCGTCTCTGCTCACCATGATTAAGCTCTGCGAATCGGAGCGAAACCTGGTCGGACTTTTCAGATATAACAACACCCGTAAGTAAATCCGGACTAAAAGTCTACAATGTGTTGTGCTTACGAAAGGTTTAGTTCAAAAACTAATATTTTACAAATATTTTGTCATTACACTATTTTCTGGATAAATAACGTCTACGACTACGGCAGAATTAGAGTTACATCCGAAAAAAACTCTACAAAAAATGCACATCTAAATCATTGCTACGTCATTTTATGGGACGACATTTCATCATATTTTCTTCATAGTAAGTAGTCACACCCAGACAGAAGTCATTTGTATAGATATATAAATATTTTATCTGCACACCATTTTCTTGATACGTAATGTTTACTACCTCGAAGAAGCATTGTAAAATCTGCAAAAAAATCTCAACAGAAATGCCTTTCTAAATCGTTGGTACTCTATTGTTATGGGGCGATATTTCCGTGTCTTTTCTTCACAGTAAGTGGTCACACATGCTGCCATTAGAATGGAGGGAAAAACGCTAAAAATACGATATTTTATGCAAGTCGCGCGCCCCGGGCGTCGCCGTGTAAACAGATTAGCCCAGTAAACTGCCGAGTAGGGTCCGCAGAGGGAGACCGACTAAGGATTATGTTGATGTAGGGTGCAAAGCTAATATTTACACGGAATTATGGGGGTCAATGAAATATTAATATTATACATCATTGCCCACGAAGCATTTAACAGGACATTGCATAAGAAATAACATGTACAAAGGCGAGTTTATCTCTGAAAGAGATTTCTTTCTGCAAACCCTAGCTTTGAGAGATAGATAAAGAACACTTGCACAACCAGAAAAATATTACAACCGTGATTTCTTAAATCTAAGTAATGTTGGCGGTCTTATCGCTAAGAGCTTCGGAGAAGCAGTAAAAAGCCGGTCTATATACAATCGCAGTCTGAAAATGTTTACCACCTTAAGGTTGGTAATTGCATGCACAAATCTATGCCACGTGGTCGATGATTTATATATTACCTATATGTGATTTGATTAGGCAAAGAGCATAGATTAGGCATAAAGCATAGAAGAAGCAATAGAGATTCACCCAAGCGAGGTTGCCATGGTTTTACAATAAATTTCTATTATTTCAATCCTAGTATTTTTGATAAATGTCATTGTAAAAAATACAATTATGTCAACTTTTAAATAAAGAAAAGAGTTTCATCATCAAACGTCATGAATACTCTTTTTGTTAGAATCGATGCTACAACTATTAAAAAGTAATACGTACCTAGATATAGCATTTTAGACTTTACTGCACACAGTGTGCTAAAGAATCTAATTTGAAAACTGCTAAACATCTTTAGACCGCGACCGTACGTGTACAAAATATGCTACCTAAATATTTAAATTGTTTACATCGGATTTTAACTCGGATAATAAGTACCTATATTTAACGTCCTGAGTCCTAACCTTGAAAATAACAATCGAAAATCATGGCTGTATTCAAGGTTCCTTAGGATGCTAAGCTCTGTGAATCTGAGCGAAACTTGATCAGACTCTTACAAAAAATTACTAGAAAGTGAAACGGGATAAAAGTTAATAATACAATCTGTATCTTAGATAATTCAGAACAAGGTCTTGGTAATTTTTAGGCCGTGAATCTGGTGGTTAGAGAGTAAGGATGCACTAAAGTCGTACCGACTCGACTCAGGGCTCTTTCTTTTTATGTCTTACATGCTGTAGGGCTGCCGCTCTCGAACCAGACTTTTTAGTCATTCAAAAAAGTGTTGAACTCTTAGGCGCTGCTTAAATCTTCGACGATGATGATGATTCTAGTCCTACCTGTATAAACTGGCCCGTTCCCACAAACTTCGTATATCACGCAAGTATATTTACCAGGATCGTGACAAGTGGCAGTCTCTGGTCTCTGCCTACCCCTCTGGGATGAAGGCGTAAGGTTGTATAAATTTTGCTAGCACTTCTCTTCCCAGTCTGTTTGAACATCTTCCCAGTCTGTTTGAACATCTTAATTAGCTCCAGCTCTAAAACCCGTAATGGTTTTGAAATTCTTAAATCTCCTTTCAATTTCTAAAGCTGTGCGGCAGAAGAGCCCTTCAATTCTTAAGCCAGCACCTTCTTCTGCTGTCCGTATGCGGGTGACAGCGGAAGTGCGCGTGCGCCGTGCAGCGCCGCTCGTGCGCGCCGGGTTGCACAACGTTCGCCCGACCTCTATAACACTCTATTGTCTTGTTGTCGGGTCGATGGCAGTGTTGGCGGCCCTGTGAGGTGGCCAACATGAGACATGATGAAGTAGCCAACCAAGTCAATCAAGTCTAGAAGTAGAAGAATTATTCTTCATGTCAATCAAAATTTTACTATCAGTAATTGAAAAAAGAACGGTTTTCTGGTACACAAAGATACAAAAAAAACATTTGACAAAATGTTAACAGAAGAATAACAGATTGTTAGTGTACGAGAAACTGGGCGTTAATTGTAAATCAGTTGTAGACCGCCGATTGTATAACATTACGACTATGACGACCTCTGTGGCGTAGCGGTAGCGCATCTACCTACAATGCAAGAGGTCCCGGGTTCTAATCCCGGCTGGGAACAGAAAAAAAGCCCAGGTCTTGGATGTTTACATGTTTCTTATGTCGTTGTTTCTGGTTCCCACGACACGGGTATCCTAGTGTGGGGCCAGAAGCAATGTATGTAAATGTTATGTCAATCAACATTTTGTTATGAGTATTCATCATTGAAATTGTACTCTGATAATGAGGATTGTGAAAAAAAGAGAGATTAGAAATGAATTGACAATTGAATGAAGCGCTCGTGGCCTTGTGGAATAACAGCAACAACAGGTGCGGTCAGGATGGGTGACCATCCCGTGCCTACCGCTAGTAGCATTTATCCGAGTGGTTCCAAGCTTCGCTAGGCACGCTAAGCCGTTGGTGCCGACTGTCAAGTAATAGCAGTCGTAAAGCCATGTCAGAGGCCTTATGGCTTGATAACTTCTGACAGTAAGGCCCGCCACTGTCTTACAATCGAGTATCCTAACCTTACTGCGATGCAGGAAGAGATCCGTGCTCCAGCAGTGGGGACATACAAGAGTTGATATCGATATTGATTTGAAATGAAAATGAGGACTCATTTAATGTCCTCATTTTCTTAAAAAAAAAGCATCATGAAATTGGCTCTCTGGCATAGTTAATTCATCCTTTACTCTCCTTTAATTAATTTGTGAATAAAACAATTTCTATTCTATTCTTTACCATCTTCGAAAGTCTACTCTGAAGCAATAATTATAATGATAATTTGACAGTGAGAATTCATCGAATGCCTAATTAAAACAGGTGCCGTGGTCTCGGATGACTGACCCACGAGTCATACGAGACCACGGCACATGTAAAAGTGCCGAAACGTTGGAAAATTGTATAAAAAATATAATAAACGAGTGAAATCCGTGTAAAAACAGTTTTAATTATGTCTAGTGCTCGTGTTAACCTTTGGAAATACTATACGAATGCCTTATGTTCCAATACATGTAAAAGGCAACTAAGTTCTAAGCTCTAACTTCCAATGAACCCCAAAATATTACACTTAGTTGTAAATCAGTTGTTCACTGCCGATTGTAGTAACATTACTTAATTTTAGGAAATCATGGTTGTATTCTTTTTTCTGGCTTTGCAATAAAGTGTTCTCTATCTATCTATCTAGCAATATTGATTTGGATTAAATCCATGTCATTAATCTGACAAAGAGGATTCTCTCAATTAGCTCAGTAACTTTCAAGAATGACCCAAATTCTCGGTAAAAAACAGCCAGAAACAAACATGGCCGGCACATGGAGACAGTAAAAAACTATTTCCGTCCCATACCCATGGGAAGATCTTCAACGTCTGACCTTCGAAATCCTCAGCTCTAAAAACGGCCGAGCATTGTTCACCAAACTAGTAAGTTCATGTCTACATTCTCTGCAATCGTTTCAAAAGAGAGTGTCGGCGATAGTGGAATGCGATTGAAGAGGATTATCTCTACCGAATCTCACTTAAATGTACGCGACACGGTGATATCAATGACTTTCCCAAAAGGTCATACATGCGTATTCATAAGGTGAATTTTTCGCAGCATGATCTTAAGGTAACAATTGTAAACAAATTGTGTTTTCATATAGTTAGAATATTTTCGGGGCTTAATCGCGTAGTAATTTATTGCTATTTTACCTCGACATTTCGACGACGTTACAGTCATCGTGGTCACGAGAAGACTGATGGCTGGCACCCGTTCGCATCTTCGGCTGATGAGGTTTCAGACTACCCTCAATCAGCCATCACAAAGCACTATTAGGGTTGCGACACACTACACTGAAAATGTCGGACGATGCGACTTTTTTCCACTCGAACACTTCTTGTGTTTTCATACCTAAAAAAACTGTAAAATTGTAGACATCAGATAAACCAATAAAATATCTCAAGCTGATTGAGTTCTCACACATAAAAATAAAATAGTAAAAGTATGGACATCAAATAAACCAATGAAATATATCAGTAAACAATTCGGCAAGGTTTCTGCTCTCATCTGGACTAAGTACTACAAGTGTCGTCTGCGTCAGTTCTTTAACCTCCATAGCCGCGGAAATAATAGATAGATAAACTCGCGCCTGTATCCCAAAGGGGTAGGCAGCGATCAGCTACTGCCTCTTGCCACGATCGCGACAGATCACCACTTTCGCCTAATCAACGTTCATTCACATCGTTGCATGCATGCACGCTAGTTTCAAGTACTCTTACGTTCCCCTTTGCAAAAAAATCTTCTTTTTCTTCTTCAGGCTATATAAGTCCACTGCTGGACATGTCTTCCCAGACACCCGAACCCCTGTCTTCAGCAAAGTTTAAATTTAATTTGAAATTAAATTTAAATTTAACTTCAGTAAAAAATTAATTTGAACACCATTTTTTGTTGTTGTGGTCCACCTATCTGTCATCATCATCAGACAGTGTCAGTCCACTGTTGGACATAGTCATCTCCCAAGACACACCATTGAGCCAGATCTTCGGCTCTTCTGCTCCAGTCACTGCCCACCGCTTTGCGAATGTCGTCACTCCATCTCACAGAGCGTCCTACGCTACGTTTGCCGATACGCGATCTCCGCTCTAGAATTAGTGTACTCCAACCGTTATCGCTCCTGCGGCAGATACGACCCACCCACTGCCACTTCAGTTTGCTAATGTATCTACATCAATGTATCTGTCAATGCAGCCTATTGAAGATGCCCACTGATAACAGGTTTCTTCCCAGTCACACCATAAACGTAATTTACTTGATACTTTCATTGCACACATTTATAAACGTCCACCATCACTCTTGCTGTGATGGTAGACATTATAAACGGGGGGGGGGGGGGAAGTATATAGTAACCTTTTGAAATCCAGGAGACCTCATTTCAAGAGATGAAATGAAAAGGTTTTATTCAAAGTAGTGCAGCAACTGCGGCTCAACGAAAGTTACAAGTCAAACAAGGTAAGTGTCCATTTCAAAATCTAGATCATTTTGGAGAAAAAATGGACAAAAAAACTCTAAACGTTTTCAAAGTCCTTAATTAACAGAGTTTACATATTTTTACAAAACTCATGCATTTTACATGCTTAAATCAGACATCATTGTGTTCTAAATAATCCCGATAATTGTAGTTAAATTGGCCAACGTTGTACCCTAATACCACGATGGAGCTACCTGAATTTGAATTACCTTTATCCTTATTATCATAGCAAGTTATCTCTCTGAGATTCACATGAATGTCTTCATTCAATATTGCACTCTTCCATCTAGCACAATGATGTTGTGATACATCGCCGGAAGGTCTGCCAGTTTGTATTTAGGTCATGTGGCTTCCTGCTCGAACGATCAGTGATACCGGCTCGCTTTGTGAAGGCACTAGGACACAGATTAAATAAATTGTTTAGTTCGAGTTACAGTCAGTGTCTAGCAGAGATTTCTACATTGAGTTCCAGAAAAACCAATAAAATTTAAGTGGGTTTTTCGGAAGATTTGATGTCCTCCAATTCGTGATCCTGCGATTGCGATCTCGTAATTCGGCTCGCGAAAGCCAGCTTTGAAAGTACAATTACATTGACTGTGGCATAGTTCGCCAAGATTGTTTGCGAGTGCGAGTTACGTGCGAGTGTACTGCGAATGTAAGTGGAATGGCTCGTAAGGGACGTCCCAGGCGGACATACGTCGACCAACTAGGGGATGAATTAGCAAAGGGGAAGATAAAAAGTACCCGGGACCGGCATGCGTGCATGCAACGACCTATGAACGTTGATCAGGCGAAGGTGATAAGTCAAGATCGTGGCAGGTGGCAGTCCCTGGTCTCTGCCTTCCCCTCTGGGATACAGGCGTGAGGTTATGTATGTGTATGTATGTTACGTGCGAGTTATTGTAATCCTCAATACAAAAAACTTTTTGTAACACACCAACTAACTCTCTTTATAGGAGACAGCAATATCAGCTGTTTCATATATTCGCTAAAGCAGCCTGGGTAATATGATGACGGTATTCGCAGGTTTTAAGTGCCAAAATTCTTTTGGCTTTCCACTTTTTTATTTTATTATTTATTCTATTCCTTAGGTACTTTAATTGTCAAATTCTGACATTTTATCCCTTGAGAATGCGTGACTAGTGCCATCGTTCTACCTAGGCACGTATAATTTTATTATGTATCAGAGGCGTTTATACTACGAATTGCTAAGTATTTTCTATATGACGTTGTTGCTGCAATACCCGGGAAGGAAAACGTTATGAGGAAACCTGCGTGTACCTCAGCAGGTTTCCTTGTGAAATTCACATACTTACATCATGTTTCAATGCTCAAATCGCCGAAATCAACATTTTCGGTGATTACATATACAGTCTATTTATTCTTACTTGTCCAATTCAGTAAACAAGATTCTACCCTTAAACTGTGACTTTTTAGTCCAAAACTGCCATATTTCCATAAATGAAGTAACCTGGAACACTCTTTTAGATAACACGCTGCCAATTTTATAAACTTAGTTCATGATAGTTCATGAATTTGCGAGAAAATGTCTAGTTTTGGCATCTAATCTCAATTTTAAGGTTAGAATCGTGTTTACTAAATTGGACAAGTAAGAATAAATAGACTGTATAGGTAATCACTGAAAATGTTGACTGATAGACTGTACCTATAAGTAATTTAAAGTCCGGTTCTGCATGTAATGTACTCGTATACAGGTGATAAATTAAGCTTTAGGTTATTAGTTTCAGTAGCAAAGTCTGAGAATGAATAATTGACCGTAAAATAATGAAGGCTAAACGCATGAAGAACTAAAGTGACAAATTTGCTCTAGCTGATAACAGAAAAAACCTTTTTCTTTTTTTAACAGTTTCCTTCTTGGATGCTTATAAAAATTCTTTAATTATTATGAAAGCCATAAAACTAGACAAAGAAAAAAAGTGACGACATGGCCACGAATAAAAGAAGAAAACTCTGGAAAAACCAGAGCTAGATATGGACTGCTCTTCCGTTTGTGAACGTGGCCAAGTTTATTTACTTTGCCGAGGTGAGTGGTCTCGGAATTCCGCGAGTTTGCGTTATCTGGTTTAGTCATGACAGCAAGCTGGCTGACAGGAATGCACTGTTTATTCGCACACGCCTCTCCTCGTTGAATCATTATGAGGGCTTCCCTAGTTGCCTCATTTCTTAGCTCATGCCTTACCTTTTATAATGTGGTATAGGCGCCATATTCTGACCTGAAACCTCAGTCTTAAAAGGGTATAAGAGTTCACTATGCCGTCATTGAACACAAATAATAACTTCTTTTATTTTTACATATAGCTTTACTAAAACATGGTTTTACCAAATACGCAATCGTAAATACAAACATAAACTCACGCCTGTATCCCAGAGGGGTAGGCAGAGACCAGGGACTGCCACTTGCCACGATCCTGACAGATCACCTTCGCTTCATCAACGTTCATAAGTCGTTGCATGCACGCACGCCGGTTCCGAGTACTTTTTATCTACCCGATACGCAATCGTGCTTCTTAGAAACTAGAATCTAAAAAGAAGGATGAATTACTTAGATGCTTGTAAATTTGGAAGTCACAGAATTTTGCCTTGTTTATTATAAAACTGCTAATTTCGCGAACATAAGGAACTTGACAAGTTCTTTTATAACAAGTATGTTTTGGAGACGAAAAGTTGACCACTTTTTCATTTTGGTTTAGGTGGGATTAGAACTAGAAATAAACAGACAACTATATTTTCTGACTGCCATCAGTATGACTATTCGTTTAGTTGCTCAGCTGGAAACGTAAAGCACGCCAAATGAGTCTGCCAATTCCGATCTGAATTAGTGGCAGACGCGGCTGCGGCGAGGCGTGACAGTGAGTGACCTGGTACAATATGGCACCTAGCACTGGCTGGACAGAAACGCTTGAAAAAAAAAACAACATAATGCTTACAACGTAAGGCTGGGCGCATGCTGAGACGCAGGCGACGCAGCACAGCGCAGCGCAGCACAGATTTTATAAAGCAAGTAACGCTGCGGCGCAGCTACGTGCAACGCAGACATTGTGTCTGCCCTGTTCTGCGTCTCGTCACAGATTTCTGCGCGACGCGTGCACGTCGAAGCGTGTTTACTAACAATTTTGTTGCAATGACAGAACATTTAGTTGAATTAGCTCGCTGTGAACTTTGTATGATACAAATCATCCAGACTATTCAAAAAAGACATTGAAAGAGTTTTGCGTGAGAATTGCCAAGGAATGGAGCGAATAGTTGCGTCGCAGCATGCGGTGGGGGCCTAGGTCTGCCTCAACTGCCCTACCCTGTATTGAACTGTGCTGCGCTATGCTGCGTCGTCTACGTCTCAGCATGCGCCCAGCCTAAACGTGGCCAACCAGGCGGAGATGGTGGGACGACCTCACAAAATTTCAGCCAGGGTGGCAGAACATAACCGTTGACAAGGAGGAGTGGGGAGGTATTTGCCCAACAGTGGGACACTAAATCGGCTAAAAGGCATTGGTCATAATCTTAGTTTTATGATGTTTATAATGCCACTTTGTGTGATGAAGCTTTTTTGTGAATATTTGGATTTTGTAATGGTTTTAATAAATAAATAAATATTCATGGACATATTACACAGATCTCGTTAGCCCTATACTAAGTACAACTAAATGACTTGTGTTATAGGTGCTAACTCGACGGTAGATTTAATACAATAAATACATAGATAATATCCAAGACCCGAGACAAACTAGAAAAGCTTGTTTGACCCGGCCGAGGATCGAACTCGAGACCTTCGGTTTTACAGCCAGCGTGCCAAACCGCTGCGCCACCGAGGCCGTCAAAGTCCGGCAATGTATCAATTATCTGCCTTTTTAACAAGCAATCAGGCTCCCGAAACCACAACAAGGCATATTGCTAAGTGAAACGACCATAAACTCCCAATTACACTTTTATGACGTCTTGATTTGCCCAATTTACCTATCAACAAGTGACAGGCAGGCGTGATCAAAGAGCTTGCTCTGCTCAATTATGACGGACGACCGGGATTGCATGGGTTGTTCCCTGTTCACCGCCCCAATGTTGGAATAATCACAATAATATTATAAAGGCGAAATTTTGAGAGTGTGTGAGTGTGTGTGTTTGTTACTTCTTCACGTCTAAACGGCTGGAGCGATTTTAATAAACAGTATGGAGTTACCTGGTACCCTGGAACACATAGGCTACGTTGTACTGCGGGACAATATCTTATTCAAATGGGAATGAGATAAAAGTAACAAAATAACACCACCAACTCGGAACTGGCTGCCGTGGTGGAGTATCGCCTAAATTTACTGCGATGCATTTTATTTCTCCGGCAAAATAAAATGGGGTCAAGGTGTGCTAAGATTGAATACTTGCATTTCTAGCTACCAATGTGTCAATTGCTATCAAATAGATACTTGGGATGTGCTAAAAAAATTCCCAGATGTTCGCACACGCAGCATTTAGCTGAGTATATCCTTGTTATTGCTTGGCGTATTCATTTAATTAACTAAGTAATTTCTTAGTCTATTTAAAGTTATATATTAATCGCGATTATTTATTGTAAGACGTAATTACCTTATTTCCCGACGTTTCGGCAGCGTTACAGTTGCCGTGGTCTCGGGTAGACTGAAGCGGCGAGTCAGTACAGTCAATTATTGTGGGTGTCACTTCAGTCTACCCGAGACTACGGCAACTGTATGAGAATCGCGAATCATTAAGAAATACAATTTAAAGTTATTTTTGTAGTTTATTGTGATAACTAAATAATTTTTAATTTCTTTCAATTCACGTCTCATGGGCCTAAGCGGAACAGCCCATCTCCACCGCAGTCGTCTATCAAGGATGAAACAATAACGTTTTGATACACGACACCACAACATTCTTGTCAACTAATGGATATTTATACGCCGCTGCTAATTACTCGTAATCTAACAAAGTGGCCGGTTATTGTTGACAATGATATTGAGATTTAAACAGCTTCAGGAATTCTAGGATCAGGGAGTTCAACTATATAGGGTTAAAATGGCTTTCTTATGTAAAACGTCCTTTTTTCAGACATGTTATTACACACGACGACCTTTGTGCCTTTGTGTCCCGGGTTCGATCCCCGGCTGGGGACAATAACAAAAAAAAAAAACAGGTGTCGGATGTTTACATGTTTGTGACGTCGCTGTTTCCGAGTGCTTAGTGCGAGTTTGACAGATCCAATCGAATAACTTTACTACCGCGTTAATCGAGCATTGAGTAGTGAGTATGAGTAAGTTAACCGTTCGAACTGGCAAAACGCTGTCACAGTACAACTCGCACTCGCGTTTATTCGTGTTTTGGCTGGTAAACGTGTTCACTTATCAACGTAAACCATTACAACTCGCACTCAGCAATTTTAATTTCCACACTTGTCGCTAGGTGGCGCTTCCTCGATGCCATAGAAATATGAGTTTACGTTAACGCGATCGAGTAGTTAAAAAACTCGCACTAAGCACTCTGGTTCCTATGACAGAGGGTATTCTAGTGTGAGGCCAGAAGTAATGTTTGTGCCGTAAATGTTATGTTATGTTATGTTACATAAAACGTCTGATCAAAAATATGGAACAAAACATTGTGCTATACATAAAATTGGTTCAGGGAAGTTTCTGAGTAATTAAATTTTCCTTTCGATTTTTGTAGATTATCTTTGCTTCACAACAACTTAGAGCTTTATTAAAATGGACCCCTATGTTGATTTGTGACGTTTATAAATTCACAGTTGCCATTAATATACTTATTTTGTAATCTCTTTCTTGCTTTTCCTGCGTCTCTCCAGTAATGGAGGTTGTAATAATTTTTAAAAAAAATAGAAAATAGAAGATATTTTTGTTTATTTATTTTATGTTGGTTAGCTTATTTAAGTTACCTTTAATTTGGTTGAGTTCAGATTGAACTTTCAATTAAGGCGAGGCTCTTCTTGATGTTCAATAAGAACCCACTTTTAGAGGAATGTTTAGCACTGACCAAATGAAATGCAAATAAATAGAAATATAAGAGAAACAGCTTATTAATATAACCCCTCTACTATAAAACAATTAGAAGATAGGCTGAAAAAAATAAACAAATTAGAACTCGGGCGCCAGGCCAGCACTAAAAGAAGATACCGTGGATAGTAGTAGGTAAAGCGCTTGGGTTTTAATCTCAAGGCGGGCATGAATTGAGTCTGCTGAAGGAGATCAAAGAAACTAGTATAATGTTTAAATATCTATATATTGCAAGATCTTAAATATGGCTTTAGGCCGCTCACCATGGAGGTTTAAAATTTATAACTTAGCAGGTTAAGTGGCTGTAGGTATCACCAGGTCAGTAGTCAAGTTGCTCCACCCCTCAGAAAGTCAAGTAGAGAGGAAGTCGGTCAATGTGGAAACTTAACCACTAGCCGTTAGATCCTAGTGAAAATTTATGATAAACAACACAATAACTCGGTGAATTATCTGAAACCCTAAGGAAGTTCTAATAAAGTTAAATTTAGCCAAAACTACTTATTTTAAATTTGTACCGAAACTACTTGGATTATCGCTTTCAAGTTATTTAAAGTATAGAGGGCATCGCCTCTGGGAATGCTTCTCTCCGCAGAAAATTAAAAGGAAACATACCAGATAACATAGGTAATATATAAAACATCTGGATGGAACCTGCGGACGTCCAACTCTGGGTACTCAGGAACCCGCAGTCCTCACAACTCTCCGGCTCAATCCCGAAGCATAATGTAGTAATTAGGAAATTTCGAATGGCAGAATATTTATTTATAATAATAATAATAATAAAAAAAAAACCCGACTAGAAAGTCTGAAAAAGAAAACAAACCTACGATTAACATCATGGCACTTCTAGCAAAGGAATTCGAATGAATTTATTTGGTACGAGACGAAAAATGCCCTAACGCAATTAAAGAAAAATCAAGAACACTCACCGAGTTTCTTTAGGTTAAATATAACGACGATACTCCATTGTCGTTAATAGTTTATATAAAATTCTGTAAGAGAAAATGTGCACTTTTAGGTTATACGTAAAAATATGATGTAATTCGATTGAAAATCGCTTTTATTTCCTAGCGAATCCTTGAAATACTTACTATAGAAAAAGATCAAGACATGTCCCGTCTATATTTCCGGGGACATGGAAGAAAAAGCCCGAAAACCTGCAAAGGCACGCCAACGTCAATATTTTATATTCGACACAAAACCCAAAAATAATGATGGAATCGAGTAAATCCACTCACCGGGAAGAAGAATAATATGGTGATCGGTCGCTAGATACGCCGATCACAAAAATAGGATCGGCTTACGCCGTCTATCTCGAGATCAACCACTTTGTTCCATTGTGGTGTCTCGTATGAAGACTTCAACGAACGTCAAAATGTCGTTGGATAATGTTTTTTTTTTAAAAAGGGCCTATTCACGATCCAAAAAGAACAAAACACATCACTACACGAACTTCCGTTTTAAAACAGAGATTAAATAATCTATGTTCCTCCACAGAACCTACTCAAAATAAGGTTCGATAGGGTAACCCTAAGAAAAGTACTACTACCTGTCAAAACTGGTAAACAAATGTATCGTGTAAATAGAAAGAATCCAAAAACTGGCTTAAAGCCAATGTAGCGAAAATACAACGCTACAAGGTTGGCCGTCCACTCCGAATTTTCTTCTTCGTCTCTTGCCAAGCGAAACATATCATCCATCCATTCTCTGATTTTTCTGAGCCACGACATCCTTCTTCTCCCAACCCCCCTTCTTCTCCCAACACTCCCCCTTTCCTCAATCTTGCCCATCATTATGACTTGAAGAAGCCGGTACCTATCGTGTCCCAACACATGACGTAGACAACTATTTTTGTTTCTTTTTTATACGAAACGTTAGGGGAAAGATTGGCGCGTTTTAAGTCTTCCAAATTCGTGACGTGACGACATTTTTTTAATATACGAGTAGAACGCGCGAAATGCCAATTCACCAATGCCAATGTCTTTGTTTACCATCAGGCGTGATTGGGGTCATATATATAAACCTAACTACAAAGTAGGTACTCGGGGCTGTAAGTGATGCAAATTACTTCAGGCAGATGTCGCTGCCTGTAAATAATACAGAGAATATTGTAAAGAGGTTCGAAATTTCACTGATGCCGGCACTTGCCCAGTAGCTCAGTTGGGAGAGCGCCGGCACGGTTAACCAGAGGTCGTGGGTTCGAGTCCCGGCATGGGCGGAATTGGTTTTTAAAATATATTAACCAGTCTTACTTAAAAAATACTTATCTCACCTCTCTGAGAGAATGATAAACTAACCTGAGCCGTTTCTTCGTTCCAGAGACAGTGATGCACTAACCGGCAGCCCGACAAGATGGCGGCGGCAGTCGGTGCGGTGCTGCTGGAGGCGCGGCCTTTCCGGCCCTTCCGCTCCTCTGAGGAGTACCTCTGCGCTATGAAGGAGGACCTGGCCGAGTGGCTCACGGTCCTCTACCCCGAGTTGAGGATCAACGCGGACAACTTTCTGGATCGGCTGGATACCGGCGTCGCGCTTTGCAGGGTGAGATTTTACTTTACTTACCTACACCATTTTTGCTATTTTCACCCTCTTCTGTGTAATTTTCGGACGTGATTTCTTTTAGATGTTAACACTGCTACTCGATCCTTGAAACAGTACAGTTGTAATTAGTTTAAATCTACATTTTTTTAATATAAACCAAAGTTTTCTAAATAGACGTTTTAATGTTAAGACCTGCAAGAACCCCGATATGTTTTGTGAATTTAACCTTTTCTTTTTTTATACATTCTCCATCTCAAGGTGATTGATTCTAATGTTATGAAGTTAGGGCGCGAAACTAGTTACATTTTTTTTTATAAAAACAAAAACTTTCTCTATCAGATTGATAAAAAATATTCGATGAGCTGCGGAGCCAAAGTTATAGTAGATAGAAGAATCATATTGATGTTTTCTTATAAGACCGATCTCTTTAGGACAACCTTTGGAAGATGTGGCTGGCTTGGCATACCTAATGTGGTATGCATTATTAAAAAAAATATTAAGCAGAATAAAAAATAACAATGTATAAGTAACTCTGGACCCCAAACTAAATTAAATTGTATCTTGGGTACAGCTCTCCATTCGGGGTGGTATTGGACTTTGGGGGTGTTATGATCTGGGACTGCGGTGTACACCTTTCTCTAGCATCATTCATTATAGAGAAAAATATAGAAGCGACCGTCTAGCTTTGGCAGCATAAGTATAACACAACATAACATTTACATACAGGCACATACATTGCTTCTGGCCCTACACTAGGATACACTGTGTCGTGGGAACCAGAAATACCGACATCACAAATATGTAAACATCCAAGACCTGAGGGTATTTTTTGTCCTTAGCCGGAATTTGAACCAGGGACCTCTTGCATGATAGGCAGATGCACTACCGCTGTGCTACAGAAGCCGTCAATAAGCCAGAGAATAAGTGTGTTTAATGATATTGTTTTTCTCACGACTCGCAATCAATAACTACGAGTATCTATGTAAATTTCGTGCACCGAAGCATGTAAATTATCTTCGTTCCGAACACCTTCTATCTGCTTGGTAAGTTTGACAGCGGCAGATAAGGCCTATCGCGCGCCGCCGATATTCGGATGAAGCCCCGACCACACGCTCGGAATTATTATTAATTATTCATTGCACACTGTACAACATTTTGAACTGCGCAGTATATCCCTTTTTAGGGTTCACGTTAACATACATACATACATACATACATACATACATACATACATACATACATACATACATACATACATACATACATACATACATACATACATACATACATACAGAACCTCACGCCTGTATCCCAGAGGGGGTAGGCAGAGACCAGGGACTGCCACCTGCCACGATCCTGACAGATCACCTTCACTTCATCAACGTTCATAAGTTCAACGTTCAAAAATTATAATTTGTTTTAGAATAGGTTTTAAAAAAAAACTAAATATCGTAATCTTAACCACTATGACAACCTACAGTCTAGGACCTAGGACTTTAATCGAGACCGTTTTTAGCAGAAGTCGATTAAAGTCCTAGGATGTCGATACTAGGCTGTAATAGTCTAAAATAGTTGTCATAGCTGATACTCGTATTACGATTTTTGATGTTAAAATAATAAATAATGTATTATAAAACAAGTCATGCGTTTTAATCCATTGGTGGCACTAATCAACACCCCAAAACTCACAAATCCTTTTTTCTTTTATTTAAGTAATTCAGTTAAGTTTTAACGATGGCCAAAAAATCTAACAAAATTACCAAAATTCAAGTTACCTACCCCAAATACTGATGAATTTGTAAAAACACTAGTGACTCTGCAATTTGTTATCTTATAAGTTTGTCAATGCCGTTTGTTTTCCTCAAATAAATAACTAAAATAATTGTATAACATTACTTAGATTTAAGAATCATGGTTGTAATATTTTTCTGGTTGTGCAATAAAGTGTTCTCTATCTATCTATCTATCCAAAATATCCAGCAGCCATATAATATTTACTTTTAGTATGGATTTTCTCCAAAGCGCATACAAAGTGTAACAACATTCTGGAAAGTTATGGGCGTATTTTATTTTCTTATTTCCACTCAATATTACTTTGCCTCTGACCCAGGCGTGTGTGAACATAGCTTAATGTAATATACGAAGACACTGGTTGTGTCATTCCCTAACAGAGTGTATGAAGCGACAGATCACTATTGCTAGAACATTTCCTTGTTAAATCGGTACCTACCGAATAAAAGTAATTTGATTTCTCAGCGTACTTGTTTGTAGTCTTGATACAAATTATTGACACTGACATAAGAGTTGATTTAGATATGAGAGCGGATGTTGTGACACGGTTCCCAAAAACTGGTTTTGACGGACAATTTACTTGTTTTGACGGACTAGTCTTTGAGTGAGTGAGGATAGCACTGGACGCTGTATAAATCATTTCATTACGTAGATGCTAAAATGCCAATCATCATCATAAGACTATCGGACCCGACAGCCGTTGTCCAGCATACCGACTGCAGCGCCATCTGCTGGGCTGGTTTCTGAATCTAAACCATCCAGTGCGTCTCCCAAACGCATATAAATAAGCATTCCAAACTCTTCAGCCGTTCAGGAGGAGATCAGTGATATACACACGTAGGTATAGTAGAATCAGACTTCACACTAATATTATAAAGGCGAAAGTTGCAAGTGTGTGTGTTTGTTACTTCTTTACGTCTAAACGCATGGAGCGATTTTAATAAAATTTTGGTATGAAGTTAGCTGAAACCCTGGATTTAACACATAGGCTACGTTTAAAACGTAGCCTATGTGTTAACCTTTCACTACTGACGTGGGGGCCTCTCAGGCCTCAAGAAAACTAAAATTGTGATTTACTCCCTTCCTCCGCGCACGGCATACGCGTAGCTTCTAGTACCTTCGAGTTTAGTTGCACCGAGGCAGTCAACAGCAGTGCACCTGTTTGCGCGCGCAATTTCGGTAGGTAAATTCATTTTGAAATTTCTTGTGGGCCTCTTAGACCCCACCTCAGTATTTATGTAACTTTTTTGTGAATTGTATCGATTTAGTTATCGGCTTTTTTTTTGCAGTTCTTTGAAAACTTTTATAATATGGAGCCCAGAACGTCATCCGGGAGAAAACAGTCTCTTGGTAATAATAATGACGAACATGTACATAAGTAAACAATCTAATGTCATAAATACACAGTATGGAGCATTAGTGTTCTAATATCTTATCTTGGTATGACTGTATATTGATAATATTTTACTGGCCCCATTTGATAAAGAGCGCTAAATTAATCATGCCTTTTATACAACACTGCGGTGAGCGGTGGTAGCACAGTGGGTAGAACAATGGACTCCTAAACGAGGGACCAGGTTCGATCCCCAGTGCGGGCATGGACGAATGACTTTGATTACGTACCTACATTACCTATCCAATCAATCCTCCACCAACCCAGACTTTGCCCCCGTAGTGGAGTATGGCCTAACCTTCCTGCGATGCAGGAAGAGACCCGTGCCCCAGCAGTGGGGACATACAAGGATTGATAACGAACGAACGTACCTAAATTTGCCAATTTGTAATCGCAATACCACATGCTGACCCTGAAGGAAAATATAGTGAGGAAACACGCAACTTGGTGGGCTCCGCACGTATTGACCTGTCTATCTATCGTACAGCGAATCAACAGAGTAATAAAATCCGTATAAAACAGAAAAATATGTCAAATACATAATATATATTTCGGCGGCTCGAGAAAGAAAACCCCTTATCCGTTTACTAGGAAGTGGGATTACAGTTACCATCTTAAACTGAACCTTCGATATCAACGCTTGTATGTCCCCACTGCTGGGGCACGGGTCTCTTCCTGCATCGCAGAAAAGTTAGGCTATACTCCACCACGAGGGCCAAGTCCGGGTTGGTAGAGGATTGTAAGACAGTGGCGGGCCTTACTGTCAGAAGTTATCAAGGCGCCCATAAGGTTTCTCACATGGCTTACTGCAATTACTGACAGCCGGCGCCAACGGCTTAGCGTGCCTGGCGAAGCAAGGAAGCGCTCGGATAAATGCCACTGTCGGTAGTCACGGGACGCTCACCCATCCTGCACCTGACCGCGCCTGTTGTTGCCTTATCCGAGTGATTCACTCCAATCACTCGGTTCGACTAGGCCAGGAGCGCTTTTCGTGAATTCTCGTAAAATTTTAACCTTATCACTTGGAAATAAAGTCCAAACTCATTTCTCACTGAAAAATCTATACCAGCTCTGCCCATCAAACAGACGCATTCAGGCGAATAGGGCCTTTCAATTACGGAACCACAAAAAGGTACGTATTATCTGTTTGTCTAAGCACAAGAGGCGCTATAAAAAGATCAAAGGAACCGCAACCCGTTGCCGCCGTATCGCATAACATTAACACCTTTGATTAACCCAACTAATTGCTCACGCTCCTGTGAGTTGGGCTGCTTAATACAGTAGAAGGCAGCAAGTATAGGTCTTTTAAGTGCAATAGAAGCGCTCGTGGCCTAGTCGAACCGAGTGATTGGAATCAATCACCTGAGTTAAGCAACAACAGACGCGGTCAGGTGCAGGATAGGTGACCGTCCCGTGACTACTGCCAGTGGCATTTTTCAGTGCTCCGCATAGCACGCTAAGCCTTTGATGCCCGCTGTCGTGTAAGGGCAGTCAGTTAAGCCATGTCAGAGGCCTTGATAACTTCTGACAGTAAGACCCGCTAGTGTCTTATGACCCTGACTTGGTCTACATGGTGGAGTATGGCATAACCTTCTGCGATCCAGGAAGAGACCCGTGCCCCAGCAGTGGGGACGTACAAAGGGTTGATACCATTTTATATAGGCTTAGGTACATAATAAAGGTTAAGTGGATTCGGACCTCCTGCAACCATAACTAGTTTGTCTCGAATTGTCTTCAATTCTGAGAAACTATAAAACATCTTTATATCGTTATAGACGGCCTCCGTGGCGCAGCGGTTTCGCACGCTGACTGTAAAACTTACGGTCTCGGGTTCGATCCCCGGCCGGGTCAAACTAGGAAACGAACTTTTCTAGTTTGTCTCGGGTCTTGGAAGTTATCTATGTATTTATTGTATTAAATCTATCGTCGAGTTAGCACCTATTACACAAGTCATTTAGTTGTACTTAGTATAGGGCTAACGAGATCTGTGTATTACGTCCATGAATATTTGTTTATTTATTATTATATCACACATTATTATATATATTCTTTATTAAGTCAGTGTTTCGTATACCGTGCTGATACAATTTAACTTTTTCCTTTCTTGTCCATAATGGTCATCTCTATGTTATTTTTTTTTATTAAGTTATGGATGTCAAGGTTTAGAAGTAAGTAAGTGGCATGTGTGTATTTCTGTACTTTAAGTAAAAAACTGTTAAGTACCTATCCTAAATAAAGAGAAAAACAAATATTAACCTGCTGAGTCCCAAGTAAAGATCTTCAATGAATATTGTAAGACCGAAAAATAGCCTTGGGTAACTCAAGAGCCAGATATGAGTGGACACACAACTCCCTCGCCGTCAAGTGTGTCCCATTCATATCCCAGAGATTTCAAGTATATCTGGCTCCCTCACACATACTCTCAACTCAGCACGGTAGTCATCTCCTGCTACTTTATCCAGCTCACATACAATGCACGAGAGCGAGATCAACATCGTCTGACATCGGTTACATTCGGTCGCATTTCTCGTCGTAACCATCGAGCGATGAGAGAAAGTTTCCAATTTTTTTTGTGTGATCTGGATAAAGTAGGGAATAGGTAGACTAGACTGGCTCACCACGTGTGTCTCTTGTTTCCACACGCACTTAGTCGAATGGACGTCGTATGAGCTAGGACACAAGTGGTGAGCGAGATATGATAGAGATATAGTGTGTCTCGGTGAGCAAAGATATGAGATATAACAACTCCATCTAAGGACACACTTTGCCCAAGCCTACCGAAAAAGCAACCCATCCCTTCGGCATGGGCTGTACTCGTTATATCTTCGTTTTTACCCGACTTTCGTCAGGCGGCGGAAGTGTTATGTATGTTATGACGCTCAGTGAATGATTTATTTGCTCGCTGTGGGAACTAAATCGTGTTTATCGCATTGGTGACAGATAATGTGAACTGCTAGGCAAATTAATTTCTTTAAATTGACTATTGACATAAGCTTCTTTGGACAGTCTCAAAGTTAGAGTCAGCTATGTAACGTGCTCTAACATAAACATGTATGCAATTCAGTACCTTGTAAAAATTAAAGTAGTCAATTACTCATACAACAGGCTAGAAGAGGTTAATATGATAAGGTTCTAACGTGTTTACATGTTAGTGCGTGCGGCCCAATCGTAAAATCCACTTTAAAACAGTGGAATCCTGTAATGGACGTTCAGTGATAGATAGGCCAGGCTTATATCTACCTACTTTTATCTACCTACTTACTCCTGAGGGAAACAGATGTAAGTTTAAGAGGTGAGGTGAGCTAAAAAAATAGTGACAAAAATTATATCTTAAAAACCTATTTAGAGGCTAAAAATTCCACCCATGCCGGGATTCGAACCCGCGACCTCTGGCTATCCGTGCCAGCGCTCTACCAATTGAGCCAATGGGTGACTCACGGCATCAGTGAAATTTCGAACCATTTTTAGCCTCTAAATAGGCTTTTAAATTTGTTCCTTAGCACGAGTTAGTGCATTAAAATAAAAATAGTATAATCTTAAAAATAAGTTTTATGTCCTTAAAGTAGGATAGCGATTCTTTAATCGATTAGTCTGCATGTATTAAATAAAAACACCTGCACCAGATGATTGATTCAATCAAATTAAAGCTGATGGGCGACTCAGCTTTAATTTGATTGAATCAAAAATTATATCACTTACCTAATTAAGATATTTGTTACATTTGGATCTTGCCACACCGCTAACAGCCGTCTTGTATAGTCTGTTGATCTGCTTGTGCTTATTACTGTTACTTGCTGTACAACTTGGTCCTTGCTTTGTGTTTCTTGTTCTGTTTTTTATCTGTCATGTTATATGATAAACAGAGGATGACTCATGTACCTCTGTTTGTGTGAATGCCAATAGGTGTTTTGTATATTTTTTAGGTGAATTCGTCAAAAGGTCTATATTAGTGACCTTGTAACGGCGCAAACCTCTTTACACCATTTTTATATTGCTTTTTCTATCTATCACTTTCAAATATTTAAAATTGAGTCACACATTTTTCGATTTCCCTCATTTTCATTATTACCGCTATACACATTGACTAGATCTGAGTGCTTAGTGCGAGTTTGACAGATCCAATCGAGTAACTTTACTACCGCGTTAATCGAGCATCGAGTAGTGAGTATGAGTAATTTAACCGTTCGAACTGGCAAAACGCTGTCACAGTACAACTCGCACTCGCGTTTATTCGTGTTTTGGCTGGTAAACGTGTTCACTTCTCAACGTAAACCATTACAACTCGCACTCAGCAATTTTAATTCTGAGGGCTTATTGCGAGTTTTTTAACTACTCGATCGCGTTAACGTAAACTCATATTTCTATGGCATCAAGGAAGCGCCACCTAGCGACAAGTATGGAAATTAACATTCCTGAGTGCGAGTTGTAATGGTTTACGTTGAGAAGTGAACACGTTTACCAGCCAAAACACGAATAAACGCGAGTGCGAGTTGTACTGTGACAGCGTTTTGCCAGTTCGAACGGTTAACTTACTCATACTCACTACTCAATGCTCGATTAACGCGGTAGTAAAGTTATTCGATTGGATCTGTCAAACTCGCACTAAGCACTCAGAAATACCCGTCTCCTTTCACGTTAAAATATGTTTATGATTTCCGATTTCATGCTTGTCAACCGTGGCATAAAATGTGGGTGTCGAAGGACATGATATTTCTGGCTGTATCCATTAGGTACTCAAGTGTAGAGATAACCATGAATGCAGGCTGAGATGAAGTCATGCATTACTTTAGTTAATTTGTACCATTAATTCGTGTTGTAGTTAATTAGCAAACATATTCGGATTTGATTGGCAATTAAAGATTTTCTGTCAATAATAAAAGTCTTTTGAGCAGCAAAATTATTTATTTTTAATTGTTTTTAATATTGGGAAGACTAACAGCACATAACAAAGAATAACAAAAACATTTTATTGAATATAAGATATGATAGGAATATTCTTTATTGCACACAAGAAATTAATCGCATTTATATAAAAGTTACAGTCAAAAGGTACAATAGGCGACCTTATTACTAAAGTTAATTTCTTCCAGACAACCTTGTGATGTAGAGGTAGCCAAAGGAGAAGCAGAATTAGAATCAAACATACTTATAGTAACATATCCATATCACTCAATCTCGCTAATCAACTTTTATTATGAGATCAACATTTTAAATTTTGAAATTTCATGTAAATGAAACAAACTTAACAAACATAGGGTCATGTACAGCTGTGAACTACATAATATAGCCTGAAGAAGAAGAAGAAACTTATGGAAGGTCTATTAATGACAAAAAAGTCATTATCAGCCCGGTAAATCCCACTGCTGGGTACAGGCCTCTTCATTTCCACGCCAACCAGCACGGTCTCGCGCTAGTCTCATCCACTGTTTGCCGGCTACTTTACACAGGTCGTTTGACCATCTGGCTGCTGGTCTGCCCAACGATCGTTTTCCCTCCCACGGCCGCCACTCTGTCATTGCCTTCGTCCATCTGCCATCAAAAAAAGGAAAAAAAAAATATAATACACTACAAAAACAAAATGTTAACTTCATGACCGTCAAAGCTGTTAGTTTCACAATTAAGAGATTATGCGGAGACGAAGCTGACAAAGAAACTCTATATTTATTATTTTCAAAACAGGTTGTAACCTAATCTGTTGCATTGCAAAATAACTGACATGTTTCGGGTGATTTTGCGTTAGTTAAAAATCGTGCTAACTATTCACTTGGCACAATATTTATCTGGTGATTACCAACACCAAAATTGCGGTGGGAAATAGTGGAAACAGCACGTCGGCGGTGTTATCTTGTGGGTTATTTTAGCCATATTTAGTAGGTACTAGTGTGGAGACGGTGGCAACACGCTTGGCTAATCGATGCTAATAATAGCGATAGTTGAATATATTTTTTTAAGTAATGAAGATGTTGAAATCTATTTGACGTGAGCTCTCCGCTGATCTTCTATGAAAAACGACCATGGAGTTGATCTTGTATGACAACATATTTGGAATGTTTTAAGTAAAGTGAAGAATAGTACAAAAAATATTCAATGACAAACACAAGGATATATTTTTACAGTTAATTAACATTATAAAGACTTACGAGTGATAGTAGGTAACTGAATAGGGAGCTAACTCAGCTGTGAGTCAACAAGTTAACCGTCGCTGATTTTCAGTAAGGACCTGTTTATTTATACAGTTAAATTTTATGCTGTGCCTTAATATAAAATAACTTAAAAGAAATAAGTAACAAAGAGTGTGTGCTTAAACAAATAAATAACACGAAGTCTTTGTAATTAAGTTACACTACAAAACGTTTCTAAATAAAAAATATAACTTTATAATATGTACCTATAACTGTAAATTAAAAACTGTTTAATATATATTATGTACTTATAACTTTAATTAAAAATCAGTTTTTTTTTGTGTAACTTAGTAAAGTAAAACTTCATGTTACTTATTTCTTTAAGCACATACTCTTTGTTATTTTTTTTCTTTTAAGCTATTTTATACTACGCATAAAAATTTACTGTATAAATAAACGTGTCCTAACTGAAAATAAATAAATAAATAAATAAATAAATAAATAAATAAATAAATAAATAAATAAATAAATAAATAAATAAATAAATAAATAAATAAATAAATAAATAAATAAATAAATAAATAAATAAATAAATAAATAAATAAATAAATAAATAAATAAATAAATAAATAAATAAATAAATAAATAAATAAATAAATAAATAAATAAATAAATAAATAAATAAATAAATAAATAAATAAATAAATGTTCATGGACATTTACACAGATCTCGTTAGCCCTATACTAAGTACAACTAAATGACTTGTGTTATAGGTGCTAACTCTACGATAGATTTAATACAATAAATACATAGATAACATCCAAGACCCGAGACAAACTGGAAAAGTTCGTTTCCTAGTTTGACCCGGCCGGGGATCGAACCCGAGACCTTCGGTTTTACAGTCAGCCTGCCAAACCGCTGCACCACCGAGGCCGTCAAAAATCAACGAAGAAGATGTCGCTTAGTCTATTAATCTATTAAAGACAACTTTACATTAACATTTACATACTGGCACATATTGCTTCTGGCCTCACTCTAGGATAACCTGTGTCATGGGAACCAGAAACAGCGACATCACAAACATGTCAACATCCAAGACCTGGGGTTTGTTTTGTCCTTAGCCGGGGTTCGAACCCGGGACCTCTCACATGGTAGGCAGATGCGCTACCGCTGCGCCACAGAGTTCATCATTTATTAAGGGGCGTTTTTTGAATAAATTAGGTGCTAAAACACCTGTTGTTTGGTGTACCCAATCCAATTGAACGATGACAACACTCCGGCTATAGAATCGCTTTCGTAAGCACCAAACCAGTGATAGGCCGGTGCCAATTAGCGAAAAATCTCGCGAAGACTAATCTGACAGCCGATTTGTAAAGCCGACACGCCGCTTCTGTGCGTGCTGCGTTTTCGTAATTCACAACAAGTCTTACATGGGATTAAATTACCAATAACGTTTCAATTAAGACACCTTAGTTAGACCTGAGATTTCCGCACATAACCTCATAGTTGGGCCATTGTACGTAGCAAGCGCTGAGGTATGTAACAATTCAGACACTAGGGTTTCCTTAAGATGTTGTTCTTCAAGAATGGTATTGCTACTATATCTTCACTTAAGTCATAATAATTATGTGCCAATAACTTTGTACTCTCTAAAGTACAAGTACTCCCAAGGACAAAGTACTAAGTCTAAATCTCAGAATACAAAAATAAGGAGAAGAGCCTTATGGGCATGGCACTGTCGTTCAACGTTAGCCCAGTTGGGCTAACATCTGCGAAACTTTAAAATATGGCCGTCAATCGCGTCGGGCCAGCTCGTAGTAACATCTGAGAAAAATGCCTAATTGCGCAGTGATTACCTGCAGAAATCGCAGTGATACTTGCTATTCAAATAACAGGGAGTGTCTTTTCACCGGTAAGCCTATTTTACTCACTAAATTTATCTTCTAAACTACGAAAAATAATAATTATAATAATTTTAACTCTAATTAATGTTCTTGAAGCGAAAGAGATCCTGCTAATGCACTGTGATGCAATTGCATCGATCGATCGATATTGACCCTTGTATGTCACGGGTCTCTTCCTGCATCGCAGGAAGGTTAGGCCAACACTTCAGAGACTAGCCTATACTCTCTCTCTCTCTCCCTCTCTTTCTGGGAGAACAACATATAACATCATTTCGTATCATTTCGAACGTAGTCGGGCACAGCAGAAGCCAGCGTGACATTGTTTTTGGAAAATCTCTTCGGCAGTCTACACTAGCTTTTTACTGAGGCGTGCGCGTAGCATTGCAAATCTATAACAAAACCAAATTGTCCATGACAGTCGGTTCGTCAAGTCACACAGACGTACTGTCGAGTCATCGACAGTCGAGCACATCGACCTTACATATAGAATAGAAAATATTTATTTGTCTTCAAGCGAAATGAGGCACAACAATCACTTATACTGGAGGTATTAATGATAATTTAAATATACATTTATTTAACAGCATATTATATACAATACAAATGAAGACAAAAAGGTCTGTGCCTCGGCTTGTAACTAATGTACGTTATCGTTCGTTATCAACCCTTGTATGTCTCCACTACTGGAGCACGGGTCTCTTCCTGCATCGCAGGAAGGTTAGGCCATACTCCACCACGGGGGCCAAGTCCGGGTTGGTGGAGGATTGTAAGACAGTGGCGGGCCTTACTGTCAGAAATTATCAAGCCGCCCATTAGGCCTCTGACATGGCTTAACGACTGTCATTATATGACAGCCGGCACCAACGGCTTAACGTGGCTTGTGAAGCACGGAAGCGCTCGGAAAAATGCCACTAGCGGTAGTCACGTAAGGTCACCCATCCTGTACCTGACCGCGCCTGTTATTGCTTAACTCAAGTAATTGAATCACTCGGTTCGCCTAGGCCACGAGCTCTTCGCTTTTGTAATGTACGCTAATGTACACCAATGTGCAACTAGTTGCCGATTTTCAGGCAAGACCTTTTCTTAAACTTAATGTGCAGTCTAAAGTCTGAATTACAGTCGCTTTATTTTTATTCTTTTCAGGCATGCTTTACGTAGAATTTGCAGTCACAGCACCACGCGCTAAACGTAAAGGAAAATATAGTGGGGGAACCCGCAGCTTGGTTAGTTAACGACAAATCTTTTCTGTGGGCTAGGCCGACTAAGCTGTATTATAGATGCTGGGCAAGCCTACAAAATCTAAAAAACAATGTCTCAGGCACGTTCGAGTAGTCTCTTCACCCATCTTGTGTGTGAAAATGCCACTGGACGCTGTATAAACCATCTGATTACGTGGATGCCAAGGCCTATACCCACATAGAGGTAGAATAGAACAGAGACGGCAAACACGTACGTATGGGAAAGCAAGTTTTTCGGGGTTTTGTACGGAAATAATTTATTTTTTTATGTTTTATAAATATTTTCTTTCTTCAACTGCAGTTATTGTGACAGAAACTTAAAATTATCAAACAGTATACTTAATATGAAACCAATAAATCAACTAAATCACATAAATTGATACATAATCATTCATACAATACCTTCATAACCTCACGCCTGTATCCCAGAGGGGTAGGCAGAGACCAGGGACTGCCACTTGCCACGATCCTCACAGATCACCTTCGCTTCACCATCGTTTATAAGTCGTTGTAAGCACGCACGCTGGTTTCGGGTACTTTTTCGAACTCGTTCGGGCTTAGTCGAACCGAGTGATTGGAATCAATCCCTTGGTTAAGCAACAACAGGCGCCGTTAGGTGCAGGATGAGTGACCGTCCCGCGGATACCGCTAGTGGCCTTTTTTTCAGAGCGCTTCCGTGCTTCGTAAGGTACGTTAAGCCGTTGGTGCCGGTTGTCATGTAATGGCAGTCGTTAAGCCATGTTAGAGGCCTTATGGGCGGCTTGATAACTTATGACAGTTAGACCTGCCACTGTCTTACATTCCTCCACCAATCCGGACTTGGCCCCCGTGGTGGAGTAGGTATGGCCTAACTTGCCTGCGATGCTGGAAGAAACCCGTGCCCCAGCAGTGGGGAAATACAAACCTTTGCTAATAACAAGCGACATTGCAGAAAAAGTAATGTTTGACGTCCTACCGACTGTCCGTAAACCGCTCTCAGTCACCATTTGCCGAGTTTGGTCAACTTACGTCATCTTTGTGTCAACGGTATTATGTGTTCTGATAAATCTACCAGCAATTTCAAACAGTTGTATCGGCTTAAAACGCAAATAGTTTGAAGAACAAGTGAACTTGTAATGATTCCCTTTTGTAACTGAATTGAATCATTAAAATTCCACTGAAACTTCAGTGGCTTTGGATAGACTCAAAACATGAATCACGGTCAATAAATACGTGTGATATAAACATGTTTACAGGAAAATAATAGTAAGTAATGATTTTGTTCAAATAAAAATACGAGCTTAAATATGTAGATGTTCATGTATTTTCAGCTGTAATGGTATTAATTACCGGACGCATTTTTAAATTACAAAAGCCATCATTTTGCGGAAAAGCCTGACCTTGATTGACACTTTTCACCGACTTAAGAAAAACAGAAGGAACGTCCGACCGTATGATAGTCAGATCAGACCGTATGATAAGGACAATTAAAAAAAACCTATTTACGTATAGGCAGATGTCGCTGCCTGTACGTAATACAGAGAGTATTTTAAAGAGGTTCGAAATTTCACTGATGCCAGGTAGTCGATTAGCTCAGTTGGGAGAGGGCTGGCACGATTAGCCAGAGGTCGCGGGTTCGAGTCCCGGCCTGGGTAGATTTTTTAGCCTCTACTCGTAATTAGGTTTTTTTAAACTGAATGAACGTGGCTATTTAATTTCGTTGCTGCTTGAAGTCTACGCGCGCACCTACATCGAACCTTCTAGGCGTCAATGGTATGAAAAAAAAAACCCAGGTCTTGGATGTTTACATGTTTGTGATGTCGCTGTTTCTGGTTCCCACGACACGGGGTATCCTAGTGTGGGGCCAGAAGCAATGAATGTGCCTGTATGTAAAATGTTATGTTATTGTGATACAATGGCCACTGAATGAACGTGGCTATTTAATTTCGTTGCTGCTTCAAGTCTACGCGCGCACATACATCGAATCTTATAGGCGTCAATGGTATGGAAAAATACCCCACGTGACCCAACCACGTATCTGTCATGGTAGTATAAGGCACTAACAGAATTGAGGCCCTGGTCTGTGCCTACCCCTTTGGGGTACAGGGATATAGTCTGTTAGCTTTAAGAATATACCTCGGCTACTATCGGAGAGAATCGGATATATTCGTGGAATAAAAATATCGGAACTAATATGACACATAATTTCGAAATCGGAACTAATGTGACACTTAATTTTGAAATCAGAATTTGATCATTAGTACCTACGAAAACCGACAAAAACTGGCGAAAACCGAAGCCTACTCAAGAGCCCGAGGTATATTCTAAAAGCTAACAGACTATACGTGACTTGGTTATATTGATTCATTTTTAAATATACCCTTTTGCCTAACCGATAGTGCGCAAGGCTTCAATTTCGCGGATGAAACCTGTCGTTCATTAATAATTCAAAGCCAGGTCGTTCTAAGAAAGCCCCATCTGTATTTAATGAGGGTTTATTCTGTGTTCACGATCGTTTATTCGGCACTGCATCCGCTGGCAAAAACGATGGAGGCAGGTAGAAGGACAAGATTAAGTAAGACTTTGGTTACTAGTTAGATGGATAGAATATTCTATATGGTACACAGAAATTAGTTCTTACTGTAAAATATATTATTATGTTATTTGGAAGTAACCTAGCTGGCTACTCATAGTACAGGGAATTCTAGTTTCATCATCATCAACCCATTATGTCCCCACCGAGGAGCACGGGTCTCTTCCCTGAGGAAGGTATAGGCCATACTCTGCCACGGGAGCCAAGTCCGGATTGGTGGAGGTTTGCTAGACTAGTGGCTGGTTTTACTGTAAGACGTTTTCAAGCCGCTGTAAGGTCTCTGACTTGGCTTAACGACTGCCATATATCGAAGGCAGCCGGCACCAACTGCTTAACGTGCCTTGCGAAGCACGGAACCGCTCGGAAAAATGCCCTTTAACACAAAGTGCGCTTTACACTGTGTTTGAGCCGCGTTTCTGGCGAGCTTATTATTATTCAGGATTATTGTATTATAAACACGTATAATGCGCACAATGCCCAATGCCCCACACAGGTCGTATTAACCTTCGCCAGCCTAAATCTTGGGAACGAAAGTTTACGTTTCTTTCTAGAACTTAAATTGTTTTGCCATATGTATAGTTATCAACTGCCATTGATATTACAAATTCAAAAAGTACCCTATTCTAACAAAAACAGATCAGTAGTACACCACCGGGATTTGAACCTAGGACCCTCACGAAAGCAAGGCGCCACGGCTCTACCATAGCTACATTATAATTAGCAGAGTCATTATCATAACAGCATTGATCTAAGGGCGTGGGCGCTCAGTGGGCCCTTGCCTGTACACCCAGGGCCCTGGGGGCTCTTACCGCTATACAAGTTTTATGAAGCCTAACGACTTTGCGAAACAGTGCGTTGATTTATTTTGATTTAGGACCCGATTTGAAAATGGGTCAGACCAGGGAACAGATTCTCGCACACGCGAATTGAAAGCGTAGACGCAAAATATTCGAATGCTTGGACATTATATAATAAAATCCCTGAAGAGATATTAAGCTTGCCTGAATCGCGGTTCAAAAAATATGTTAAGCACACTTTGTGCCAAAAGGGCTACTATAACATAAAAGATTATTTAGATGACAATGAGGTCTGGAATGAAAGCCAATACAATGTATGAGTTCTATGTTTAAAATAATTATGTAAACTATGTTAATTAAGGACTTTTGAAAAGACTAAGTTAGGAGTTTTTTTGTCCATTTTTTCTCCTAAATGATCTAGATTTTGAAATGGACACCTAGTTTGAATTGTAACGTTCATTAAGCCGCAGTTTCTGTGCTACTTTGAATAAAACCTTTTCATTTCATTTTCATTTCATTTGTCGCATAAAAATAAACTCTGGCACGGTTAGCCAGAGGTCGCGGGTTCAAGTCCCAGCAAGGGTAGAATTTTTGGCCTCTAAATAGGTTCTTAAAATTGTCCTTAGTGCAACAAAAAAAGAATATAAGCATAAAAATAAGATAACATAACTCGACAGAGTCATTAGACATTTATTTTTTCATTCAAATTCAATTTAGATGACAATGATGTCTGGAATTGAAGCCAGTATACAATACACGAGTTCTATGTTCTATAATAATTATGTCGTCAGGCTATACCTACTAGTCCACTGCTGGACATAGTCCTCCCCTAAACAGCGCCACGTTGTGCTATCATAGGGGGTAATGCCCATAATCCCATAAATAAATAATTATGTAAACTCTATTAATTAAGGATTTTAATAAGACTATGTTTGGAGTTCTTTGTCCATTTTTTTCTCCAAAATGATCTAGATTTTGAAATGGACACCTAGTTTGATTTGTAACGTTCCCTAAGCCGCAGTTTCTGTGCTACTTTGAATAAAACATTGAAGAAATAAGACATTTAATAATAGAGGTTAAAGTATGAAATTGCCGTTTTATTGCAATAGGTTCTTTGAATTGACATAGAATCTTCTTGGTTTGAGGTTTTCGAATGAAATTTTTTTCTTGTCTAAATTGAATAACAAAAACAATTGAAAGTCGATATTCAAATGTTTCACATTTTTTAAAAAAAGAACATCATAGAAACCATTTGAAAAAAGTTTCATTCGAAAACCTCAAACCATGGAGATTCTATGTCAATTCAAAGAACCTATTGCAATAGAACGGCAATTTCATACTTTAACCCCTATATTTACATAAGACATTTTGAAATACCTCTCAATCCCTGTCTATCTAACTTTGCCACTATGTCGACCACGATTAGTGGAGCCGACCCTCTCTACCTAGCTACTACCTTCACTCATTCACTGAGTAATCTAGAGACCTTGGCTTCGGCAACGATCGGCATCGCTCGGCAACCGACCGACCGGCGGGGGCGGAGACGCCGGCGCCGGCGCCGGTGCCAGGACCCGAGTCCCGTAATATAATCGTACCTGGGCCTAGAGTAAATACATATTTAAGCTAGAATTAACACATAGTTATCATAGACATGTTATCCGTGCTTCGCAAGGCACGTTAAGTCGTTGGTGCCGGCTGTCATATAATGGCAGTCGTTAAGCCATGTCAGAGGCCTTATGGATGGCTTGATAACTTCTGACAGTAAGGCCCGCGACTGTCTTACAATCCTCCACCAACCCGGACTTGGCTCCCGTGGTGGAGTATGGCCTAACCTTCCTGCGATGCAGGAAGAGACCCGTGCCCCAGCAGTGGGGACATACAAGCGTCGATAACGTATCATAGACAAGAGATTTCCGCACATATAATATATATTAAACGGGTCATATATTAAACGGGTCAAATCGCGATTATTTATTAGGTAAAATGTAATTACCTTATTTCCCGACGTTTCGGCAGCGTCACAGTTGCCGTGGTCTCGGGCAGACTGAAGTGGCGAGTACAGTCAATTATTGTGGGTAGTATTGATTTTCCGCATTATGCCTCATCAAACGTCGCCAGCGCACCCTCAGCGCTTCCGACTTCCGTTTACACTTCCGACACCAGGGTTTCCTCACCATGTTTTTCTTCACAGTTCTACCCACTGGGCTACCGTTTTTTATTTTTGAGTTTTAGTTTGGGGATTGGTTTGGGTACACTATTTTTATTTTTAATGCACTAACCCGTGCTAAGGAACAAATTTAAAAACGTAAAAAACGTTTGTAAAGAGGTTCGAAATTTCACTGATGCCGTGAGTCGCCCATTGGCTCAATTGGTAGAGCGCTGGCACGGATAGCCAGAGGTTGCGGGTTCGAATCCCGGCATGGGTGAAATTTTTAGCCTCTAAATAGGTTTTTAGATTGGTTTGGGGTTTTGATCTTCGTACACTTTCATGCGAATAGAGTTTTATTATTCGTATTTCATTAAAACTGCGCGAAATTAATTTGTAGTTTTATGGGAACGCGGTCGGGCTGTGAACTTTTATCAATTGAAGTAAAGCTACTGTTCTCTCTAGTCAGGTAGCTCATGTTACTACTAACAAAAATTTCACCACTGTTCTGAGTATTCATTTATAGACAGGCTCGATAATAGTGGGCTGTGCTGAACAGTGGGTCATTATAGACTCTGATAGATAAATCTACAGTGCATTATTGGTAAAGGCTATGTTGCAGAAACTGGTATAGAGATCAGTCTTTGTGCTGCAAGTTGGTATTCAAGGTCAAATTCTTAACCTTTTTATATGCATTGCAGCACATGTGTAGCAAGACCTTTAGACCCTCTCTGAGAGAGTGATTGTGGTTTCATAGCTCGTAGCATGTAGGTAGTCTTGTTGATGTCGTCGCCGTATTAGATCACAGTAGTATTCTTCGTCCTCATTTGAAGGACCATGATTTGAGCGTAGACTATGTTGCTGCTGGAGGCGGAGAATTAATGATGAAAACCAAGATCTTTATACTATTTTTATTTTTAATGCACTAACCCGTGCTAAGGACAAATTTAAAAACCTATTTAGAGGCTAAAAATTTCACCCATGCCGGGATTCGAACCCGCAACCTCTGGCACGGATAGCCAGAGGTTGCGGGTTCGAATCCCGGCATGGGTGAAATTTTTAGCCTCTAAATAGGTTTTTACACCAAGATCTTGACAACAAACTCAATGTAATTAAATAAAAACAAGATATTACGTGTGCACACATTCGTGCAGCTTTGCAAGGAATTAATTTCTCAATGTTGGTACACATGCTAGAGTTGCCAACAGAGAGAGATGGGCTTAATCGCGTAGTTCGCGCACTTAAGTGCCAAAACGTTAGTAAATTTACAAAAGTAGGAAAAAACTTAGTGCTGCGGCCAGACCTATGATCAGCGCTCGTTCACGAGCATATTTTATACTTTATTGGGCACGAAACATTTAACAGGACATTACATAAGAAATAACATATAGAGGCGAGCTTATCCCTGAAAGAGATTTCTTCCAGTAGTAAAAAATAAATAAATATTCATGGACATATTACACAGATCTCGTTAGCCCTATACTAAGTACAACTAAATGACTTGCGTTACAGGTGCTAACTTGACGATAGATTTAATACAATAAATACACAGATAACATCCAAGACCCGAGACAAACTACAAAAGTTCGTTCCTAGTTGGACCCGGCCGGGGATCGAACCTGAGACCTTCGGTTTTACAGTCAGCGCGCCAAACCGCTGCGCCACCGAGGCCGGCAAAACCTTGGAGAGTCGGAGAAGCAGTAAAAAACGGGTCTATATACGTGTACAAAATATCCTACATAAATATTGAATAACCTACCTGATTATGAAAGATATAAATAAACTACGTAAATTAAAATAAATGCATAAATATATAGCTCAATGTTATGACGGAGATAGATAATGCTCTTTCAACCGCTTTTTAAATGTACCAACAGTGGAACAAGCGCATATCTTTTGTGGCAGCGCGTTCCACAGCCTGACCATACTTGTCAGTGATAAGTTGTTCATAGAAAATCAAGATTATAAATTTGTTTTTTGGTAATTTTTTGTTGCACTGAAAACAGGTTTTTTTTAAGGCGTACAGTAGAAGCTCCTTATATTTATTGTTGGTCGACTCAAGTTTGAATCGATTTAATAGAATCAATCGATTCAGTTACTACAATAATTGGTTTTTTCTTCTTCTATTCCTTTTTTCTAATATTTCTGTACTCATTGCAAGTGATTGTTGAATAGCTTTTTTTATGCAGCCTATGAACGTATAGGCAATAACCACGCGTAGTTACCCACCGCGGTTTAGAAAGTGCAAACGCTTATATATTTGAACATCTCAAGACTCAGGTTTCCTCACGACGTTTTCCTTCACAATTCACGAGTGGTATTGCTACAAAAGCTTCACAAATTTATATACTTAACTCGGAAAACAAAGTCGTTGGTGCCCGCACATGGGAATCGCACTTGGGTCTCTCGGTTCTTTATTTATATTCTCATCATACTTACGGCCCCCAGTACACTGCAGAATACAGAATCACTTCACCGAATCCGATTCTAGCACATTCCTATCTTTTCAACTTTATTCAAGAATGCGAATGCTGATGAATCGATTGATTCGATTGATGTTCTGGCCGCACGTGATTGGTTTGCTGATCGAGATGTAAAGCTAGGGACTTACTAAGAGACTTTTAAGTCATGAATTACTAATGTGAATGTGGCTTTGGGCATGTCTATCAATAGTTACTTTTCTTACTTTATACTTTACCCCGCGATGTTACCCGCGGTTTTTCGATTTTCCCATGGGAATAAGATATTTTCCCGCAGTGAATAATGCTCTTTCAACCGCTTTTTAAATGTACCAACAGTGGAACAAGCGCATATCTTTTGTTCGCGCGTTCCACAGCCTGACCATACTTGTCAGTGATAAAATGTACGAGATAGTTGTACATAAGAAATCAATATTTAAAATAAGATATTTCCCGCATTGAAAATATCTTATTGTGTGTTAATCTAGGGTGTCAGCTACCTCCATACCAAATTTTATTAAAATCGCTCCAGCCGCTTAGCCGTGAAGAAGTAACAAACTTACACACTCATAAATGTTATGATATTAGTGCGATGTGATTGACAAATGTATTACAGTACCAGCTGACCCAGCGAACTTCGTACCGCCTAACAGTCGATTCTTTAATTTTTTTCTCTTTCTCTCCTCAAGAACCATCCTCGTACTTCAAGGAATATTCTAAAAAAAGATTTAGCGATATCGGTTCAGCTGCTCTCGAAATTTGCGCTTACCAACACATTCAGTGACTTTTTTTTATATTATAGATGACCATTGCGTAATTACTAACATGCTCTTATACTAACACAGATAATTGTTCTTACTTAGTAAGTACACGCATATTTAAAGAAGAAAGGGAAACACAGACCGCAAACACTAAACGTAACAAAACCGCACGCCTGTCTCCCAGAGGGGTAGGCAAAACCAAACACTACTTCACTTTTTTAAATTATTAAAAAGCTTTATATTCACGTTGTTTAATATACGTAATATTATGCATGTATTACGATTATATAATCCTTATGCTCATACTCTATGCATACAATACAAAGTCAATATCAATAAGTCAGGCGAGACCGGTGGGCTCGTTTCATTGTGTCCCTAGCTTTATGCTCGGGTTGCTGAATCAATTTGGATGGATTCTCACGCTAGGTCGGGAGACCGTTACAGCGCTTGTGTCCGCGCATGCGCGATTGTCTCGCACCGTCTCTAGGACGTCGCTGAATGGGTCAGTTGTTTAACTTGCAAATGTTTGGATTGGTTCGTGTGATAAATTTTGTCAAACATGAGATTTAAGGTGGTAAAGTTAACGTTTTTTGCATTCATTTTGAAATGGACACCTAGTTTCAAGTCAAGCAAGTGTGTCTATTTCAAAATCAAGATAATTTTGGAGAAAAGATGGACTAAAAAAACTCCAAACTTAGTCTTCTTAAAGTTATGAATTAACAGAGTTTAAATAAATATTAGAAAACATAGAACTCATGATTGCAGATATCTTTGTTATAATAATATATAAATAATCCTTTATGTTATAGTAGCCCTTTTGGCACAACGCGTACTTAACACATTTTTTGAACCGCGTTTTGCGCAACCTTATTGTATCTTCAGCGATTTTCTTATAGAAACGTAAACAATGCCTCCATGAAGGATGTTTTGATTATTCTTTGCTAGCCCAAAACTTGGGAATCTTGAGTACATCACTTTAAATTATCGGAATTCACGTCTACTCCAGTACAATAAAGACGGTCCTAAAACCCGAAATGTAAAGCCTGGGCAGACCTGTCGGTACAGACAAGTGCACTTACCAGAGATAACACGTCGGGAGACAGTGACGAATGTGCAGGTAGCTTAATCGCATTTTAATAAGAACTGAGAAGTTAAAGCGATTTAATAAATTGACACCGTGGAGTTGGGAAAGACAGAAGTATGACGCCTATCCAGTAACGACTTTTATCTACTTTGATACTATAATACAAAGATTATAAAACTGAAAACAAAACTCTTAAAACATTACGCATAGGCCAAAAATAAGAATAAAAAGTTTTATTACGTTACAGGTCTTGTATGGACACCTGTATCATAATATAACTTTTTAATCATAACGATACACTCATACAACCTCCAGCTGGACGGAGAAGGTTAGACCTCTACTTTAAAAAAAGGTTAACAAAACGCGCAATCGATGTTTGCGCCTTGGCGCCAACATCAAACATTTAAAAAAACTTTTCAATGTTTAAACAAAGTTTGGTTCTGTTTAACATTATTTTATGTATTATAGTATGCGAGTAGATTAAGTAGTGCATGAAAATGTACATAACTTAGTCTTATAACACTCGTGTGATACTATAAAAAACACTTTCGTGTTGTAAGAATCCTTATTATTCAACAGTATCATAAACTACTATTTTTACTTGGCCTCTTGCGTCTCATTCTTTGCATCTCTCCCTGTCTGTAAAGCTTGATGTACTGTCACCTGCACTAAGAGCGCGTTCTGTGTTTTATTTTCCACCGTGAAAGCACCTGCATTAATGTCGTAACGCGATGGAACTTAACGACTTCGTTCGCACTTTACGCGAGATTGACTGCGAGATAATAAGGGTTCATCTACATTCAAGATGTTATTTTGTTAACTTTAAATGAAAACATGTGTAGGTACTAATTAGAGTAAAGTTTAAAAATCCTAAATGCCTCAGAAAATCGAAAATCAGAAACAAAAAACATGGGTGGTATTTTTAGCCTCTAAATAGGTTTTTAAAATGGTCCTTAGCACGGGTTAGTGCATTAAAAATAAAATAGTATAATCATGTGGGTACAGCGATATCATTCCGATGTAAAACCTAACTGCAAAGTAGGTACTCGGGGCTGCAAGTGATGCAAATTACTTCAGCCAGATGTCGCTGCCTGTACGTAATATACAGAGAATAGTGTAAAGAGGTTCGAAATTTCACTGATGCCGGTGAGTCGCCCATTAGCTCAGTTGGAAAGAGCGCTGGCACGGATAGCCAGAGGGCGCGGGTTCGAATCCCGGCATGGGTGGAATTTTTAGCCTCAAAATAGGTTTTTAAAAAATATATGTAATGACGGTCATGTCATGTAACTGGTACTTGTGTACCTTTATTATTTTTGGAGGTTAAAACAGCTTTTGTACGAGACTTTTTCCGGAGAAAGGGGTCTATATAAGTGTAGTGTTGGTATAATAAACCACAGTAATTGCATACGAAAGACAAATTACCAAAACAGACATTAATTCACAGTAAAAAAAATGCAAATTACCACAACTGACAATAATTCACAAACCCGTCATTACCGCAAACGCCTTGATCTTTTCGCGAGACGAAACATAATAATTTCAACAAGTATATCAAAGCAGAAATCAGACGTAATTACACGCAACTATCGTATTTAAGTCGGAGCTGTCGAAAATGGTTAATTCACGTTAAATGTCACTCGGTGCGCGCGCGCCCTTACAGGCATGATAGCGGGTGAGACCGAAACGCAAAGTTCAAAGACGTTCACACCCTTTGTACTGTCAAATACAAACTTCCATAGTAAACATCTTAGTAGAAATACCACTCGCTAAGTGAAGGAAAACATCGTGAGGAGACCTGAGTGAGTCAGGTGTCTTTGCATTTGAAATCCCCAATCTGAGGTGGGCACAAGTGGTAATGAAGCCCGTATTCTCTCTGAGAGACGGCCTGTGCCTTGAATTAATGAATGAAAATTGTTTATTGCACAAAAAACAAGTTTGTATAAAGGCGAGCTTAATAATGGATAGTATTTTCTTCCAGCTAACCCACGATAATGCGGAGAGTGGAAGGGGTACTGCTAGTAAACGATATAATGTAGGAGTGATTTATTACATAACCAAGAATAACTAAATAAGACTAATACATGGTATAATAATACAGTGGGATGTAGGTAGAATGTATAAAAAACATATTCGACACTTCTGAATCCTTAACATAAACTCAGACTTGAATCATTGATTCAGATCTTTGCCTATTTGTACGCCAAGTTTCGTATAACTCCGTTCATCAATTGAGTAACAAACGTCCAAACATGTTCACAAACGTTCACATCTATATTATTAGGATGATAAGATAACATAGGATAAAATAAGATAAGAATATTCTGTATTGTACACTGGAAAAAACAACACATAAAAATATTTACAAATGTACATAGTACAATTAGCGACCTTATTTCTAGAAGCAATTTCTTCCAGACAACCTTACGATGGAAAATTGCTGAAGGAAATTAGAAAGACGGGTAGGCAGTGCAAATTTTAATATTGTGACATACTTATATTTAATAATGCTGCATGCTGGCCGACCAAATCGCACCCTCAGAACTAAAGAGGCCTAAGTCAAAAACTAGTTTAAATACTCAAAAAATTCTCAAAAAATTGAGTACCTAACAATCATAGAGAGACATAAAAAGGTATGCTCTATCCGATGAATAGTTAGGAGTAATTAATAGTAACAAAGGCACTTATTGTAAAAAAAGAGCATAGCGAATCTTCCGTCCACGGCATACCTTTTTATGACTCTATGATTGTAACTCAATTTCACAATTTTTTGACTTAGGCCTCTTTCGTTCTGAGGGTGTGAAATGTTTATTTTATAGTTTTCTAATTGAAATATTGTTTTGAATTTATTTGATTGGGCAGTACAGAATTTGATTAACAGATACATTATTTATTTGTTTTAGGGGGTCCCGTGAAATAAAATAGATCTATTAGTGTTCCATCTATGGTGGAGTATGGCCTAACCTTTCTGCGATGCAGAAAGAGGCCCGTGCCCCAGCAGTGGGGACATACAAGGGTTGATAACGACGAACGATTAGTGTTCCAAATCGTAATATTCGGTGTTTTTTTTATCACAACACGATATTATGCCAAATTGGAAATCGAGTTAATTGACCCTCACGATACAGACTATGCTCAGCGGACCAACGCCTTGTTTTTAAAGAAAACCCAATTTTGTAATATTAATTTTAAGTACTACCTGTGGCCCGCGGTTTATCGATTTTACCATGAGAATAAGATGTTTTCCCGCCTTAAAATGTAGCCTATGTGTTAATACCGGGTGTCAGCTAACTCGAAACCAAATTTTATTAAAATCGCTCCAGCCGTTTAGACGTGAAGAAGAAACAAACATACACACTCACAAACTTTCGAATTTCTTATATTTGTGTGATTAAGTTACTACTATATTAGTAGTATTAGTATTTCTTAATAATTCGCGATACTCATACATAGTTTATATTAAACGGGTCTACTCGCGATTATTTATTAGGTAAAACATAATTATCTTATTTCTCGACCTTATAAATAGTACCTTATTATTACTACCTTCGTTATCAACCCTTGTATGTCCCCACTGCTGGGGCACGGGTCTCTTCCTGCATCGCAGGAAGGTTAGGCCATACTCCACCACGGGGGCCAAGTCCGGGTTGGTGGAGGATTGTAAGACAGTGGCGGGCCTTACTGTCAGAAGTTATCAAGCCGGCCATAAGGCCTCGGACATGGCTTAACGACTGCCATTACATGACAGCCGGCACCAACGGCTTAGCGTGTCTTGCGAAGCACGGAAGCGCTCGGAAAAATGCCACTAGCGGTAGTCGCGGGACGCTCACCCATCCCGTGCCTGACCGCGCCTGTTGTTGCTTAACCAAGTGATTGATTCCAATGACTCGGTTCGCCTAGGACGCGAACGCTTCCTTATTACGACCTTATTGGTGACTTGGGAGTTTTCTCAGCACCTGTACCAGAAGCGTCTTTAGCAAAATGCCACGATAAGTGATTAATTCGCGGCGACTCGGCCGAGTCGATTCGCTCGTCCGACTCGATTTATCCGAGTGTTCGGAAGTGGATTGCTCGAGTTACAATTCAGGAAGGAAGGATGTCGCGATTTATCGTTCTGTTTTGACGGTTTAAAGTGCTGCCTCCCCAAGCTGTAATTTAAAAATGTCGGTTTATACTCGCTTTTGGCCATCGCAGGGTTTTGTAATATGAAAATTTGTATGTTTGGCGAATTGTGTGAAGCAGATAGTAAAGTAGTTTCTAAGGTTAACACGAGTACTCGTGGCCTAGGCGAACCGAGTAATTGGAATCAATCACTTGAGTTAAGCAACAACAGGCGCGGTCAGGTGCAGGACGGGTGACCGTCCCGTGACTACCGCTAGTGGCATTTTTCCGAGCGCTTTCGTGCTTCACAAGGCACGTTAAGCCGTTGGTGCCGGCTGTCATGTAATGGCAGTCGTTAAGCCATATCAGAGGCCTTATGGGCGGCTTGATAACTTCTGACAGTGAGGCCCGGCCACTGTCTCACAATCCACCACCAACCCGGACTTGGCCCCCGTGGTGGAGTATGGCCTAACCTTCCTGCGATGCAGGAAGAGACCCGTGCCCCAGCAGTGGGGACATACAAGGGTTGATATCAATCAATCAACACGAGCACTAGACTCGGATTTTACTCGTTTAATTTTACATATTTTTTTTACAATTTTCCGACGTTTCGATTGTAGATCAATGTGTCTCTGAGGTGATCTGCTTTGTAATAAGTCATTCTTTTATATTACATTAGTTCGGGAAATATCAGCTCCTATTATCAGTATGACAATTATTTCAAAATTTTATTTATTTCATTACCAACAGAATGCATACACAGATTTGTCAGTAACAGTTACATTTATATTATTCAAGAGTTTTTTTTAATTGTCATGTTCAATTCCTGCAGTACAATTCCACCAAACTGCGATCCCCAACCTGCATGTCCAGCGTGGGGATTATGGGCACTACCCCCCAATGATGGCACAACCTTGCGCTCATTAGGGGAGGGCTATGTCCAGCAGTGGACTAATATAGCCTGAAGGAGAAGAAGATGTAGGTAACTGGAACCCCGACAGTCGAAATATAACAATAATATTAAAAAAACCTATTTAGAGGCTAAAAATTCCACCCATGCCGGGACTCGAATCCGCGACCTCTAAATCACCTATGAACTACTGGAAGAGTGCCCTGGGGACGGAAAGTGGCAGACAGCACTATTTTCCTATAAGTACCTGCCCTGTTCTTTTAGTCGGCCTCAGTTTAAATTAGTTTCTGGGCGAAAGTCAATGAAATATCAACAAATATCACTAGTTTATGCAACAATGGGGAATTCATGGGAATTTTCTTCACTCTGTATTTGTCATCGTATACACGGGTATTTGGTCACACCCTGTACAGCTCTGTATTTAGCTCCGAAAAGGCAAGATTTTCGCAACAGTTCGCGTGACAAAAAAAGCGCATCATCTTCTTAGCGTCAATTATCTCAGATAAGGTCCTAAGTGAGGACTTAATTGTGCTCCGCAATTTTTATTAACACTTTAATTAACAATGAACGGTCTTTCAGGCCCCATTAGCCTTTCGCGGCGAGCGAAAGTCTTCCCATTACCGACAACATTGTTGATTTACAATTCTTTTTGCGCTTTGAGGGTTTACTTTTTGCCCGACTGCGGACGCGGAGGGTGTTTGCCTTAGGGCGTTTGGATGATGGTTTTGTTAGTTTATAGGCGAGGTTGATTTTTACAATTGAGGTCAAATGATACGTGATATAAGGTTTATTTATTTATGTACCTACCTTATAAAATCTTATAGCATTACAACATTGACTAACGCGCTGTAAGACTAAATATATGATTAAGTAATATTTTACACAGAAACATAACACAATTTTATTAAAACTTATAAAAAAAAAAGATTTTATTTAAAATAGCGCAGAAACTGCGGCTTAATGAATGTTACAAGTCAAACTAGGTGTCCATTTCAAAATCTAGATTATTTTGGAGAAAGAAAGGACAAAAAAAACTTCAATCTTAGTATTTTTAATGAAAACCTGATACAACAATTATTACAAAATAGAAAATTATCATGCAGATGCTCCATACTTTCTCTCGCAAAAACTCAGATGCACATTGATAAAATAAGAATATTCTTTACTGTCCACGCCAGAAAAAAATTACAGAGACTACAGTAACAAAAGAAGAGGTACAATTGGGCCTTATTGCTGACAGCAACTTCTTCTAGGCAACCCTATATCGGAACAATTGCCGAAGAAGAACTTGAGACGGATAGTAGGTACACAGCGATTATTCGTATAATCGATACTATAAACGAAAATTTATAATTATTAATATTAATTTGTTTGTTACTCGGTATTCCATAAAATATTTAAGCATTTAAAAACAGGTTTAACTTGTATTATGAGCAAAGGGGAGTTAATTTCTAGAGAAATTTCTTCCAGTCAGCCTTTGACACACTGCCGACTGTACGAAGTAAGTGCAACTAGCGCTTGGCAGTGTTTTAATTATCTTAATAAACAATTGTCTCCCCGTCTCGTCTGCAGCGGAAAAAAACCATCACGCCCTTTTCTGCGCGATGTATGCGGCAATAAATATAATTAAAATTATAATTGTAATTGCGGGGGCTGAGTTACAGGCGAGGCTGCGTCTTCGGCGGATAATTAGCTCGTTTCTGTTCATTTGCATGCCTCAGAGCGGTGCTGCAATGCGCTTCCGACATAAATACGAGTAAGTGATTCCGGAATTGAGTTAATAATGCTTACGAAAGTTTAGTATAAAAATACATTGATAGTTATATATTAAACGGGTCCAATCGCGATTATTTATTAGGTAAAACGTAATTACCTTATTTCCCGACGTTTCGGCAGCGTAACAGATGCCGTGGTCTCATGTAGACTGAAGTGGCGAGTCCAGTTAATTATTGTGGGTAGTCACTTCTAATTTAGACCCGTTTAATATATGTTGTTGTTGACTTTATGTATGAGTTTCGCGAATAATTAAGTAATACAATAGATAGATAAAACATTTATTCAATGACACAATACAGATTAATATGAGATACAAGAGATAAAAAGAAAGCAGAAACAATACACTGGTTTAAATACAAAGCATATTATACAAATTCAAAAACAAAAACAAAGCATCGTTAGTATTTTTATACAAATTTTCACGTCTGGGTTTGAAGCATTGAGCCGCTAAATACTACTTTACAGTCTGCTAGCTTTTAGAATATACCTCGGGCTCTAGAGTAGGCTTCGGTTTTCGCCGAAAGCACACGAGTGTAATACTACTATGTTTTTCGAAATTAAGTGTCATAACAGTTCTGATATGAACAGTTCCGAGGTATATTCTATAAGTTAACAGACTGTAGTTACATACAGACACTTAAGACTGTACCTTTACTGTGAATGCGGATCGTTTGTGGAATAGTTTACCATTGGACATTCGTCGACGACGAAAAGACGGGGCGAATGTTTTCAAGAACATAGTGTTTAATCATTTCCGAAATTTTCGAAACGGTAACTTCTCGTATTACCTCATTACTTTAGTCTCTTGTTGATTTATTATAGGTAATTTTTATTTAGTATATATAATTATAGATTGTTTGATATTATGTACTTGTATACATACATACTAGCACCCCACCAGATACAGATTATTGACTTTAAATTCGGAACAATTGACTTGGTTTTCTGTTGGAAGAGGATCCGAATTTAAGTCAACAACATTGTTAGTGCTTGCGAAAGTTTTCGTTCTTCTAGATATTAATAGCGAGCTCTTGACCTCTGTAGCCCGAGGGTGAAGATGGATGCACTGAGTTTCTCCAGAAGAACCCTGTTCACACTCATCTTAAACAGGTTCAGGTTATGATGATGATTAGCCTTTTGCATCTACGTAATGAGATGATTTATACAGCGTCCAGTGGTATCCTCACTCACGCTAGATGGGTGAAGGGACCACTTCGACGCTGTAGTGCCTGGGACATGGTTTTTATAGATGGTGTAGGCTTGCCCAGCACCAATACCATCCTGACAGCTTAGTCGGCCTAGCCCACAGGAAAGACTAGTCAATACGTGCGGAGCCAACCAAGTCGCGGGTTTCCTCACGATGTTTTCCTTCACCGTTAGCGTGTGGTATTGCGACTACAAATTCGCAAATGTACGTAACTTTGAAAATTAAACAAAGTCATTGGTACATGCCCGCACTCGGGATCGAACCTGGGGCTCTCGCTTGCCAGTCCATGGTTCTACCCACTGAGCTACCACCGCTCAGGTTATAATCGGTTGGAAAAACGGAAAATGGCAAGGTATGCCACACTCTGGCTGTGCTAACACTAAGTGTTCTCCTCAATGATTTAAATATGTGTAGTGCAAGTATGTGGACATTAATTTATATTCACTTATTTTACGAGAACTTTTGTGGAATATCAGACGTATGAACTGTAATTACTTAAAAGTGTTATCCACAGATTTTCGGACTTGAGTTTGTGCAAAAGTTTGACTTAATGCCGAGCGAACAGTAGGCATTTTGCGACACATTTTATGACAATATGTTTTTATACGTGTTAGCGAATTGAATTTTAAAAGTAAATGTTTTTACGCGAATAGTTTATTTCTATTAGTCAATTCAAATAAAACTAATTTCTATGTCAAATGAAATATTACAGTATTTTTGCATTAATTGATTAATAGTTGATTTATACATTTCTGATTAAGTACAGTTTTTATTTTGAGATCTTGTATTGATTCGTGTAGCAAAATGATTTGACGCTTGGTGCCAGCGTTGGACGAAATTCGAGAGTGGGGCGGCGTCGGTTGGATGGACCGACCGGCCATTACGAATTTGGACTCCGAGCGAGGAGGTTTTGTCAGAGTAGTTTTACAAAGTGTAATAAGAGAATTGTGGAAAGAGAATAAAAGTGTTCTGAAACCTAGTGGGTTATTTTATTATACGAAAACACATTGTTTATCATTTGCGTTACATTCACATTTATAGCCTGCGGCTTTGAATGGCTAAATGTGGTTTCAGAACTAAGGCTACGTCCACAATAACTAACCAAAAGTTTTCTAGCCACTGCCTGAATGTCGTTGCCCCTAGCTCCTTGGTCCCACTATTTTTTTTGTTTCTAGGGTGAGCAAAATGATTTATTGTGGTCAGTAGTTTTATAGGGTGCAGCTCACAGGAGCTAGATGATTTACTTAAAAAGACAAATGATTTGCTCGTGGTTCCATGAACAAATCAAGATTGCAAGCAAGCAAGCTCTGTAAGCAAGATTTAGTGAGTTAATATGGATTGTTTGATGTCAGACTCACGTTTGAACTTAATTGTAATATGAAGTCAAAGATTAAAATGTTATTAATATAAAATCAAATCAGATCAAATCAGTTTATTTCAACGTTAAGAATTTACATTCTGTTCGCTGAACTCAATGTACAATGTATAATGTAAGTATTATTCAATGTAACACAGGCACTGAGATTACATAACGCTACAAATTAATGTAGCTGTCCATTTCACAATCAGGATCGTTTTAAAAAACTCCACAATTAAGTGTTAAACTTGTATGCTAATCAAATCGTCCCTCTTATTCATCATTATCTATTACTTGAGATTACCAATCCCAATAATATTACGTATAAGCGTAAAAATGCGTATGAATATAACATGGATTAATTCAACGCCTGGTTTTTATCTAAATTTCGCACAACGACACAGCTAGTACTCACTAACACATAGTTTGAATCTGCGAAAAACCTGACGTGACTTTTCAGTAGGTACATTCGTCATCATCATCAAACCATTATGTCCCCAAGGAGGGCACAGGTATCTTCCCTGAGGAAGGTATAGGCCATACTCCACCACGGGGGCCTAGTCCGGATTGGGGGAGGCTTGCCAGACTAGTTGCTGGTCTTTCAGAAGTATTCAAGCCGCCGTAAGGCCTCTGACTTGGCTTAACGACTGCCATCTATCGACGGCAGCCGGCACCAATTGCTTAACCAGCCTTGCAAAGCACGGAACCCCTCGGAAAAATGCCACTAGTTTTAGTCGTCCATGGTTTACCCATCCATGCACTGAGCGCGCCCTGTGTTGCTTGACCGTCGTGATTGTTTAAGATCACTCAGGCAGCCGGGGCTGCGAGCGATTCTTAATCGGTATTTAAAACTCTTAATTCAGTACATTAGTTGTCAACAATTGCCACAAAAACCTGCGACTCGCGTTGCCGTTTTACCTGTGCTGGTCGCACGCCAATCGCCGTATTTTCTCCAGTGTACTCGCAGCGTAAGCGCATAGTTGCGCTTTTTGGTATGTTTACGAGTCTCACCACAACCGTGCCGCTATTTTCTGATAACATAACGCACGTCCAGCCGTCTCACGGGGTAAACGAACCAGCGAATGGTCTTTTTTGTTACTGCAGGACAATGTTGCTGTTGTTAGTTTTATCTAGTATGTAACAGGACATATTTTACTTTTATGGTTCGCAGAGACCTTTTATGGTCTGTGCGAATTTTGAACTCGCAGAACAGATTGTTGTTTTTATAAAATACATACAAAACCTCACGCCTCTATCCTAGAGGGTAGGCAGAGACCAGGGACTGCTACTTGTCTCAATCCTAACAGATCACCTTCGCTTCACCAACGTTCATAAGTCGTTGCATGCATGCACGCCGGTTCCTGGTACTTTTTATCTTTCCCTTTGCTAATACATCCCCTATTTGGTCGATGTATGTCCGCCTGGGACGTCCCTTACCAGCCCTTCCATCATGTTTGTTTCGTCAATCTTTCTTCCTTCATCCTCTCCACATGTCCAAACCAACGCAACAATCCTTTCTCAATTCTAGTCACTAGATCCTCTTTCAGTCCACAACGTTCTCTAATCAGACTATTGCGTATCCTGTCATTCAAAGTAACACTACAAATACTTAATTGTTACTATTATTAAGTGTTTTATTGTACCAGTAAAGATTGTACAATTGGCGGGCATAATACTAAATAGTATTTTATTCTAGCCAACCCATGTGACGTGGAGGTGGTGGGGGTAGTGCTAAACAGTGAATACATTGGCCTCTGGATCTACGTAATGAGATGATCTATACAGCTTTTATGTCCCCACTGCTGGGGCACGGGTCTCTTTCTGCATCGGAGGAAAGTTAGGCCATACTCCACCACGGGGGCCAATTCCGGGTTGGTGGAGGATAGTAAGACATTGGCGGCCTTACTGTTAGAAGTTATCAAGCCTCCCATAAAGCCTCTGACATGGCTTACCGACTGCCATTACATGACAGCCGGCACCAACGGCTTAGCGTGTCTTGCGAAGCACGGAAAATGCCACTAGCAGTAGTCACGGGACGGTCACCCATCCTGCACCTGACTGCGCCTGTTGTTGCTTAACTCGAGTTATTGATTCTAATCACTCGGTTCGACTAGGCCACGAGCGATTTATACAGCGTCCAATGGCATCTTCACTGACACTAGATGGGTGAAGGGACCACTCGGATGCTGCAGTGCCTGGGGCATGGTTTTAGATGGTCTAGGCTGGCCCAGCACCTATACCATCCTGACAGCTTAGTCGGCTTGCTCACAGTCAATACATGCGGAGACAACCACGCCGCGGGTTTCGTCACGATGTTTTTATTCACGGTTAGCGTGTGGCAAACAGTATGTTTAATGCATTCGAAGTGTTCCCTATCTGCCCTATCATTATTTATCAAATATTTCCATGAAATACAAAACATTTTGTATTTCCGAACGCATGAATAAAATACAAAGTCCGTTCACTCAATTAGTCAAGTCTAATGAGCCGAATGTTTCCAAACTCTATCTTGTTTCCAAAAACCTTGTTGGATGTAGACATACATGTAGACAGTCTCCGATTGGGGATAGCACATAAAAAAGAGGATAACGAAAAGAAAACCGTGTCTGTGTCTGTGTATGTCTGTGTGTTTGTGTGTGTATGTTTGTGTGTGCAACAAAACTGCGCGTCCATTGGGCGCGCCGTGTACTGAATAGTTAGCGACCGGCGAAATATGGACGGCGATAGGCAGAGAATAGATAGAAGCAGAAAAGACACAGTGAATTAATTACTAATTAATTTACGCCAACAGTGAAACGGATAGATAGAATATTTTTTATGGGTCACAGCAACTACCAGTAATAAAAAATATTGTACAATTGGACACAGTGGAGAAGGACATACTGTCAGACACCCTATAATGATCTCCTTTTGAGTAGTCCGTAGTTGAATTAATTTCTAAGCAGTAAGGGTTTTAATAAGTTTAAAATTTATTTTATTGACAATTCGAGTTCATCGTCTCGTACTTTTTTTAAGTTTATTTGAGTATTAATACTTTATTGCACCATAAAATCGTACAATGCGGCAAACTTATGCCATAAGCATTTTCTACCAATCAACCAGTTTTGTGTCGCTTTATTAAAAAAAAGGTAGTACACATTAAATTTTATCCTGAATTAAGAATTTAACTGAGTAAGTGTTTATCCTTATTTCCCGTAGTGGAGTATTGAAATAAATAGGTACTCAATTAACGAACTGGCAGACCAATCACGCTAAAAATACCACAAATAAGAAGCAAAATGCTTGAACAAGAAGCTTTATTTATTAACAATACCTACGGAATCCATTTTGGCTTCTATCCAACAAAATAAGTTAGTTCTCTTGGCTTTAAGACCCATTACAAATTCTTCGATGTCGGTTCTGTATTGAATTATTCATTAGTCTTTGCCACTGACGTATCTAAGCCACTTTTGTTCATCCTTTATGACATAATTGCGTGGAACAATACGACACACATGAGACCACATGACCTACGCTTATTCATCGCTTTGGCACTACGCCATTTTGGATTTTGGTTGAACTTGAATGTTGGGTACAGCGCACAATAGTATTGGTGAACGATTCAAACTCAAGAGTTCCTCTACCATGGTAAGCTCTAACTCTAGTCATACATTAGTAAGTAAGTAAGTAAGTAAGTAAGTAAGTAAGTAAGTAAGTAAGTAAGTAAGTAAGTAAGTAAGTAAGTAAGTAAGTAAGTAAGTAAGTAAGTAAGTAAGTAAGTAAGTAAGTAAGTAAGTAAGTAAGTAAGTAAGTAAGTAAGTAAGTAAGTAAGTAAGTAAGTAAGTAAGTAAGTAAGTAAGTAAGTAAGTAAGTAAGTAAGTAAGTAAGTAAGTAAGTAAGTAAGTAAGTAAGTAAGTAAGTAAGTAAGTAAGTAAGTAAGTAAGTAAGTAAGTAAGTAAGTAAGTAAGTAAGTAAGTAAGTAAGTAAGTAAGTAAGTAAGTAAGTAAGTAAGTAAGTAAGTAAGTAAGTAAGTAAGTAAGTAAGTAAGTAAGTAAGTAAGTAAGTAAGTAAGTAAGTAAGTAAGTAAGTAAGTAAGTAAGTAAGTAAGTAAGTAAGTAAGTAAGTAAGTAAGTAAGTAAGTAAGTAAGTAAGTAAGTAAGTAAGTAAGTAAGTAAGTAAGTAAGTAAGTAAGTAAGTAAGTAAGTAAGTAAGTAAGTAAGTAAGTAAGTAAGTAAGTAAGTAAGTAAGTAAGTAAGTAAGTAAGTAAGTAAGTAAGTAAGTAAGTAAGTAAGTAAGTAAGTAAGTAAGTAAGTAAGTAAGTAAGTAAGTAAGTAAGTAAGTAAGTAAGTAAGTAAGTAAGTAAGTAAGTAAGTAAGTAAGTAAGTAAGTAAGTAAGTAAGTAAGTAAGTAAGTAAGTAAGTAAGTAAGTAAGTAAGTAAGTAAGTAAGTAAGTAAGTAAGTAAGTAAGTAAGTAAGTAAGTAAGTAAGTAAGTAAGTAAGTAAGTAAGTAAGTAAGTAAGTAAGTAAGTAAGTAAGTAAGTAAGTAAGTAAGTAAGTAAGTAAGTAAGTAAGTAAGTAAGTAAGTAAGTAAAAAAGAAAGAAATGTTTATTCATAAACCATAACACCGTATAGACCATACAATATGAATTGAATGGCAACATAGAACGGAAAATTTAAATACTTACACTTAACTAACATAGACTGTAATAATATACTAGACTAACATGCAGACACAAACAGTTTATAACTATTATAATTAGACAAGGCCCACTTGCGTCAACCCGGGTTAGATCATTTAACTTGAGTTAACCGGTTAAATCCATCATTTTGAACGCGAAATGACCGATTTAGCCGGTTAACTCGGGTTAAATGAGCTAACCCGGGCTGACGCAAGTGGACCAATTTTTAAAAAACTATTTAGAGGTTAGTGCATAAAAAAAGCATATGATCATTAAAACCAACCAAAAAATGCCAATTTTGTTATACCTATTGACTAGCCCTCCTATTACGTAGCACTTCACTCTATCGAGCGAAGCATTTAGAAGACTCCTAAGTGTCAAAAAATGTATGCATTTGACAGCCGGAGTAGCTTAAAAAAAGTAAAAATCAACGTCACTCGACTCAGTGGACACTTACATAATAATGCCCCAGTTATGGAGAACACTTTACCAAACTAATATTATAAAGGCGAAAGTTTGTGAGTGTGTATGTATATCCCTAACAAAAAGCGAGTAACACCGCAGGGCACGGCTAGTTTGTACATAAAAATGGAATTTACACAGACCTCTCTTAACCGAAGAGTACAGACGGCGGCCTTATCACTAAAATTGATCTCTTCCAGACAACCTTTGGATGGACTGGACTAATACATTAGAGAAGGAAGTAGGTGTACAAACAAACAAAACATGCCAAAATAACGTTTGACCACTTGTAACCTATAATCGTCCCACTGCAGCGCACAGGCCTTCTTTCAAAGAGAGAATATGGGCTAAATTACCACGCGTGCCCACCGCAGATTGGCAATTTAATTCGCTTAGGTACTTGAATCTCATTCAATTTCATTCGCTTAGGTACTCGAGATGCTGTGTGGTGTCGGCCTAGAGAATAGCACCAAATTCTTTCCGTGGGTGACGTAAAAGGCGACTAAGGGACACAAACCGGTGGGTGGGCAGCAGCGCCCCCTGCAGTAGAATTCCAGCAAACTGCGATCCCCAACCCGCATGCCCAGCGTGGGGATTATGGGCATTACCCCCCAATGGTGGAACAACCTTTCGCTATGGCGCTCATTAGGGGAGGGCTATGTCCAGCAGTGGACTAATATAGCCTGAAGAAGAAGAAGGTACTTGAACACCTCAGACACTCAGGTCTTCTCACGATGTTTTCCTTCGCAGTTTGCTTGTACATAAACGTATGCGATTGGCCTGTAATACGTATATGCGTATACAACCTTCTTTCGTCACGTGTCGATTTGGTTGCACCCTGTATAAACAATGATAAAAGAATGAATGTCGATGATAAAATCCAAGTCACGATTATCGACTGAATTATCATTAAAATTGCAATTGTAATCTGTCTCCAAAAAGTGCCATGGCTATTCATTGGTTGATTTGCATTTGACCGCTTATTAGGTTTTAGCTAACGCTTTTTATGTTTGTAAGGACCGTTACGTAAATTAGGTGACGTCTGATGATGATCATTGTGTTCTTTATTGATTCATATTTGATGTTACTAACTAGGTATTACTCGCTCAAGCATAGTCCTCCTAATGATATCTTTGTTAACATTTTTATGTTAAAGTGTTTCTCTGTGAGTGAACTTACTATGTACAATAAATTATTGTGTACTTTTGACAGACTTTTTTATTGAAATTGTAACGGTGCAGATCTCTTAACACCATTTTTTTATAATTTTTAACTCACTTTATTAATTTAAAATTAAGAGATTACCCTCATTTTTAGCATAACTACATCACATTTTGACTAGACCATACTATTAAATCTTCCTTTATCTGTTTTTTCTCGGTTTTTATTCACTATCTACATATTCAGAACGTTACGTTATCAACCCTTGTATGTCCCCACTGCTGGGGCACGGGTCTCTTCCTGCATGGCAGGAAGGTTAGGCCATACTCCACCACGGGGGCCAAGTCCGGGTTGGTGGAGGATTGTAAGACAGTGGCGGGCCTTACTGTCAGAAGTTATCAAGCCGCCCATAAGGCCTCTGACATGGCTTAACGACTGCCATTATATGACAGCCGGCACCAACGGCTTTACGTGCCTTGCGAAGCACGGAAGCGCTCGGAAAAATTCCACTAGCGGTAGTCACGGGACGCTCACCCATCCCATACCTGACCGCGCCTGTTGTTGCTTAACCGAGTAATTGATTCCAATCACTCGGTTCGCCTAGGCCACGAGCGAGTATTCAGAACAATAAAGTGTAATTCTATCCGTAAATATGTAAATATATATTATTAAGTCTATTTATATGTAAATAGATATGTTTAAACTGTTTATTTTATATATGCGCTTAATTGTTATCTTTGTATATGTGTATATTTATAATTATTGGTTATATTAATAAATAGTTTAATTATTATAAAAGATATTTGACACTAAAATATCACCTCACTGGTTGAGACTACCCCCCCCCCCCCCCCCCCGCCTTCTCCACGTCACCTGTTGGTTGGCTAGAATAAAATACTATTTAGTATTAAGCCCGCCAATTGTACAATCTTTACAGGTACAATAAAGAATTTAATAATAATAATTTTCTGTTGATATTACAAATAAAACACATTTAAATAAAGCAAAAAGTTGAAGTCGTTCGAGTTTTAATATTTAAAAAAGCTTTCAACATCACAAAATCACTTTATTAGTGTCTGGTGTTTCGTGTATCGTTTTTCTTTCACCTGTGCTAATTGCTCAAAATATTGCTAGCTGTGAAAACTTTTTGTTGGCTTTCTGTATCTATGTGTGTAATTTATTGTGTTAGTGATAAGCTGTTAGTTTTCCTAATAAAATATTAAAATTTGTATTGGCAACCTCGAAAAGCAAGATTGGTTGACAATCTCTGATAGGAGATAGCAACATAAAAAAGAAAGAAACCGTGTCTGTATGTGTGTGTATATATATTTAATTACGCCATTGGTTATCACTTTTTCGGCTGAAGCGCCAACTTCTTCTTCAGCTTGCTAATAATAAAGAATAAGAAGGAGAATAAAAAGGTTTGCTCACAAAAAAAATCTTACAGCTAAACTAAATGAAATAAATATATGTAAGTACACTATTTTTATTTTTAATGCACTAACCCGTGCTAAGGAACAAATTTAAAATCCGGTTCGAATCCCGGCATGGGTGAAATTTTTAGCCTCTAAATAGGTTTTTAAAAATATATGTAAGTAGGTATTTAAATACATAATTAATTTAAAAAAATCAAGATTTCATATTCTTATCTGAGCATGTTTTAATTATATTATTAAAAATTTTTTGCTAAGTCAGTCAATCATCCTATTGACTATTTGACCATTTAAATTGGTGTAGACTAAGGTACCGCTATTTCATGTAAAACTGTTAGGAATTCAAATTATCTTCACCTTAATGTCAATTTAAGTCATACGTGTAAGTATTTACTTAGCAGGAGCGTGCGCAGAATACGTCGGGCATCGCATGTGAATCCACCGTTTGAATAGATTCCAGTCTAGAGTCGATCGACTGAGATTCCATGTCAATCACGCGGTAGTTTTAATTACATCGTTATCTCACCGCAGACTTTTCTCCTGGGAAACGCAAAAAGTGGATTCTCCGATAAGTACATACATACATACATAACCTCACGCCTGTATCCCAGAGGGGTAGGCAGAGACCAGCGGCATTATTACGTAAGCATCCACTGAGTTGCGTGACGTTGATTTTTACTTTTTTTAAGCTACTCCGGCTGTCAAATGCATACATTTTTTGACAATTTGGAGTTGTCTAAATGCTTCACTCGATAGAGTGGAATGCAACGTAATAGGAGGGCAGGGACTGCCACTTGCCACGATCCTGACAGATCACCTTCGCTTCATCAACGTTCATAAGTCGTTGCATGCTCCGATAAGTGTTGACAGAAAAAAACGTACATTTAACGTGCGCAGGGTGCGGGAAAGTCGCAACACCATCCTGGCTATGCTCGCCGATAAGGTAGATTGTGCCTACATAAACCACTGTTGCCGTCTTCAAGTAGCGAGCAATGACAGTGACCTAGAGTTATGGTAAAAATAGGAATATGTACTAACACTAGAATAAGATCACTAACAAATTTATGTAAATTTAGATATTTGAAATAAATAAATGAATTGAATTTAATAAATTACAGCGAGGCAATGCCGCCAGCCTTCTTGGTACTCTGCCGCCCGACTGCGATCTGGATCTGAAAATGTTTTATTTAAATTAGAATGTTTTAGGTTTAGTTCCATTTTTATAATAATATATATTAAATTTAATAAATTTATAAACAAATCTCCCAGGAGATCCGGGTTCGATAACCAGTGCGGGCATGTACCAATGACTTAGTTTTATAAGTTACGTACATTTCTTAAGTTATAGTTAGAATAACACTCGCTAACGGTGAAGAAAAATATCGTGAGGAAACCTTGAGAACATGAGGTGTTCAAATACCTCAGCGCTTGAAATTGCCAATCCGCGGTGGGCTTGCGTGATAACTGATAATAAAGTCCATACTCTCTATTTCTGAGAGAAGGCCTGTGCCCTGCAGTGGGACCTTCACAGGCTACTAAAAAAATATTGGTCTTGAGACATTCTTTCTGATGTTATATTGAGAGAAAGCCTTATTTTTACATTGACTGCGTCAAGTTTCTAGATTATAATTTTTCTCCTAATCTGTTTTTTTGAAATTCATAATAACATAATTCCGCTGAAACACTCCTAGAGGTGTTTTTTTTATAATACTTTATTTTGCCTCTTAGCACATAAAGGGTTACAAACTCAGCAAAAAAAAGACTGGAAATACAAGAAGGAGATTCTTTGATATTAGTGGCCTACTAATATTTCAACCCGTAATATCAGTAGTTGCAACCCTGGTCCCCTTCGTAGGATACCCTGTGTGGAGGAAACCAGTGAAACGGACGTTGTTTAATCCGCAGATACGTCTTTTTTTATAAAATTTCCACCACAGTCTATATTAATCGGAATATTAAGGATTCGTGTTTTTGGCCGTGGCCTTTTTCGTTGGCTTTTTAAATGTTTGAATTGTTCCAAGACCAATTTCTTAACCTCCTGAGACCCTGAGACCTCACACGATGACATAGACTTCTAAAAAATCATGAACGAACTCATAAACACATATTTGAATTTCGCGGTGTTTGGGGCATGGACGAGATGTTGCCACACCTGAATCAATATTATTTTTTGTGGTTTCTTTATGCAATTCTGTCATGGCGACGGTAAAACTATAGATGAAGGAGCCATCATGCCGCGCGGTGTGTTTCTATATTTTTTATCCAAATATTTCGATAAAATTTTACTTTTTTTTGTTGTTTTTTTGTACAAAACCGTTAGAGGTAATATGTAGGTATATTTGGAAACCAATATTTCATACAAATCATCAATTTTGGCTTTGTGGGGTAGCTTTTCTTTTTTATGTCCTCATATGATCACTTTCGTTCTCAACACAACTCTTGGGATGCTTATACGCGCTCACAGATGACACTCGTTCTAAAGATTGGTGTTGTTTTTAGGTTTGCAAGATGATATTTTCCATTGCCTGAATGAATCTGATGGTGAAACTTTATCAGACAGCGAAAATGAACTGGTTCTACCTACTCATTCTAGTAGAAATTCCAGTTCGGATGACGAAAAAAATTAAACCGATACTGAAACAATTCAAGAAACACAGATCTTCCAGCAAAAAAGGCAGGGCAAGAGTTTTTTAGAACCAATTAGGTACTAGAATGTAGAATTGCTTAGATAATTTGTTGATCTCAATGTGATTTTCTATTAGAAGTAAGTAATCATACTAAAAAAATCTGATTTTTATGATTATAGCTGTAAGGAAATAAAAGACTTTTGAAAACTAAAGTTTTGGATGTTGATTTCAATAATTATATAAAGTGTTTTATTCTACTCGCACCCTAATTTCGAATAACTTTGTATGAACTCTTTACTTCCTCATACGAGAACTGACGCCTAGCGTACTCATATGAGGACATTAGATAAATAGAGGGGGGATTTTTAAAATGATTTTTCCGGGCATCACACTTTTATAACCTTTCAGAAAATAGTAGTATGTTTTGACATTTTTGAAATTAATTGGTCTAGGACTCAGGAGGTTAAGAATGCCTTAAGACCAGTAAGAACTTCTCAAGAGATTTTGCAACATTCAGGGAATCTAACCAAGGCAGTTAGACAAGCTTCACCGGCGCAGCCCGGCGTTGTCCGTGGCTTTTCTGCATGTAACTGTCAATCAAGGGTAGCCAGAGAGAGTATCGGCGACTTCACGATACATTCCACCCATTAGAAGACTATTGCAGGAGAAACCCGCATACTCAAGCCTTATATGGGTGGTACAGTGGCAGTGATAAGTGCTTTAAAGTAGCTTTCAGCATCTGGACATAACATCAACCCCTGGAGCCAAATATTACTTCGAATATTCTAAAACTAAGTAGTATTAAAACCATACTATCCAAAAATACTATGAAAATAATATTGAACGGGGAATAGTAGGTTTTCCAGATTTCCTACTTCAAGAACATGGAAGATATGGGTGATGCCCTTTGTATAGGATGCTAGGGCTTAGAAGGATAAGTTATGCAGTTGAAGGCATTCCTCTTACTTACGGATGTCTTCAACATCTGTTCAAGGGAAGTTTTTCCGTTTCTTTACTTTCAAATAAAATGTAATTTTTAACCTTAACTATCCTTCCTGAGATACAGGACGAGACCTGTGCCCCGCAGTGGGGACATACAAAGGGTTGATACCAGTGATAGATAACTTCACAAATTTACGTAACTTAGAAAACATAGCCATTGGTACATACCGTGATTCGAACCAACGACCTTCCGAATGTGAGGCCTGCGTTCTTCCGCTGGGCTAGGCTTTTAGCATATTATTTGTTATTTGTATATAACAAAGAATAGCCGATATTTTTTTACTCTTTCGAAGTTGGCACAAGTCCTCTATTCTAACCTACTCCTCTCAAAAAGATACCTACAATATTATGACACTTTGGAATCTTCAAATCCTCCCGATGGAGGAGACAGTTACGTGATAGAAGGGGGGGGGTTAGACTCTGACGCAAGAAGTACTACGTCAAGCTTCCTTATAAGCAAACGGGGTGAGACATCCGATTGTCGGCCATTTTCGTGAAACAATACGCCATCACCGATGAAGGTTCCAGAGGTTCCGACTGATTATGGTGGGAAAGTCCATAAGGCACGCACCCTCGCATTTTATTGTGCACTCGCCAGCGGAAAGAAAGTTACATTGTAACGACCCGCAGTCGGAACGCTGCCGCGGTATTGTTTCGACGTTATGTCATGCACGAGGCATATTTTTAATTGATTTGCAACGGCTTGCAAAAATTTTGCTATTGCATTGTCGACAGCAAAACAAACAGCGTAAAAGCGAAGTCGCACCTATGTGCAATTTCTTTTTTAATTTTATAATTTGCTCAATATTAAAAACCTATTTAATATTTGCTCAATATTGTTATACCACTGTCGGCTCTTGTTTATATTTTCGTCGTCGACAGGCTATACTAGTCCACTGCTGAGTGCTTAGTGCGAGTTTTTTAACTACTCGATCGCGTTAACGTAAACTCATATTTCTATGGCATCGAGGAAGCGCCACCTAGCGACAAGTATGGAAATTAAAATTGCTGAGTGCGAGTTGTAATAGTTTACGTTGAGAAGTGAACACGTTTACCAGCCAAAACACGGATAAACGCGAGTGCGAGTTGTACTGTGACAGCGTTTTGCCAGTTCGAACGGTTAACTTACTCATACTCACTACTCGATTAACGCGGTAGTAAAGTTATTCGATTGGATCTGTCAAACTCGCACTAAGCACTCTGGACATAGCCCTCACCTAAAGAGCGCCACGTTGTGCTATCATAGGGGGTAATGCCCATAATCTCCACGCTGGGCATGCGGGTTGGGGATCGCAGTTCGGCGGAATTGTACTGCAGGGGACGCTGCTGACCACCCCCCGGTTATATTTTAGTACCTGTGTTTTATTAGTCGCTAAAGTTTAACTGAGTCAATCCTTCACAACCAGAGTGCTTAGTGCGAGTTTGACAGATCCAATCGAATAACTTTACTACCGCGATAATCGAGCATTGAGTAGTGAGTATGAGTAATTTAACCATTCGAACTGGCAAAACGCTGTCACAGTACAACTCGCATTCGTGTTTATTCGTGTTTTGGCTGGTAAACGTGTTCACTTCTCAACGTAAACTATTACAACTCGCACTCAGCAATTTTAATTTCCCTACTTGTCGCTAGGTGGCGCTTCCTCGATGCCATAGAAATATGAGTTTACGTTGACGCGATCGAGTAGTTAAAAAACTTGCACTAAGCACTCTGGTCCTATACAGATTCCCGTTTAGTCCCGACCAACGGTGAACCTTTGATTGTTATTATCATCCATTTTCTAGATTAATACTCAAGCTAATCATACTTTTATGTAATGGGAAACATTTACAATTTGTTAGTAAGTAGTTTAAATAAAAAAAAAACATTGTCTAATGTACTGCAGTAGTATTTTTATAATTGTGGCGAGCACATGCCAACTCTGCGCGCGCACTACAAACTCCAACATGCCTGCATCGCGCAATCAAAGTGTTTCAATGACATACCATAAATATAACGTCCGACTAACAAAAGTTGGACCGGCCGTCCCCAGGCATACGATCTGCCCTCTCTAGTGGAAGAGCCCGCTCCGGCTCTTCCATATAATAATACAACGAAGAATAGAATGAGGCGCTCGTGGCCTAGTCGAACCGAGTAATTGGAATCAATCACTTGAGTTAAGCAACAACAGGCGCGGTCATGTGCAGGACGGGTGACCGTTCCGTGACTACCGCTAATGGCATTTTTCGCCACGAAATTAAAGCGCCATGTTCAATGTTCATGCAATTGTCAGTGTACCGCAACGCATTAGCAGAATATATTCCTAAGTAGCGTGCCTTAGGGAGGTCTATGTTCAGTAGTTAACGAATACGGGCGAATTGATAAATTAAATTTATGATTTATTTAATAGTATTTTCTAAGGTTAACACGAGTAGGTACTAGACATAATTAAAACGGTTTTTACACGGATTTCACTCGTTTATTACATATTATATTTTTTTTACAAGTTTCTAACGTTTCGGCACTTTTACAGGTGCCGTGGTCCCGAAAATATACGATAAACTAGTGAAATCCGTGTAAAAACAGTTTTGATTTATTTAATGTAAATAGCGAGCAAGCAATAAAATAATGATTGTCCGTCTAAATTATTAAACAAGCAGACGCCATTAAAAATAATATTTAACAAGCAACCGGACGTGGCGGTGTCGTTGGCCGATTTCAGTTTTACTAATTGGAACTGAGATTAGCACATCTGTTGGTATTCAAGTCAAGGTTTGAACGCTTAATGCAGTATCGTTCTGTCATAATCCTTATACGCCTTCTGCTTAGCTTTTTACATTATATATACAGCGGCAAGTGACAGCTCTAGACATCAACCCTTTGTTTGTATTTCCATTCTGCTGGGGCACGGGTCTCTACCTGCATCGCAGGAAGGTTAGCCCATACTCCACCACCGGTCCAAGTCCGGATTGGTGGAGGATTGTAAGACAGTGGTGGGCACTACTGTCAGAAGTTATCAAGCCGCCCATAAGGCTTCTAACAAGGCTTTACGATTGCCATTATATGACAGCCGGCACCAACGGCTCAACGTGCCTTGCGAAGCACGGAAGCGCTCGGAAAAAATGCCACTAGCGAAGTCACGGAATGGTGACCCATCCAGGACCTGACCGCGCCTGTTGTACTTAACCCTAGTGATCCATTCCAATCACTCGGTTCCACTAATTGGCAGCTCCAGCCTACACTAGAAAGGTGGCGTATCTCTCATATATTATATACTAGCTGACCCAGCGAACTTCGTACCGCCTACGCCTAACAGTCGATTCTTTAATTTTTTTATTTCTCTCTTCGTAAGAACCATCCTCGTACTTCAAGGATTATTCTAAAAAAAGGATTAGCGAAATCGGTTCAGCTGCCCGCGAGATTTGCGCTGACCAACACATTCGGCGATTCATTTTTATATTATAGAGGATAAACACAATTCCTTAAAACACCCCAAAATCGCTGACTAAAATAGTGTGTGTTGGAGACTTTACAAGGAAAAGACGTAAACACAGAACGAATAAGGCACCTCTAGGACTGTTTTAGCAAAATGATCCAGATTTTGAAATGGACACCCAGTTTGAGTTGTAACGCTTACTAACCCGCAGTTCTGTGAATAAAACCTTTTCATTTCATTTAATTTCATTATTTGTCGGCCTATTTATCGGGCCAGGATTTGGAACCCACCTGGTTCATCACCAGCATCATCGAAGACTTAAGCAGTGCCTAAGTTTAACACTGTTTTGAATGACTTTAAGAGTCCGATTTGAGACCGGCAGGGCTTATTGCTTTGTAGGACATAATAGTAAAGAAACAGTCTGGAGTCAACTCTCCAGCCACCAGGTTCACGGCCCAAAATATATGTACAAAAACCGCACAGGTCACTTTCGCCTCATCGACGTCCATTAGTCGTTGTATGCACGCACCGTTCCGTTCCGGGTATTTTTTGTCGAAAATTTAAATTGAGAAAAAAGTTTTCAAGTAATGAATTTTATCTGAAATATTGCATTATAAGCTTTGCATTCTTTGCTTTGCTTTGCTGGTGTCGTAAAAGGCGACTATGGGACACAAACCCGGGGGTGGGCAGCAGCGTCCCCTGCAGTACAATTCCACCGAACTGCGATCCCCAACCCGCATGCCCAGCGTGGGGATTATGGCCATTACCCTCTATGATAGCACAACGTGGCGCTCATTAGAGGAGGGCTATGTCCAGCAGTGGACTAGTATAGCCTGACGACGACGACGAAGTTTTGCATTCTAAAAGCTTGTTCTGGCGCTGAATAAACGCTGACGTGATGGCTCCAGGCGGTACAAGGTTTTCGGTGTCATTTCTGTTTGAGCTTTCTTTTGCACCATGCAGAGTTGAAAGTATAAAGTCCTACAGTACAGTCTACTGGTCAGAGGGCTATACTTTTAGTTCGATATTAGCACTAATGTTTTACGTTTAGATGTAGCTTTGGCTGCAGTTGAATGTACAATTAACTGTTCCCACGAGATTTGTATCGAACTATTGATAAAAATGTATTGAATAATTTCAACATAACGCGGCGAATATAATTTACTAAATCAGAATGTCAAAGCCAGTAATGATTCCGTTCGATATTGGTTATCTCATACACACATACATACATACATTCATACATACATACATACATACATACATACATACATACATACATACATACATACATACATACATACATACATACATACATACATACATACATACATACATACATACATACATACATACATACATACATACATACATACATACATACATACATACATACATACATACATACATACATACATACATACATACATACATACATACATACATACATACATACATACATACATACATACATACATACATACATACATACATACATACATACATACATACATACATACATACATACATACATTACATACGTACATACTCACAAACGTATGTCCGATTCATTGTGTTTACGCGTGTTTCTTTCTTTCGGGTTCTTTCTGAGGTTTTAACCTATTTTACATGTATCTTCTGTGACTTATTTGCCAGCGAAGGGCAGGCGCGCATAGGACAATATCTGGATACGCTTAAACGAGGTCAGCCGCGGCCGTGGCGTGGGTACAAGGGTGGCTCGTTGTTATTCACTTTGAGGGTAGACGCGACATTTCGGATTGGGACCAGGGGCTGCCACTTGCCACGATCCTGACAGATCACCTACGCTTCATCAACGTTCATAAGTCGTTGCATGCACGCACGCCGCCGGTTCCGGGTACTTTTTATCTTCCCCTTTGCTAATAATGATTAGCTCATCAGAGATTTAGCTCTATGCATTTATTAAACTTGATCGGGAGACCAATGTAATTAAAACTGTTTTTATACGGATTTATGCTCGTTTATTACATTTTTACAATTTTCCAACGTTTCGGCACTTTTTCAGGTGCCGTGGTCCCGGATGACCCGGGTGGGACCACGGCACCTGAAAAAGTGCCGAAACGTTGGAAAATTGTAAAAATGTAACAAACGAGCATAAATCCGTATAAAAACAGTTTTAATTATGTCTACTGCTCGTGTTAACCTTAGAAAATACTATACAGACCAATGTAACTTAGAAAACAGTATGTTAAGCACCGTGAGGAAATCTGAGTGTATGAGGTATTCATACAGCTCAGAGCGCTTGATCTTCAACCAGGTGTCTCTCTTTTGTGTGTGATCAGTATTTCTGTCTTTTTCTCTTTTCGGGGGAAGGCTTAAATTGTGCATTGCATTAATGGAGGATTGTAATAAAATCCGTGAAGATGTATTAAGCTTGCATGAAATGCGGTTGAAAAAATGTCTATGACACTTTGTGCCTAAAGGGCTTCTTACTATAACAGGACTATTTAGATGGCAATGATGTCTGGAATTAAAGCTAGTTTAATGCATATGTTTCATAATTATTATGTAAACTCTGTAAATTAAGGATTTTGAAAAGACTAGATTTGGAGTTTTTTGTCCATTTATTCTCTAAAATTATCTAGATTTTGAAATGGACACCAAGTTTAACTTGTAACGTTCATTAAACAGTTTCTGTGCTATTTTGAATAATACAAATGTCTTTATTAAACTTCATATATTTTTCTGTTGATTACAATCTCGCAAGACAAATGAGCCACTACGTGTAAACTTGTATCTTTGGAATTCTTGCTCGCTCAATCAATCATCCCATACAGCCTGTTAGCTTTTAGAATATACCTCGGGCTCTAGAGTAGGCTAGAGTAGCTTTCGGCAAAAACCGAATTGCCGAAAGCACACGAGTGTAATACTGCTTCCTGCTCTGTATAAGTAACATAACATAACATTTACATAGAGGCACACACACTAGCGGTCTAAAAATGTTTACCACCTTAATTGCATGCACAAATTTATGCCACATGGTCGATAATATTATGTGATTTGATTAGGCATAGAGCATAGATTAGGCATAGAGCATAGAAGAAGCAATAGAGATTCACCCAAGCGAGGCTGCCATGGTTTTACAATCAATTTCTATTATTTCAATCGTAGATAGAGTAGAGCTATAGATCAAGGCACAGTGTAACCGTTTTCACGTCGGTGAATATTATTTGTTTGTGTGCGTGAATGTTGCCACAGTAAAAGTGAATTGCCATAATGTGGGATAAAATATTTCAGTCGTTCATAGGCCATGAATTAAAATGCAGATTTAGTTTTGAATTTTATTAATCATACATGTCTGACAATTGTTTGCAGAACGTAGCAAACGTTTTATAAACAATTGTCATTTTGTATAATTAAAAATACGTTTTATTTTACACGTTTAAATTTTACAAGTTAAGTCGCTTAGGGACGCTATCTAGGACCACCAATGGAATATAATCATAAACTGTTTTATTAATAAGTTTTTTTCATATAAAAATTCACCTTATAAAAAATCTTTCGAAGGGTACCTCAGACCACCAAAATTTAATATTTAATATTTTATTTTATTTATCAATACACTTGCCATATTATCCTAATACACATATTTCACAAATATAATTTACGCACAAATTAAGTCTATAGGATTGTAACGTCGGTGTCTGTACTAGTATATAATACTGTATGACAGACACCAAAATGTATATTTTGTCGAAATGTAGAGAGCATATTCGAGCATTTGATGTAGGTGACCAGTTCTCTCTTCTAAATGCTAGCACCCATTTTTCCAGAACAGAACTATTTTGAAGAAATCTGGAATAGAAACATTGCTAATATTAATAAATATTATAATACATTAAAATATAATAAGTAATAACTTTAGTATTTCGTATTATTTGCGATACTCATACATAGTTGTATCTCAAACGGGTCGATTATTTATAAGGTAAATAAGGTAATTCTGTTTTACCTAATAAAAAATCGCGGCTAGACGGTATTGTACGAGATTCATTGATACAAATTCAAATTTGAATTCTATACTGAATTCAAGGGCACATTTCTTGCAGCAGAATGCACAAAAACACCGAAAGGGTTCTTGCGATAAATTCAAGTTGACACATTTTCTGCTGAGTGGAATGAATGCTGAAAAATTATACGGGCAACAAGACACATAGGAAGGCGATGCAGCTATGTAACAAAGCATCGGGATATTATATTTGATAATTCAGTGCTGTAGCCGTAATGTTTCTGTCTCTATTGTTTTCATTATAGATTTCGATAACAACCCTTGTATGTCCATAACTCTGGAGCACGGGTCCTGCATCGCATAAGGTTAGGCCATACTTCACCGCAGGGGCCAAGCCCGGGTTATAGTTGTAGGTACATTTGATTTTTAATAACGATACATTAAGTATTAAAGATTCATAATAAATTTTGATTACGTTTGTAACTTAATATGAGTACAAGGATAAGCCGTCGAAGTCTGGGACTTCGAGTTAAGTAATAATCACACAGCGTTGCCAGATATACGATTTAAATCGTATTAATACGATGTTTTACATTTATGTTGCATGTACGATCAAGGGGCAGAAATCGTACGTAAATATACGACTTTTTTTAGATTTTATTCAACCAAAGTACTAATACCAACATAGCACGTCACTATTTATTGTTTTACTTACTAAGTACCAACCCTTAAGGTAAATCTAACTAATGTGCGACGTTACCGGTTACTCGTTTTTGTGACACAGATTATGAACGCTGCTTCAGTTCAGTCAATCTTATTAAAACAAAGATCCGAAATAGGCTGAGCAATGAAACTCTAAACGGCACACTTTTGGCAAAACAACATAATATTACGCGCTATGGGTGTTGTGTGTATTTTTCTCAAACAAGAGCAATAATATTAACATTACAGTAAAACCCTTTACGGGGATAAATAAAAACCTAAAAATAGTGTGTTTATGTTTAATCGATTGTTTACTTTAAAGTAATAAAACAAAGGTTTTGAAAACGTACTGTATTTTAGCAGCTTAGGGAATACTACTTTTTATTTTCCCATCGTACGGTCGCTTATAACGTCTGCCAACACGGTCAAGTAATGATCGGGATTTTTGACATTAACGGATGGCAACATTTTTTTACTCTTCGTTTTTTTAGGTTAGGAAAGTAAATTCTATTAAATTGCTTTTCTTACGGACTAGTTGCAAAGCTACTAGTTGAAACTTAACTAAAATACTCAACATAAGGCAACTTTGGGCTTAACAATAATTGAAACACAATAATTACTTACCTATCAAAGGAAACTTCCCCCAAAGCTCTTTCTTAACGATTTCTACAAACGAGGACACTACAATTCACCATACTTTCTCTATTTAGGTCACTTTTAATATATCATTTCACAAATACACGGTTGTTTTTCGAAACGGCTAGCGTAGCGTTAAATATGACTACATTTTCAAAATCTTGTCGTTTGTTTGCCCCCAAAAACGTCAACTTGACACTGGGGGCAAACAAAAAAAGCAGTTACACTTTTGCTGTTTACTCTATCTCTTTCTCACCCATGGTCGCTACGAAGTTTGTTTCATTTATAACTTGTATGTGTGCGCTGTGGCTTGCTCTATAGTTTTACTCCCTCTACGATTTCAATACTAGTAATTTTGATAAATGTCATTGCAAAAAATTCAATTATGTGAACTTTTAAATAAAGAAAAGAGTTTCATCATCAAAACGTCATAAATCCTCATTTTGTTAAAATCGATGCTACAACTATTAAAAAGTAATACGTACCTAGATATAGCATTTTAGACTTTACTGCACACAGTGTGCTAAAGAATCTAATTTGAAAACTGATACACATTTTAAGACCGCGACCGTACATTGCTTCTGGCCCCACAATAGGATACCCTGTGTCGTGGGAGCCAGAAACAACGACATTCCAAGAACTGGGCTTTTTTTTTCGTCCCCAGCCGGGGTTCGAACCTCTTGCATGGTATACACATACGCTACCGCTGCGCCACAGAGGCCGTTGTGTCAATATTAAAGTGTCATATTAATTCCGATTTCGAAATTATGTGTCGTATCAGTTCCGATATTTCTATTACACGAATATATTAACTGAGAAAAACTTAACTGCAAGTTTGCTAAAGGTCATTCGAATGGTAGCGTGGTGTTCGGGTCATCTATCTCCCTCCAAAATGGTTGAGACTGGTGATGGCTGACCACTGCGTTATGCTCGTGAACGAGTGCTGTTCGTGTGTCTGGCCGCAGCACTTATGTTTTCCCCTATTATTGTGAGACATTTGACTAATGCTTTAGCATTTAGGGTTGTTAATGGCAATCATGAAATCTTATTAGGTTTACATAATGGCAACTGATGTATTTGGTTTTAAGAAGATTTGAGAAAAGATGGTCAGAGTGGAGTTTTTTTTCCGCTGCCTTTTTCTCCGCTTCAATACGGCCCGAAGGCGGCGGCTTACATTTTACATTGTACATTGACATTCAGCAAACAGAATGTAAATTCTATAAAATGATTTGAGATTTGAAATTTGAATTTGAAATTCGATTCTATCCGATAGTAGCCGAGGTTTATTCTAAAAGCTAACAGACTGTACCAATAATTGTGGTGCGAATATTTTGGGCCCAGAAAGGTGTTCGGCTGAAAGGTCGTTTTTTTGTCCGAACGCGTAACATTGATTAATTTGAAAATGGAATGGGAAATGTGGTGTGCCTTGGAAGGGACCCCGGTTCTCGGTAATCGGTACGAGTCACTGAACTCTCTTTTATTAACATGTGAACTGTAACAAGTGATGTGCATTACTTCAGCCAGATGTCGCTCCCTGAAATAATACAGAGAATATTGTAAAGAGGTTCGAAATTTCGCTGATACCAGCACTTGCCCATTAGCTCAGTTGGGAGAGCGCTGGTGCGGTTAGCCAGAGGTCGTGGGTTCGAGTCCCGGAATGGCCGGAATTTTTAGCCTCTAAATAGCTTTTAGGTTTTTTAGGTTCTAATGGGTTTTTTAAAATTGACCTTAGCACGGGTTAGTGCATTAAAAATAAAAATAGTATAATCATGTGGGTACAGCGATATCATACCGATGTTAAAACCTAACTGCAAAGTAGGTAGTCGGGGCTGTAAGTGATGCAATCTACTTCAGCCAGATGACGCTGCCTGTACGTAATACAGAGAATAGTGTAAAGAGGTTCGACATTTCACTGATGACGGTGAGTCGCCCATTAGCTCAGTTGGATAGAGCGCTCTCACGGATAGCCAGAGGTCGCGGGTTCGAATCCCGGCATGGGTGGAATTTTTAGCCTCTAAAAAGGTTTTTCAAATTAGAGAAGGAAAAAGATGTACAAACAAAACAGACATAGTTATAATTTTAGAGGTATTTGAATGCACGCCAAAATAACAGTGCCTAAATAACGTTTGGGCTCTTTTTGTATGTAGCCCATAAACGTCCCACTGCGGGGTACAGGCCTTCTCTCAGAGAAAGATCGTGTCGAACTTCTTGACGCGCTACGGCGCTTCCGTGTGTAGAAGCACGAGAAGGTAAAAATAGTCATGCGAAGGAAGTGCTTAATTTCCCGATCACGCGCCACGCAGGACCATTTCCGGCCACCCGTCGGTTTCACTGAGGCGCGCCCGCTCTACTTGGGATAAAATCGTAGTGCTGGATTATTGCGAGGTATTAAGTCAACAGCTACTCGAGCCTCTTTTTATCCGACTACGGAGAAGGCCAAAAGGTGAATAGTGTTTAAAATCAATATCAATACTTGTATGTCCCCAGGGGATGGGCACGGGACTCTTCCTGCACCGCAGGAAGGTTAAGCCATACTCCACCAAGTCTGGGTTGATGGAGGATTGTAAGACAGTGGCGGGCCAGAAGTTAGAAGTTACTGTCAGAAGTTATCAAGCCGCCCATAAGGCCTCTGACATGGCTTAACGACTGCCATTACATGACAGCCGGCACCAACGGCTCAACGTGCCTTGCGACGCACGGAATCATGGAGTGTTTAAAAAAATGTAAAACTATTTTATCTAAAATAACATAGTTCTATCTTGCGAAGAACCGACAACCGTTGGAGCAAACGTGTCCTTGAGTGGAGACCGCGACTCGGCAAACGTAGTGTGGGACGCCCTCCAACTAGGTGGGATGACGATCTGCGAAAAACTGCAGGCAGATGCTGGATGCGGCAAGCTGAAGACAGGGCGCTATGGCGCTCATTAGGGGAGGGATATGTCCAGCAGTGGACTACCCATTAGCTCATTTGAAAAGAGCGCTGGCACGGATAGCCAGAGGTCGCGGGTTCGAATCCCGGCATGGGTGGAATTTTTAGCCTCTAAGTAGGTTTTTAAAACTGTACTGTATTTACAGTTTGTTATTAATTGCGAAATTTATTTTGGACAGTATAAATAAATAAAGCAAAATAAATACACTGGAACACGACGCAGCGCTTGGCAATGTCTTTGTCTAGTGCGTATCCCATAAACCATTTTTTTTTTCAACTCAAAAACCGAGCATAAGCCACATTAGGTAAGGCATAAACTCTCTACCAGACCAGAAGTTACATAAAGGCCTAAAACGTACCTATTTTTACGGTGGCTTAGTGGTTTAGTTCAGGTCATTCGTGTTTCTGAGCTATCAGCTGGCAGCGCGACCGGTTCAGTAGACCGCAAAGCATTGATAAACGCCGGAAGTCATATCCCAATCCTACTCACGTCTGAATCACAGGTGCACACGAGCACAGGCTCTCCTCTGCAAATTCTACCCTATGTCTTTGCGTTAAGAACTGTCGAAAGTACGAAATACATGCGATGGACTCTGTCGTGTATACCTCTACAGTCTATTTATTCCGGGCAGATTGTACTGTATCTGACGTAAGTGCCAATGAATGGTGTCTTAGCATTTGTATGGAACCGTAGTCAGTTAGCTAGACTTGACATTTTTAAATTCAAAATTAAAATAATTTATTAACAAAATAACTTGGGTACTAATGACACGATTTGAATAAACTTAACGCGGGTACGGAGGTTTGAGAAAGATGGCACTAAATAGTAGATGGTGTTCTACGCACCAGGCGAATCTGTTTTGCACTTAGCTTCAGCAGCAGGCTCTGAGGTACCTATGTTATTATTTCTGGTCCTAGGGTTTCGTCACGACATTTTCCCTCACAGTTAGCGTGTGATATCGCTAGACAAATTCACAGATATGCGTAGCCTTGAAAATGAACAAACTGCTGCTTTTTACTGCTGCTCCGACTCTCCAAGGTTTGCTGGAAGAAATCTCTTACAGAGATAAGCTCGCCTTTGTACATGTTATTTCTTATGCAGTGTCCTTTAATGTTCCGTGTGCAATAAAAGTATAATAATACAACGAAGTTGTAGGTACATGCCCGCTGGGAATCAAATCTGGGCGTCTCGCTTCCGAGTCCAATTTTCTACCCACTGGGCACTTGGTTAGATCCGGACGTATCGACTTGTCTTTCGTGTGGCCTAAGCTGACAGGATGGTTGATGGATAGGCATTGCAGCGTCCGAGTGGTCTCTTCACCTATCTAGTATGAGTGAAGGTGCCACTGGACGCTGTATAAATCATCTCATTACGTAGATGCATAAGCCAAAAAATTTTTTAAAGGCGTTAAAATGCTAAAACGCCTGATTTTCCCACAACAACTGCCTGATCACAGAAGTACCGTATTTAAAAATATTTTTCGTGTAACTTCAGACAGTTTGTCCAACGAGATTCCATCGAGTAATTTGGCGTGCAACAACCCCAGAAACACTTAAATCTTAAGATAAACTTTAATCTTGCAAACCTAAAGGTGTGGGAACAAGAAGCTCGGAGAGACACAATGGGAAAAATTGCGGTAATAAATTAAATAACAGTTACGTGAAGACAGTAGAAGGTTGTCTTGGTAGTAAACTGAATTCATAAACCTATTTAGAGGCTAAAAATTCCACCCATGCCGGGACTCGAACCCTCGAATTCTGGGTAACCGTGCCAGCGCTCTCCCAACTGAGCTAATGGGCGACTTACCGGTATCAGTGAAATTTCGAAGCTAACTTACTTAACTTAACTTTTACATACAGGCATATACATTGCTTCTGGCCCCACACTAGGATACCCTGTGTCGCGGGAACCAGAAACCACGAGATCACAAACATGTAAACATCCAAGACCTGGGGTTTTTCCTGGCCCCAGCCGGGATTCGTACCCGGGACCTCTTGCATGGTAGGCAGATGCACTACGGCTACGCCGCAGAGGTCGTCAAACCTCTTTATTACGTTTTAGCCTCTAAATAGGTTTTTGAAGGTTGTCCTTGGCACGGGTTATTGCATTAAAAATAATATAGTGATAAACTAAACCTAAGTAAAGTTTTACTAGTAACTGTCAGGATGTTAGTTTATTTAAAGAAATCTCTTATGGTGATTTAGAGTGCTAGCTACGCCACCAATTTATATCTGTTGCTCATATTATGTAAATAATCTGTTCTTGTTTCTGTGATAAGATAGGAACAAGATAAGAATATCCTTTGTTGTACGCCAGGAAAAAACAAACATTAAACAATTATAAAGATACAGTACAATTGGCGACCTTATTACTTAGAGCAATTTCTTCCAGACAACCTACGATGGAGAGTTATCATAAATGTCTTTCTATGTCTCGTTGTTATAAGAAATGTCTTTCTTTCTTTCAATGGAATAAAAATCATAAGTTGTTTCTTACAAACAACTTATGATTTTTACGTTGTTTACAACTTACGTTGTTTGTTTCTCAAATTTTACATCAAAATTTTTTATATCAGTGAGAACTAATTCAATTCAGTTCAATTTAATTTATTTCATTGTAAAAAAAATATATTCAATTTGCTGAATGTCAAAGTACAATGTAACATGAAAGTGAAAGCCACTATTTTTAGAACATCCAGCTTAAAACGTAGTATCAATACACTTACATCGATTACTGCGAAAAACGACCGTTTTTGGCAGAAATCGATTGAAGTCCTAGTTTGTTGATCCTAGGTTCTAGACTACAGTTCAAATCATATATATTTGCACAGTGGTCAAGATTTCTGATGTATACTTTTTGAATAAAACGTGTTATAAAACAACTTATGATTTTTATTCGCCTGGGACGTCCCTTAACTGCCCTTCCATTCACATTCGCAATATATATCTGTTTCGTCAATCTTTCCTTCTTCGTCCTCTCCACATGTCCAAACCAACGCAACATTCCTTTATCGATTCTAGTCACCACATCCTCTTTCAGTCCACAACGTTGTCTATCATAAACTAATTGTTAGTGTACGAAAAATAGGGGATAAATCCCAACAAGGATCCACACTTCGGCGATAGACATTTCAAGGTATTTTTTTCCCTTAAATTGTTATGTCACCAACCCAGATTATAAATAGATAGATAGATAGATAGATAAAACATTTATTCACATAAGACACACACACGTATACAAAGCGAAGCAGTACATAACCAAATACAAGTCACAACACGAACAAATCAAGGAATACCTACTTTGTTTAATGATAATTTTTCGCATTCACTTTCCTCCAAATGCAGAGTGGGCGTTTTGTTTCTCTCTACTTTTGTTGAAAAAGCTAGCGCCATTAGTAGCAATTAAAGCCATTGAATCAGCGACCGCTAAATGGGTTGTATAACAGCTATTATTTTATCGTCCCAAATTAATTCAGGTGGAAATTATAGCTTTTGTTGCAAAAACCACTATTGTGAGTAATGTGCGAATGTTTTCTTCGCGAGGTCCCAGGAAGTTTCCGCCGATTTCTATCGCAGCTTCAAGATCTTACCTGATACAAGACTTCTCTGCTTTGTAGGTTGGTGCGGGCTGGTAATTTTCTTTATCACAGCATTAGATATAATTGTATAATTATTGTTTAAATCCTCAATCTGGTAATTTCTAATTACCGAGGGAACCCTGAAACACATTCGAAATCTTAGGAAATTGCTTATAGATTTCAAGTTCTTGAGAAATATAGTAACCAAATAAACATTGATAAAGCGAAGGTGTTCTGTCAGGATCGTGGCAAGTGGCAGTCCCAAGTCTCTGCCTACCCCTCTGGGCTACAGCCGTGTGGTTACGATTTGTGTTAACCAAATGTGGTTTTCTTTTTGCAGCTTATATACGCCAGCTGAGGTAATTGAACACCTTAGTCACTCAGCTTTCCCAGTGCGGCCTTGCACCATGACTTTGTCTTCCAAGTTTATTTATTTTATTATTTTTATTTTATTATGGACATCAACAGCGAAAACAAATTGTTTGATCACAATAATAAAAAATACAGTTCACAGGGCCAATAACAGATATCCACAAATAGACAGTTCTTAATTACTAAAAATATACCACGACAACGCTTTCTAATAAAGATTAAAAAACATGCTTTTTAAATTTTAACTGTTTTATTAAATATAGCACATTACAATTAAAACCAATCAAGATTTGCCAACTTGAAAAGTATGTGTGTGTGTGTGTGTGTATGTGTGTGTTATGTACGTTTATGAAGTTTTAGTAGCAATGCCATTCGCTAACGGTGAAGGAATAGTAGTTTGTTAACCGAGGGTTGAAAGAATCAATTCCGAGGTGTTTAGACCTATAGTCTGAGTAGGAATCGTTTATTTTACCCGTGTTAAACAGTCTTCTTTTCATTTCGAATTATGAAGAAAATAAAAACTCTTAAAAATATTTTTAATATTGAAATCTTAGCATATAAAATGATTACCTATTTTTTTGAATTAAAAAAAATATGTATCTACATAATTATACCAGATTAGTATCCCGCCAATTTATGTAAACTGTTTTAAATTTCAAATATGGAAGTCACCGCGTAATTGTTGCGGCTCATTCCGCTCAAAAAAGTTTGCGCTAAGTTCACACTGGCTGCTTAGAAACTCACATGGCCGCAGCATTTTTTTTAATTAGTTTTCTTTTACATAAAACTCTTCACAGCTGACAGTACGTCTATTTTTAAACTCCGTTGCGGCCCTTAGGTAGGAAGTAATTTGAGTTTGTCCCTCCCTATGGAGGGAAGCATCATTTTCCAACCAATAATCAGATCAAAACAACACTACTTTCCAAGCATAAGAAATGAAAAAATAATTACCTACCTCACTAAAATTAAGCCGCGTCAAATCGTCACCAAGTGTAACGAACGGTAGCGGCCTCAATTAACCCCGGTCGGTAGTCCAACACATTTTGGGACGTTATTTCGTAAATTACGAGAACCACAGCAGCCTTCGCACGACCTTCTTTCGGCTTTTTTTATGTACAATTGGTGGTAGAGACAGCTGGTGTGGTTTCTTCCGATGTGACACTTATTTACGCTCCCAAGGCTTAGAGTCTAACGCACCTTTTTGTGGATTACAAAGAAATTGCAGTTTAATGTAATTTGATAAAAATAGGACTATTTTGCGGAGAAGATCGAATCGTGCGAGGCGTTGAGTTAACCGTATGTTTTAAATAGTTTCGTGAAATTATATGACAGAAAAAAGTAGTGCTCTGCCTTATGTGCTAGCCCTACTTTTTATAGTGGTTTTCTCATATGTGCCTTTCAAATATGTATTTGCCGACGATAAGTAAGTATAGTATAGATCAGTAAGTACATTGCAGGCTAACAAAACAATTACTAAAGAATCCTCAGAAAACACGGTAGTAGCTACATAAAATGTTTCATACTTAACGCTGTGAATGAGTCCATTGTCTACTGTTAGACGTAAGCCTTACCCAAAGCTTCCCTCTTCTTTCTGTTTTCGACCACACTCATCCAGTTGCTGACAAAAAAATTGTGTCAGGTCGTCGTTCATGGTACGCAAATGCGCTGAAAGCAAACTTCGTGGGGAAACTTAAGGTGTTCACTTACCTCAGCGCTCGAAGTCACCAATTCGCGGTGGGCACGCGTGGTGATAAAGCCCATACTCTCTCTTTCTGAGAGAAGGCTTGTGCCCTACATTGGGACGTATAGGCTGCATTTTAAAATTCGTGGCGCCAACTCAGGTGCTTGCTTTAAGAGAGCACCTTGTCTGCGTGTACCGAGACAACTCGGTGCATTCTTTCCCATTATGTGGTGACACTAGCTTCTTCCCCAAGGCTGCGGGAAATGAAGTTTAAATCACAGGAAACCCATTCAACAGCCATATTTAGGTCAGCAATTTTACACAGTACATTTTATTTATTACATTACACGACAGATGAATTACCGTCTATATTAGCATACGAGTATAGCAATAAAGGCTTTTACAGTGTATGTATACATCCTTTAATGTGCCTGATAAGAATGGTAGAAGCCCTTAAATTTCGAAAAACTAAAGTCCGAGAAAAAATCATTAAAGAATAGTTGTTAATTTAATTCCGGATCACTTACTTGATGTTTTGTCGTAAGTGTCCAGCCAGGGCGTAGATTCTGCTAATGTATTGTGGTACAATGACAAATGCATAAACATGGCGATTTTATTTCGTTGCTGCTTTAAGTCTACGCGCGCAGCTACATGGAACCTTCTAAGCGTCAATGGTATGAAAACACACACTACCTGACTCGATCATGTATTTGTCATTGTACTAAAATGCACTAACTGAATCGAGGCCCAGGTTTTGCTTTGGATACAGAGCCTAATCATGGGTAGAGACGGAGCCCTCCAATTCACTTAAATACAAATTATACTGCAGTGACCCCTGCTTCACAAGGCACGTTAAGCCATGAAATGAAATGAAATGAAAAGGTTTTATTTAAAGTAGCACAGAAACTGCGGCTTAATGAACGTTACAATTCAAACTAGGTGTCCATTTCAAAATCTAGATCATTTAGGAGAAAAAATGGACAAAAAAACTCCTAACTTAGTCTTTTCAAAAGTCCTTAATTAACATAGTTTACACAATTATTTTAAACATAGAACTCATACATTGTACTGGCTTTCATTCCAGACCTCATTGTCATCTAAATAATCCTTTATGTTATAGTAGCCCTTTTGGCACAGTGTGCTTAACATATTTTTTGAACCGCGATTCAGGCAAGCTTAATATATCTTCAGGGATTTTATTATAAAAGCGTATACAATGCCCCATGAAGGATGTATTAACCTTTGCCAGCCTAAATAGTGGGAACAAAAGTTTATGTTTATTTCTAGTATTTACATTGTGTTGGCTACCTAAAGTTTTAAAGTTACTGATATTTTTCCTATCGTACATAATGTTTTCATATATATACTGACTGGCAACTGTCAGGATGTTAGTTTCTTTAAAGAAATCTCTTAACGAATCTCTACTACCCAGCCCATGGGTGCCGGCTGCCATGTAATGGCAGTCGTAAAGCCATGTCAGGCCTTACGGGCGGCTTGATAACTTCTGATAGTAAGGCCCGCCACTGTCTTACAATCCTCCACCAACCCGGACTTGGCCCCCGTGGTGGAGTATAGCCTAACCCTCTTACGATGCAATAAGAGACCCGTGCCCCAGCAGTGGGGGCATACAAGGGTTTGTCCCGCCCCGCATACTGAAGGGACGAGACGAAGCCCACACAAAAAGGACGGGCGAGGGCGCGAATTCTATACGACACGACGCCTTTTTCACACCCCGCCCTCGCTCCACTTCCTTCTGAATACATGACATACAAACATAACATTTACATACAGTCACATTCATTGCTTCTGGCCCCACACTAGGATACCCTGTGTCATGGGAACCAGAAACAATGACATCAAAAACATGTAAACATCCAAGACCTAGAGTTTTTCTTGTCCCCAGCCGGGGTTCGAACCCCAAAAAGTGGGCTAATTATCGTTAATAACGATTGGAAAGAGTTTTCGGTCTATTGGGTGGGACGTAATCAATACGAAACCTTGGCCGCATAATAATTATTGCTATAATTTTTTTTACAGCACAAAAGATAATGTAGATAAAGTGGACTTAATGCTAATTGCATTTTTAATATAGATTGGTACCGTCGAAAGAAGAACTTTTGCTGTAGGTAAAACTTCGGAACTGCAGATAAAAATATGAGCTGTTCCATATCAGCTGTTACGTCTATCACTGTAATTATTTTCTCGTGTACTCGTACAATAAATAAAAAAAAAAGAAAAACATAACAAAAATATTTTAACGCAAAGGATTTACATTCTAGCATCAGAACACAAAAAGAAGATAAAAGCACTCACAACAACTATTTTCAAAGCCTTATTCCACGATTCACGATTCCTTAGAACACTTAAAAGACGCTAATTAAATTAGTCTGTGGTGATTAAATAAACTAGACTCTAAGGAGCCTTTTAATGCAGAAGGCCAAATTATGGTAACTTAATTTTTCATTGTACCTAATCTCGAGTATCTTATGAAGTAAATTAACGTCACTGCCGTCGCCTATTGAACGTTTTCACTTTCACGGATGGTGTCCCAATTAAGGCACTCAGCTGAGTCTAGTGGCCGCGTAAAGAGCCATTAATGAGACAAAATAATTAAATGAATGGGCTGACTCACACTCGCGTCCTTGACCGCGGCGCGTGTCAGTTGTCGGTTGCCGGCGTGGTGCTGCGTGCACACGATGAACCTACAGACTGTGTTTAAATCCAATCCAAAAAAGCTGTCACTTTGAAATGTACGGGGGTCGTAAGCCATAAGAATTTAAATCTAATCACAAATTCAATTTTAAGAATAGTTATTATGTTTGTAAATTTACAATGTAAGCTTCTTCATCATATTTGTTGACGTGTTCTGTGTGGATATCAATAAAAGTTTACGTTTTAAAGGTAAACGTGAATAAAATCTACCGAGTCAAAATAATTATTTCAATATTTTATAACGGTAACACTGCCTTTTTTTCATACATTGAAAAAAAAAATTGACTTTACATCCCGATCGTGGTAAATGATTAAATGTTTATTAAGATTAATTCTAAGGTTATCTTACTTTGTTTTATGTGTAATTTTCTTTTTTATGTAAGATACCTGTGAGTAATAAGTCTTAGACACGAAAGATTTGGCCCATTTGCAGCTGAATTTGAGAACTCACCACATCAGTTTTGGCAGTCAAGCGTGCTACCACCAAACTAACGAGAGAGTCAGCAAAGAGCACTTAATGATGCCTGGCACTCTCGTTAGTCCTTTTATTGCAATATGAATTGCAAATACTGACCGTCTGTGTTTCCTTGTTGCTCTGAAAATAATACGCGAGTTTATTGTGGTACCCATAGATAAAATTCAGAGGTGATGCCCCATCGTGTAGACGCAGAATAAGTCGCCGCATCGGACACGCTGACGTTTGACCTCCGCGATGCGTGCGCGCAGCCGACTGCGACGGACGACACGACTACTTTGTGATACTTATACAGCGAAATTACCGTAGTTTGCAGAGGTAGCTCTTTCGATCTGAACACACCATGAACAATTTTCATTGGGGCTAAGATTCTTTTTACATACCAACTCATATCCCTTACATTTGACATTATACATTGCCATTCAGCAAATATAATGTAAATTCTTTACGTTGAAATAAATTGATTTGATTCGATTGATTGATTTGATGGGTAAGCAGAGACAAGTGTTTGCCACTTGCCACCATCCTGAAAAGCCTGGTCAACATTCATAAGTGGGATCATGCATGAGAAAAGATAGTCAGTGCGGAGTTTTTTTCCCGCTGTCTTTTTCTTCACTACACTACGGCCTGAAGGCAGCAGCTCACATTTCAACTTTTTGACATTCAACAAAGATAATTTAATTCTTTACGTTGATGTGAATTGAGTTCAATTGAATTGAATTGCATGCAAATCAATGCAGTCCCAGGACCTCCACTTGAGAGGAATTTGTAGGTGATTTTTATTATTATTATTAATGCTACTTAGCGTATAATTAATATGTTAATAATTGTACCACATCCTGAAAATTTCATGAAATCAAATTCAAATAAATTTTTTTTGCGTATGGTATCTATAAGTACAGCGGGTTAAAATACGGACGGGAGGCTTTCTTGTCTGCTTCGTGAATCTTCCGAATGCCTGCTCTTATGGACCAGAACGGACAATGCTCAGTAATGTTGCACATAGTCTGCACCTCTCCGCATCCACAAGTGAGGTCTGTACCGAACCTCCGCCTATGCATAGATTACATTAGTCCTATGTAAGTTAATCAACGAACTTCACATCAATACCAATCAACCCCGAACCAAAGGCCGAACTTCTTAACTTTCACTGTGAAGTATCATAGATATTCGAACATTGGTAAAACTATGCATGATACGTCTTGTTCGAGCTAATGTAGGCAACGTGTGAATGAAAGAAAACTTACTACAGTCTATTTAATCTTACTTGTCGTATAACTTGTCGTAAATAGACTGTACCTATTAATATTCTTGTAAAATAAAAAAAAAAACATAATAAAGCCCTTCTGAGGCAGCATCTGCTTAACAAGATAATACAATTGTGATTTATGACCATATAATCAATATGGTCATTTATTATCATCGGTTTACCTACTAGTATGTATGAAGTGGTGGTGTAGTCGACAGCACATGGGGGCGACTTTGCAATAAAAATATTAAGGCTGTTGAATACAATATCTTATAAACAAAAATATTTTATGTAGATGGAACGTTTATCATCGGTCGTTCCTCCCATTCGATTACCTATTAACTAATTTGTTTATTCAAATGTTACAGCCATGCAAAGTAATGATCTACGTCCGTCCGAATATTTGGTAGCCAATTAACCTCGAAAGGCGCGGTTTTGGAGAAAATTATTTATGTGAAAATTATGATTCTTTCCTAACACTCGTAGTTATCATCGAATATTAATAATTTACCAATCGGTGCCCGAAGCGCGCTCCCATGGCCGTAGAGACGCCGATAGCGATCGCTAACGATTCCATTATTCGATTATTATGCGCCGAATCGAATCGGGCGCGAATCGATTCTTTCTTATTGACCTATCGACACTTTCGCTAGTTTTTTGGTCGCTCGTTTATTATTTATTCTTAGCAGAAAGTTATGGAGCGCTCGTGGCCTAGGAGAACAGAGTGATTGGAATCAATCATTTGAGTTAAGCGAGAACAGGCGCGGTCAGGTACAGGTTGGGTGACCGTCCCGTGACTACCGCTAGTGGAATTTTTCCGAGCGCTTCCGTGCTTCGCAAGGCACGCTAATCCGTTGGTGCCGGCTACCATGTCAGAGGGCTTATAGGCGGCTTCATAACTTCTGACAGTAAGGCCCGCCACTGTCTTACAATCCTCCGCCAACGCAGACTTGGCCCCCGTGGTGGAGTATGGCCTAACCTTCCTGCGATGCAGGAAGAGACCCGTGCCCCAACAAGAGGGACATACAAGGGTTGATAACAATAAAGTTCTGCATTCACCAATTACTTCCAAGCGTTCCTGAACGACATAATTTAAGACGTCTACAGCATGAAACCGAAGCAAAAGTAAACGATTTATTTACTCGTGTTTTATGCTGACCAAAAAAGGTAATTACAGTGAATAAGTACGTCTTAACTTTACAGTGATTGCGTAATTGACAACATTTCATTTTTTTAGCATACGTATTTTATTGTCTTAAAGGAAACAAGACACAAAATAAAACGACCCATATTTTTTTATTTTCTGAAACACGCACGTTTTCATATTATTTAAATTTTAAAGTTTAAAATATTTTTACCGGAAGTGACGAAACAACGAGGCTCACAATATGTTTTCTTTTGCCCAATATCCTAAAAAAACATAGTTACAAACAAATGTCATTTTAGTATTGCCAGGGCCATGTTAAAAAACAGTTTCTGTATTTTTTTAACATCTGCAAATATGTTTTTCTTTTATACAATTAAATCAGCTTAGTTCAATTCATCATCCCTTATGTATGTAGTTGTTCCTTTTTTGTCAAATGTACTTTCTGTTGGCAAAGCCTTTATCTACGTTCGGAGTGTTTTTGCTGCCAGTTTGTTACTTTTGTAGCTACTTTTTCAAGGTTATTTATAATGGTAAGTATAAAGTATGGTAACCCTGATACTTATGTTGTGTGGCTTGTCTTGCGTAACGTAAACAAACTTTGTGTACCTAGTGTTAAATTTATTTCTCTCTACTCAATTTTGTTCAATCTGTTCACGAAGCAATACTGCAGTTTCATTGGTTTTCAAGTTGTCACATCATCGCCCATCATTTCGCATCGAAAAATTACTAAATACACACAAAGTAATTTTTTAGGTTAGATCTTGAAATTGAGTTTTTTTTTATCGTGGCACAGGCATGTTCACTGAGAGCCATGGTGTGACGTCATCAGCGTATTTTTGTGTTTTTACCATTTTCTCGGAAATGCAACCACAGAAAAGACTTAAATAAATTTTTACTTGCTTTACAAAGCCAAATCTCGAAATGGTTTTCGAATTCGAGCTCCATACAATTTTGAAATGTTGTCAATTGGTAAGAGTTAACACGAGAAATCCGATGATTTTGCATAAAAATGAGACAATTATAACTGGAGATCGAACGAAGGATAAATTCTACGTTAGAACAATAGTGAGAGCCAAGTTCAGTGACATGAGAGCATTGTTCGCTATTGAGGAAAAAGAGCATAGCCTTTGCCCTCCTCGTACGGTATTACGGTACAAATCAGAACAATGACGACAAGCAACGTTTCTGTTTATGTTCAAAATGTAGAACAACTCCAGTTATGGAAGAGCGCGAGCTGTACAGTTACAGCGCAAGTGTAAAGTTTGAACGACTTTAACATAATACTAACCAAAAGCCGCCAGGTGGAAAAGTCAGCGGAATATCTGCTTGAATATCCACTGGATAGAACTACACAAACCGTCGGTACTTTCCAACGATCGCCATTATTATAACTGAATTGTGCGTGAAGGCGGTTGAAATTAAGAAACACAAAAAATTTAAACGGAAATGTGGTTTCAAACTGTCGCAAACGTGGGATCCGGTCATCAAGATGTGTTCGAGTGGAAAAAAGTCGCATGGCTTATCGTCCGACATTGTCAGTGTAGTGTGTCGCAACCGTAATAGTGCTTTGTGATTGCTGATTGAGGGTAATCTGAAACCTCATCAGACGAAGATGCGAACGGGTGCCAGCCATCAGTCTTCTCGTGACCACGATGACTGTAACGTCGTCGAAACGTCAATATAACAATCGCAACCCAAAGTCTCTGATCATCCACACTACACTAATTAACCCTTCCGAAATCTATGTGAAGCTCTACCTTTGTAATTCATTATAAACCCTTGTATGTCCCAACTGCTGGGGTACGGGTCTCTTCCTACATGGCCTCTACCTTTGTTATAATCCTGTATATTTGCACATCTACTTGCTTCTCCACTGTATTAGTCCATTCCATTCAAATGTTGTCTGGAAGAGATCACTTTTAGGGATAAGGCCGCCGACTGTACTCTTAGGTTAATAATTATCTGTGTAATTTCCATTTTTATATACATTAGAGTGTTGTATTATTTTTAATGCACTAACCCGTGCTATGGACAATTTTAAAAACCTGTTTAGAGGCCAAAAATTCCACCCATGCCGGGATTCGAACCCGCGACCTCTGGCTATCTGTGCCAGCGCTCTTTCCAACTGAGCTAATGGACGACTCACCGGCATCAGTGAAATTTCGAACCTCCTTACAATATTCTCTGTATTGCGCACAGGCAGCGACATCAATAAAATGTTCTCTATCTATCTAACTTCCTTCCCGCGCGCATCAAAGCCCAATAATGATACAAAACAAGGCATTAGCATAGCCAACGGCACACAGACAAGACACCTGAAGGCGCCGGCGCACCGTGTGGGCAGCTAAGTGTAACGTTTGCGACAGCCGCGCGGGCGGCCCGTGGGCGGCCCGCCTGCCTTGACGGGCCGCGCGGTTTTACGCCCGGCAACGGGCCCAAGTCGATTTAGGCTTCGAGTATGCTAAGTTAGATGTGGAAAACGTGTATGTAGAAACGGCGAGTCAAAAACTTTGTCAAAAGTAAGACCGCCAAGTGTATAACATTACTTAGGTTTAAGAAATCTTTGCAGATGTCGCTGCCTGTACGCAATACAGAGAATAGTGTAAAGAGGTTCGAAATTTCACTGATGCCGGTGAGTCGCCCATTGGCTCAATTGGTAGAGCGCTGGCACGGATAGCCAGAGGTTGCGGGTTCGAATCCCGGCATGGATGGAATTTTTAGCCTCTAAATAGGTTTTTAAATTTGTCCTCAGCACGGGTTAGTGCATTAAAAAAGTATTATAATAGTTTAGCCGAAAAATTGCATCTTTGTATAAATGAAGGTACCTGGGACACTGTTTTAGACAACACGCTGTCAATTTAATTAACAAAGTTCATGAATTTGCTTGAAAATAAGATACTCATACGATATATTTGTTGGTTTATTTGTATATACATCACACTAACATTACAGGCTTACCTAATTCGATAGTGCAGAAACATTAACTTAACTTGAAGTTGCAAAATCAAGCTACTACAGCGGATAAACTAAACTAGAAAATATGTAATTTTGGCATCAAATATCACTGTTGAGGTTAGAATGTTGGACAAGTAAGGATAAATATACTATATAGGCTACAAAAATTGTCGAATCGACTTAGTTTATATTGTTCAACTTTGTTGTTTACACAAACGACGTACAACATCGATGGCATCTCGATAATTGCCCTCCGCTGATCGGCGCGGGGGCCGCATCAATTACGCGCCAATTATAATCGGATCGTATATCTCCATCGGTCCGGAGACGATCGGTTACGCAAGAGCAATTGTGTTGTGCCCGTGTAATGGTTAACAGCGTGGCTTAGCACGGTTATCGTCGGAATACTTGTAAAGGCGGCTTACACCTAATTTATCTAATCGCTAAGTTACATCATAATATTTTATTTTAATATGTTTGTTATTTCCCTTTTTTATGGAGCCTCCCACGCCTTACTTCTGGGCACATGCCTCCTCTCGGAGAGAAAGTGAGAGAGTTTGGGCTTAATCACCATGCGTGCCCATTTCAATTTTTATGTAGATAGATAGAGAACACTTTATTGCACAACCAGAAAAATATTACAACCATGATTATTAAATCTAAGTAATGTTATACAATTGGCGGTCTTATCGCTAAGAGCGATTTCTTCCAGACAACCTATGGATGGGGTGGATTTGGAGAGTGGATATGTACAATGAAGTGTTCCATTTTTTTGACGCGACATTTCAATAAAAATATTTTGGTTACCGTAAATAATTGAGAACTAATGAGGTTAAAAATTGAAAGCTGATTGTAGTTTGCAGCACTGTTTAGTGCTAAGAATCTTCATATTGTATCGTTGTTTGGTTTAGAGGGTACAGCTGTTTTCTTCAATACTTTGTGTAGAGATCATCACTTGTATATGCATTGCGTCCACAGTAATCTTCAGGTTGAAAATGGGCATCACATAGTGTGTACGAAGTGCTGCCTAGCTTCCATTTAGAACTTTCTCCCACATTTTTCTTCTTTTAAGTTCCTTAGGAAATAAATGAATTTCCGTATTTTTGCAATCAACGGATGCACAAAGATATTATTCACAAAACAATAAATTTGTTTACAAAAATAGTATGCAGATCTGTCAAATTAATGGTACACATGACAGTGCTGACATCTATAGTGAGCTTTAGGCAGTTTTTGAGCCCATTGGAATAATATTTATATGATCACAATGAGCGACCAGCGATTCAAACTTAACAGACGTTTATTGCTTTAATAAGCATTTAATGTAGAGAGAGAGAAAATTACTAGGCTAGCTACCTTGCGCACAAGGTAGAAGCGCTAATCAAAAATATTGGTAAAGGAAAACATCGTGATTGGCGAATTAATATCAGGCGGCTCTTCTTATACTCTACGCGGAGATACAACCATACCGCGATGTAGAAAGTCGCTAGCGCCACCTAGTGGCGGACGGCGTACAACTGAAACTATGGCCAATAAAGCCAAACACATCGTAGTATGTCAAATCAATTGCTAGGTTAAATTTAAAGTTTTAAAATATTAATTTGTAACAACAACATTTGCTAGATAATTTGTTTGAAACTTTAGCGGCCCTAATAGCAAACCACACTTCCTTAAAACACTCCTAAAACTCAATATTTCTCAGTGACTCGCAATACGCATAGAAATCGCAATTATTTATTAGGTAAAATGTAGTTACCTTATATTCCCGAAGTTACGGTACGTTGAACGTTGAAGTAATTAAATTATCGCGACTAGACCCATAACTATATAGTATTTCTGTAGTGGAGATTTTAAAGCGTAAAGACTCTGTCACTGATTAAATATCGTGTTTAATATCATTAAAAATTTAAGAGTGCGGCGACACTAAAGAAATGATATGAAAAAGAAATGAATTATAAATTAGATAAGACAAGATAATTTATTTTTATTTGCACTTTTTGACACACGCATACTTTTTCAAAACAAACATGACTTAAGACAACAAAAATATTTGCCATGAATTAATTAAATCTTTTTTTTCATTTAGCTTCCTTGGCATCCCACTGCAGGCCATTTATTAAGTCTTATGTTGACTAAGTCTTACGTTAATTAAGTCTTACGTTTTAGCATTACAAAGTTAAAATTACTTTGCTTGAAAAAGTGGGAGGGAGGGCGGTGCATTAGCTAACGGCATGGTGCTTGTGGGATTTTTGGCGGAATTTAGCAAAGTAATTTTAACTTCTTAATGCTATTATGGATTTCCGCAAAGTAACGCCTGATTCTATACATACGTTTTAAATTGAACAACTAGTATTTTTCAATCATCTCAATCACTTTCCTCTACTTTGCTTATTACTATGTTCAGACGCACTATTTACAATCCTAACCATACTATTTCTTTTGTTCCAGGTATGTATTCAGACAACAATTACTATCTACAACGTGGGGGCAACGTAAACAAACAACTACTGCAAAACCATACAAGTGAGTCACCCGACCTCGCCCGCGGAGGGGTCAGAAAGGCGCTTTGTTTTCGCCAACAATTAAACGGTAATTGTCTGGACGCGGCCTTAACATCGCGACATTCCCCTCGTGTGAATGCAGCTTTTATTTACGAGTGAATTGTCTCAAGAATCTTGCCAATTCCATTGAAGTTGGCACGGTGAGACTTTCTGAGGGGAACTTATTTTTTGGGGCGCTGCGTTGATGTCTTTTTGTAGGGTGTTAAGCTTTTTTATTATTTAGCCTATTAGATAAAGATTATACTATTTTTAATTTTATACTATATTTATTCTTTTTAATCCACTAACCCGTGCTAAGGACAAATTTACAAACCTATTTAGAGGCTAAAGAGCGCTGGCACGGATAGCCAGAGGTCGCGGGTTCGAATCCCGGCATGGGTGGAATTTTTAGCCTCTAAATAGGCTATTAAATACAGGTCTTACTGTAGCGCACAGACCTTTTCTTAGCGTGAGAGTAACCGGGTGGCCGTGAAGTGAAATGAAACGAAAAGGTTTTATTCAAAGTAGCGCAGAAACTGCGGCTTAATGAACGGTACCTGCAATTCAAACAAGGAGTCCATTTCAAAATCTAGATAATTTAGGAGAAAAAATGGACAAAAAAACTCCAATGTACCAATACCATACACACAATTACTCTCTCTTCTTTCTCTCTCTCTCTCTCCCTCACACACAAACACAAGCTTTCAATAAAAGAATTATATTAAAATCATTCAGATGACTGCTGAAAATGCAGTTAGTTCAAAACACTAGACAACTCAATTATGTCACATTTCTTAATGTGTATTTAGGATAAGTAACTAGTTAGTTTTTAGGTTGGACATTATTTAATTAAGAAAATTAAAATTAAATAATAATTATATGAATAAAAGAAAAATCACAGATGTCAACATATTAAAATAAGATTAATTCACAAAAAGTTTCGTCAGAACTAAAAATACAAAATTTAAACAAAACATTCAAAGAAAAAAAAAACACTAAGAGAATAAGCCGCCCCGGGACACATCTGACCCAAAGGTGCCCACTACGCTGGCGGCGTTACCTCGCTGCACTGCAAGGGAAATTCTTTGCATAAGATATGCCCCAGAGCGGCAGTCACGGGACGGTCACGCATCCTGCACCTGACCGCGCCTGTTGTTGCTTAACCCTAGACACCTAACCTTCTCACATAGCTCATTATACCTAACCATTCGTCAATTCGACGACCATTTTTTGAAGTGTTAAGTTTTAAATAAAAATTTGTTGTTTTTGGTACGTTTATTGCACTGAGATTTCAAGCATACTTTATATTGTTTAATAAAATAATTTGTTGTTATTTATCACATACTCTTACTTATTTTCCTTTCTGTTTAAAATGGCACGCGTTTCTACAGATAAAACCCGACATTTTTATGAAAAATTTATTTACAACCGAAATTTAAAAAAGTAGTTGTTTATTTTAGGGGAAAACTTAAACTGTAGACATTAGAAAAAGAAAAATGTTCTGTTTTACGCCCATTCAGTACAAAAAAAAAAATTATATTCGCGACAAATTGCGATTTTGTACGTATTTTTGTAAAATTTCGAAAAAACATGGTACTTGGCAGCCGGAATTTATTGCCTCTCGCCAACCCGCGACGAACACCGAGTTGACAAGAGACACCACGGTTATCCGCACACGCACCAAAAAGATACAACAATTTTTCTGTCGCGTATTCGTCGAAACGACGAAGGTTAGGTGTCTAGGGTTAACTCAAGTGATTGATTCCAATCACTCGGTTCGGCTAGGCTACGAGCGCTTCATGTAAATGCATTATTGCTTTTACTTTTTTTACTTCACATTGTTTTCTAAATTATGTACAATAGTGAAGTTAAATTAGAAATCAAACAGCACTGGCTCACTGTGAAGGATAACACCGTGAGGGAATCTCAGGGTCGGAAGTTTTCAAATACCTCAGCGCTTGGAATTGCCCATCTTCGATGGGCTCGCATGGTAATTAAGCCCATACTCTTTCTCCGAGAAAAGGCCTGTGCCCTGCAGTGGAACGATTATAAGCTACACAAAAAAGATATACCTATACTTACGTGAAAACCGTTCCTTCAGTATGAATAATTGGACCACTTCTAACTAGCGAAAATTTAAAAATAAGTATAACACTTAGTTAATTTAATAAAAGTGCTTTTAGTAACAACACTGCTAACATTGGCGAGAAGACAAGGTTGAGCTGTGAAAACCACTAAATATAATAGAATATTACAAGCAAGATAACGATTAAAGGCGAAAGAGTGGAACAAGTAAAAGAATTTGTCTATCCGGGCAGCCTGTTTACGAGGGATGGAAAGTGTGAACCTTCACACTTTCAATCGGAAGAAGAGTAAAAGCGAGAAATTGTTTAATCGGTGCCTTGCACTCCGTTGTGTGCAGCCGAAACATCTCCAAAAGAGCCCCTCGGTGTGGACATAACGGGTTGATGATGATGACGTAGATTTTCCTTGAATCCTTAAATACGCGAAGCCGAAACCCGTTTGGTCAAGTTATTTTGCGGATATTATAATCGTTATCGTTCGTTATTAACTCTTGTATGTCCCCACTGCTGGAGCACGGGTCTCTTCCTGCATCGCAGGAAGGTAAGGCTGTACTCCACCACGGGGGCCAAGTCCGGGTTGGTGGAGGATTGTAAGACAGTGGCGGGCCTTACTGTCAGAAGTTATCAAGCCGCCTAAGGTCTCTGACATGGCTTAACGACTGCCATTACATGACAGCCGGCCGGGTTTACGTGCCTTGCGAAGCTTGGAAGCGCTCGGAAAAAAGCCACTAGCGGTCACGGGACGCTCACCTATCCCGTACCTGACCGCGCCTGTTGTTGCTTAACCAAGTGATTGATTCCAATCACTCGGTTCGGCTAAGCAACGAGCGCTTCTGGACATTATAATGTACGTACTGTAACGATACTTCTTTATAGTAGCTGGCAGGCGTAGCCGTCTAGCAGAGTTTTAATTATTTAAAAGAATATCGTTACGTTTTGTTTATGTATATGTCAGTCGTGTTGAGACTCGCAGCTGGGATAGGTTTTGGTGATAAAAAAGATAAATAAATAGTAAATATTGCTGCTAATTCTAGCCTTTCAATAACAATAACAATAACGCTACAGTACCTAACTCGGATCACATTATCCACTCCACTGTCACTTCCCTTCACGGCTGCCGGTCAAACAGACGGTCGGACCGACCGGCGGTAACGGTTAGCCCGCCCACGCCCTCTGCTGGCCTAGAAATGAATCAATATTAGTACCATTACTGATTCATTACAACACTTTGACCGTCAAAATGACATTAAAGCTATATTCTGTCCGTAGTAATGTTTCGTAACAGTGGATTAAACGAGATGATGCCTTCGTTTCAATTACGGTCTTTGACCTTGACTCTAGGTGGGTGTAACGGAGTTAGATTTTATTTTGAAAAGTATAATGAACGTTATACTATTTTTATTTTTAATGCACTAACCCGTGCTAGTTGGGGCTGTAAGTAATGCAATTTGCTTAAGTCAGATGTCGCTGCCTGTACATAATACAGAGAATAGTGTAAAGAGGTTCGAAATTTCACTGATGCCGTGAGTCGCCCATTGGCTCAATTGGTAGAGCGCTGGTACGGATAGCCAGAGGTTGCGGGTTCGAATCCCGGCATGGGTGAAATTTTTAGCCTCTAAATAGGTGTTTAAATAAGTATAATGAACGGTAGATAACTTGGACCGAAATCCGTAAAGTCGGGATGAGTGAGGAAGGTACAAAAATTGGTCTTTTTATTAATTGTTTAAATAATTTGAAGAATAAGTAGTGTTCTTTTGTGAAGTTACAATGGCAATTTTTTTTAAATTTATTTTTTTATTGTCTCTGAAACTTCTCAGGTCATTAGCGACTACAGTATAGTACAATAAAATTGTTATATCAACTTATAATATCCAACTAGCTTAAGAAATTGCATAGTTTGGTCCACATTGTTCAAACAGTCTCTTAGACACTTAGGAAGGCCAACAAACAATCTTTCTGTATTGTAAGTACATTGGACATTCAATCAATAAATGTTTGACAGATAGATCACTATCACATCTTGAGCATTTCCTTTTAGGTTCTTTAGTAATAAGGTGTATGTGAGTTACATTACAATGTCCTAATCTTCAACCGATAGTGCTTGTTTATGGATTTAGTCATTGCTTCAATAATTGTTTTTTGCTTTGCTTAAAATAGTATTCTTAAATCTAGTAATCTATCTGGTAGAGGAGATGGAGGAGTATGAAATAGGCTGGCTTATCGTTTATTCAACCTTGTATTCTAATCAACAACCGATGAAAGTTCTAATCTATTGATTCTAGACTAAGTTCTAAAAATAGTTGTCACAGTTGTTAAGATTTCTCATGTTCACTTTTAGATATAAAAAGTATTATAACACAAGTTATGTGTTTTTCCATTGAAATTTCATAAATATAATTGTTCGTGGCGTAGCGGTAGCACGTCTGCCTATCATGCAAAAGGTCCCGCGATCTGATCCCGGCTGGAAAAAAAAATGACAGGTCTTGGATGTTTACATGTTTGTGATGTCGTTGTTTCTGGTTCCCACGACACAGGGTATCCTAGTGTGGGGTCAGAAGCAATGTAGTTGCTTGTATATAAATGTTATGTAATATTAAGTTTATCTGGTAGCGATACCAACGCTTGTATGTCCCCACTGCTGGGGCACGGGTCTCTTCCTTCATCGCAGGAAGGTTAGGCCATACTCCACCACGGGGACCAAGTCCGGGTTGGTGGAGGATTGTAAGACAGTGGCGAGCCTTACCTACTGTCAGAAGTTATCAAGCCGGCCATAAGGCCTCTGACATGGCTTAACGACTGCCATTACATGAAAGCCGGCACCAACGGCTTAACGTGCCTTGCAAAGCACGGAAGCGCTCGGAAATATGCCACTAGCGGTAGTAACGGGACGGTCTCCCATCCTGTACCTGACCGCGCCTGTTGTTGCTTAACTCAAGTGATTGATTCCAATCACTCGTTTCCGCTAGGCCACGAGCGCTTCTTGTTATCTGGTAGGGGTGTATAAAATTGAATTGCTTATCGTTTGTTCAACCTTCTACTCATATAACTTTTAATAAAAATCAAGAGTCCTGCCAAAACAGTGAACCAGGTCATTGTAGTCGCAGTCCACGGGTCGCGTATGACACAAAACTGTCACGGGGGTAACAAACAATGGTCTTCCTCCGTTTGTCTGTCCGTCAGTCTGTCACAACCGCCCAGTAGTCGGCCAAGGCCTGGCTAGTTAGATACTTTTACTTCATTTGTTTGTTATGCTTTTCAACACTCGCGCATTGTGAAGACGACTTTGTTGGACTGCAAAATGTTCCTTCGATAAGTTCCTATTTTGATTTAGTTTTCTTCATTGAATTTCTAACGTTACAGACACTAGTCTTCGCCTACCTCTTTGGAATACAGGCACGTGTGTATCGAATGGGTTTCATAAAGTTTTTATGAAGGTCTTAAGGAGAGTTGCGATGACATTGAGGGTCGGTTTCTGAATTGAGAATTTTACTAAATAAATACTTACAGTTCTGCCAAACTCGATAAAGAATAGAGCCTTTTACTTGCTAACTATTTATTAAAAATTCCTATTGCAGCATATTTAACTAGAATCACTCAAATAACATGCATATTACCTTGTTATTTCGAAAAACTATAAAAAAATCGACATTAATTTTACGCGACAGCCCTACAGAAAAAGAAACATGGATGAAATGCAGGTGTGACTAACATTTTGGGAAATTTAGTTTATGCCAACAAGTGAAGTTTAGTCGTTTGTCAATACGTGTATATGGCATAAGTATATAGCATATTATAAGTGTGACAAAATGGCACAAGACAAAATAATAGATTGCCCCCATATCATTGTGAATTAAATCCGATAGAAATCATATGGGGGCAAGTAAAAGGTCATGTTGCTGCCAAAAATAAAACTTTTTAAATGGCTGAGCTAAATAAAGGTCCTGTTAGGTGAGGCAATAAGTAAAATTACTCCAGCAGCATGGCAACGTTGTGTTGAACACTTAATTAAAGAAAAGAAGAAAACGCCGAATTTGATTGTGTAATGGATAATGTCATTGATGAATTTATAATTCAAGTCTCCGGAGACACAAATTCATCCTCCTCTTTGGCCAGTGACAGTGATGATTAGTGTGAACATATGAATTAAAATATATACAAAGAACTTTCTTTTATTGCAATATTTGCAGTAGGTCCAATCTACTCATTTTCATAGTAGCATCTATAGGTACTTATTAACCCATTTGGACCCAAATACAAACCAGTAGTAAAATTTATAAAACTTCTTTATTTGCGTAACTATTAGGACCTAATAAGACATATTGTAACAAAAAACTAAAAAAATATAATTTCTATATAATTGAAAAAATACCGTCCTCAAATGGGGCCAATGGGCTAAAGTGTGGTGGTTTTCAAAGCACCCTTTTTCGATGCACAATGTTTTTTTACATTTTTTCTATTGCCATTGTGCTTTTTTGTGACACTTCACGCATCAGCTGGTTTGGTAGTTTCTCTGGGAAGTGTCCAACACCATCCAGTCTCATGTTTGGCACTACTGATGAGGGTTTACGACGCCTTCCATCGGGTCTTTACGTGCTTACGGTCCTCAAATATGACCGACCGATGCTCCAACGAAATTGAAGCTGGTCTAGTTGATCATCAGCAGTCAGCACGTGAAGACGCCAAGCATTAGCTACGGCCAAGTCCAGCATGTATGAAAATAGAACCCACCACTATTTCAAGACAACGGTTTCTGGACATTGCTTTTGAAACAATGGTAACATTGCAATCCTCATCTAGGGAACAGTGCAATCATTCTCATCGAAGTGAATGATATTCAGTCAGAAACAGGATGCCAAAAAAGACTTTGAAATCCTCAACAGTCACTTGGAAATCATGGTTGTTATATTTTGCTCCATACAACTTTATATATTTTATAACAATCATGTCAAAGATCTCCATGTCGAAAATCTTTTCGAAAACACTGACTAGAGTTAGGTATTTGAGCTAGTCTATAAGTTTTTCCTTTCTCTTCTGAACTTCACTCAAATTTGAAAGCATATCAACATATGAACCATCACATTTCCGCCAACGTGGGTCCTGAGTTTCAACTCGCCTATATTTTTGCAATGGTTCATCGTCACTGCTATCCCATTAATCGTTATTCCTGGACTCAAACACTTCAACAGTACCTAGGATGTCACGCGGAGGTACGTTTTGTAGGATGTTATCGTCATCCGTGAGAGCGCTTGGCGCTGGAGGTATGGCCACTATTCCGAAACTCACATCAGGATCATCTTCCTCGTTCAAAATGCTTTCAATTGCTAACTCGAGTCCTTGATACTCATTCGATAAATTGAACAATCGCCTAGTTATTATTCAGGCCGAAACTGAACCTGGAAATACAAAAAAAATAGCAATGAGCCCACTGGCCCCATTTGGGGACACCTAACTAAAATTGCTCCCACGATAGTAGTATTTACAAATATGCTTTATTTGTTATTTTTACTCCTGAGAAGAAACTATAGACAATAGAAAAACATGATAAAAAGCAAAAATATTCAATACAAATTGTAGAAAATACCGCTTACCTTTTAGCATATTTTATATTTATAGCATACTTGTCTTTAGCACGGGTTAGTGCATTAAAAATAAAAATATTATAATCATGTGGGTATAGCGATATCATTCCGATGTAAAAACCTAACTGCAAAGTAGGTAGTCGCGGCTGTAAGTGATGCAATCTACTTCAGCCAGATGTCGCTGCCTGTACGTAATACAGTGAATAGTGTAAAGAGGTTCGAAATTTCACTGATGCCGGTGAGTCGCCCATTAGCTCAGTTGGAAAGAGCGCTGGCACGGATGGCCAGAGGTCGCGGGTTCGAATTCCGGCATGGGTGGAATTTCAGCCTCTAAATAGGTTTTTAAAGTTAACTATTTACTTCGCGAAAATCTCAATTCAGAAAATGGCCCTATGTATAAAAAAATGCATGAGCTACTTTTGCTAAGACTACAACTAAAACCCGTCTTTTGGGCAAATAAGGTATTTTACTACATCCTGTATATTGAGAACTGTTGAGTAACCCAATCTAGTCCAGCCAGCAACTCAGCGTCTCTCTCGAAGTAAGGCTTTAATTGGATATTTCCCGAGTTAAAAGGTGCCAGTTGATATGTTTTAATTACATTTCTGTCCGAATCGAAGTCTAAGTAAACAGATAGAAACCAGTCTAGCGAAATGTTACGCAAATAAACTAAAGTCCTGAAGTAAATAAACCCAACTTACTTGTCTAAGTCTTCTTCTTATTTCTGTATCTCTTTATTAGTGGAGATTGGCCGTAAGCTCCGCATATTCTTCAATCAGTCAAAAAGGTTTTATTCAAAATAGCACAGAAACTGCGGCTTAATGAACGTTACAATTCAAACTAGGTGTCCATTTAAAAATCTAGATCATTTTGGAGAAAAAATGGACACAAAAACTCCAATTTTAGTCTTTTCAAAGTCCTTAATTAACAAAGGGTCTCCCCATCCAGACATTATTATTATAAAATAAAAAATCGTTTCATAATCGTTATCAACCCTTGTGTGTCCCCACTACTGGGGCACGGGTCTTTTCCTGCATCGCAGGAAGGTTAGGCCATACTCCACCACGGGGGCCAAGTCCGGGTTGGTGGAGGATTGTAAGACAGTGGCGGGCTTTACTGTCACAAGTTATCAAGCCGTCCATAAGGCCTCTGACATGGCTTAACGACTGCCATTATATAACAGCCGGCACAAACGGCATAACGTGCGTTGCAAAGCACGGAAGCGCTCGGAAAAATGCCACTAGCGGTAGTCACGGGACAGTCACCCATCCTGCACTTTACCGCGCCTGTGATGTTGTTGGTTAGCTCAAGTGATTGATTCCAATCACTCGGTTCGACTAAGCCACGAGCGCTTGCCGTACTAGATTATTCTGCTCCAAATATTAAAACACTCAAGTGCAGATACGAAACCCTAAGCTCAGCCATCAGGTATTCATAGATCACTGTAAATAATCCGACAAATCCGGTCTGGCCGATAAATCTGGTGCGGGATCGAAATTTGTCATTTTGTTCTACTAATGGCTTATAGTGGTGTACTTTCGGCACAAACTAAATGCAACAAAAGCCTGTATAGTCTATTAGCTATTAGAATATACCTTGGGCTCTAGAGTAGGCTTCGGTTTTCGCCAATTTTCGTCGGTTTTCGTACTGATGATCGAGATCTGATTTTAAAATTAAGTGTCATATTAATTAGTTCCGATATTTCTATTACACGAATAAATCCGATTCCATCCGATAGTAGCAGAGGTATATTCTAAAAGCTAACAGACTCTATGTCCGCACATACGTGCTGTCGAATATGATGATATCACCATATCAGCACGTGTCTCTTCCTGCATCGCAGGAAGGTTAGGCCGTACTCCACCACGGGGGCCAACTCCGGGTCAGTGCAGGATTGTAAGACAGTGGCGGGCATTACTGTCAGAAGTTATCGAGCCGCTCATAAGACCTCTGACATGGCTTAACGACTGCCGGTACATTACAGCCCGACGTAACGTGCCTTGCGAAGCACGTAAAAGTGCCATCTATCGCCTAACCGCGCCAACTGTTACTTAACTATATAACTTACTTAAATATATTTTTTATTGTGTATTTATGTTAATTATTTGTATTTAGCTGTCGATAACTATTATGTACGCTGTTGTGTATTGCGTGTATTCATTTATATGTTTGTAATAATCTTGTATATTTGTACATTTACTTCCTTCTCCTTCCATCCAAAGGTTGTCTGGAAGAGATCACTTTTAGTGATAAGGCCGCCCTCTGTACTCTTAAGGTGTTCTCTATCTATCTTTCCATCTTAACCCAAGTGATTGATTCCAATCACTCGGTCCCGCTAGGTCACTACCGCTTTAAGACCATTATTATTTGCACCATACACTTCGTTGTCCTTCTGTGGCAAGCGTTGCAGAGTTAGGCAATATTTCTGCCCGACGGATTATTTAAATCACACCTACCCGGGCTCAGTAAATATTCACAAAACTAAATTGCCATAAAGTTACTACAGGTTTACATTGATACGCTGGTGTCTTGCAAAAGTCTGTCTTGGCTACTGCGGTTATCCAGCCGTAGCTCTTATTACGGGGCCATAAGTGCGAGAATTGAACGAAGTGGTATTTGTATCCTATTTACAATTTAGATGGTCAAAAGGTCAGTTATTGTAGTTTTAGCGAACGACTTCTTAATTACTCGTTAAAGGTAACACTACAATACTAAACATTATATTCAAATATGTTCCATGTGGACTGTGAACGTAAACGTCGTTAGAAAACCTGAGTGTCTGAGGTGTACAAATGCCTCAGCGTCTGAAATTGGCCGTCCGCGGTGGGCACGCCTGGTAATTAAGCCTATAGTCTCTTTCTGAGGGAAGGACTGTGCCTTGCAGTGGGGCGTATATAGGCTAGATAAAAAGACTTGTAACTGTTTGATTAACGGCCAGTTTCTGAACTGAGAATTTTGTTAAGTAAATACTTAACTGTAGAGCGGTTTCGGGATTGAGAATTTCGTTAAGTAAATACTTAACCCAACCCAAATTCTTCCCGCGGGTGTCGTAAAAGGCCACTAAGGGACACAAACCGGGGAGTGGGCAGTAGCGCCCCTTGCAGTACAATTCCACCGAACTGCGATCCCCAACCCGCATGCCCAGCGTGGTGATTATGGGTATTACCCCCCGATGATGGCACAACCTTGCGCTCATTAGGGGAGGGCTATGTCCAGCAGTGGACTAATATAGCCTGAAGAAGAAGGCCACCACGATTCAGGCCCGACCTTGTGTGGTGGCTACTGCTAATGTCGTAGTCATAGCCAAACGTGTGTGTTAATAAATTTATTTTCCTTTTTTTTATTTTCAAATGTAATGTTAGTTTTTGCCCCACCAGCTTCGTAGTTATGAGATGATTCATATTATACTATTTTTATTTTTAATGCACTAACCCGTGCTAAGGACAAATTAAAAAATCTATTAAGAGGCTAAAACTTTCACCCATGCCGGGATTCGAACCCGCAACCTCTGGCTATCCGTGCCAGAGGTTGCGGCATGGGTGAAATTTTTAGCCTCTAAATAGATTTTTAAGTGATTCATATTGTTATCACCTCTACGGGGAAAGAGAAACGGGTGGGTGACCCTATCTCAGTGACTCACGCGTACGCGAAAAAACATGTATGTCTTGCTACTTCCTATCAACTTGTGCACTGTGCGAAACAAATTAGGTTTTTGAAGACTTAACATGCCTCTACAGGTTTGCCTCTATCCTCATAAGCACTGAAGGTAACAGTTACTTCAAGTCTTCTAAAACTACGTTGGTTTTGAAGAACTTTTTCTTCTTTTTGTCCAAAAAACGATGAGGAAAATATTGGACCCGGAACAGTAAGTTTTCCGGACTTCCTTCTAAATCATTGGGTGTGAATTAAGAAAGTTATTGTAGGATAAAATAAAAATATTCTTTGTTGTAAAACAGAGCATATATTTTAAAACATGTAAAGATACAAAGTACAATTGGCGGCTTTATTGCTAAAAGCAATTTCTTCCAGACAGCCTTACGACGGAAAGTTGCTGAAGGAAATAAGAGACGGGTAGTCGGTGCAAATATGAACATAATAGACTACTTATATAATTAACAATATACCTACGTAAACAGTTACATATATAGTTATGATAAACTTACATAAATACGTTATAATAACAATCTACGCGATGAGGAAACAAATACAATATAACAACATAATAGGACCGCAGCGCTTATGAGGTTAAAGGTTACTGACAAGAACTTAGACTGCAGGTTTGCTAAAAGTAATTCGAATGGTGGCGTGGTGGCCGGGTCATCTTTCTCCCTCTAAAATGGTTGGGACTGATGATGGCTGACCACTGCTTCAGATGGCAAATGTAAGTGTTGTAGCTACCAATCGTTTTACCTTCATTCTTACGAAATTTAAATATGGCAAGGACCCGTATAACCCGTCATCGGCCCGTCAGAACCTAACCTAACCTAACCCCAGGTCCGTGGGACCCAACGCCCGTCGGTCCCCTGTCCCCTCGTCTCCGGTGCCAATTACGGGCGGGTCGCGGGATTATCGCTGCGCAAGCGCCGCCGGCTGGCGCGGTAGGGTGACCGTGCTGTGGTGACAGTGCGAATAACTGGTTTGGGACGTTTTATAAGTGTTGAAGTTGAAGGTGTATTTATTTTATATGTAATAATAATATACTTAGGCCGACTTGCGTGACATTTCGCTTAACTTAACTTTAAATAAAATTAACTAAACACGTTTTCTCTGCTAAATTTCTTTAAGCTAATCATAATCAGAATCGTCTTGCACAACACTTGTCATTCCGTTATTTAGCTAAATATAGTTATGGACGAATGCGTGTCGGTAAAGCAGACTTTACGTGCCGTTTTACGTCTGAACTTATTTCCGCTGACAAAAATGAAGTTGGTTAGAGATAAAAATCTGCATGGAACGAAACAAGTTACAAAAAGACAACAAAACTTTCAAAATGTCAATTTGCGCAACACCTGTTCCTTATATTTTGTTTGGTTCTTTGTTTGAAAATCAACTTCTCGAAGCACACCAAACAAAGAGTTTATGAAAATAACCTCACTTCTCATATTGACACTGAACAGCTGTGAAAGTAAGATGGCGCTAACTATGATTAGCAGAGTTAAATAGCCAATCTCGGCTGTTTAAATATGACAGTCGCCTAAACATAATTAAGAACAAAATGTTTGTTGTGCAAGTCGTTAATGTTAGTTAAGAACCTAATTTTGATTAACTCGTTTTTAAACAATATTTAAAAGCGTTACGCAAGTCGCCCTTAAACTTAAATTGCACACTTTGACTAGTATACATTAGAGATAGTGCCCTCGGTTTTGGAGAAGTGGAAGCCAGGAGATCCATAGCACGGGGTAAACCTATTTTGGACTCCTGTCTCCTAGTACCTACATAATGTAACATTGTAATAATAATGGGTTACTAATTTTAAGTGTAGGTAATGGAGAAAATAAATATATTTGTGTTTGTAAGATAGTTAATGTATAAGTGGGTATAGTAATATATTTCCATCGTACTTACTAGGTATACGTAAATGTACTTAAAATAAAAATATAAGTACTACTTTAGGTAGTGAACTTTAGATCGTTCCGCATTCAGACTCGAAAGCTTACACCAAAGCTTTCTTGTGTAAATGCGGAACGAACTCTAAAAAACAAATGTAAAAAAAATTACTAAGCCTTTTTTTTCACTGCTGGACCTTAATTTTCGCTATTTAAACATCGTGTGCCAATCTGGTGTGCGTGGTAATTAAACCTCTCTCTCTCTCTCACACAGAGAAGACCTGTGCTCTGCAGTAGGACTTTTACGGGCAACATAAAAAACAACAATGTTGCACTCAGTTATCTTTACATTGGTACAGTCCGTTAGCTTTTAGAATATACCTCGGGCTCTAGAGTAGGCTTCGGTTTTCGCCATTTTTCGCCGGTTTTCGTACTGATGATCGAGTTCTGATTTCGAAATTAAGCGTCATATTAGTTCCGATTTCGAAATTAAGTGCCATATATTAGTTCCGATATTTTTATTACACGGATATATCCGATTCTATTGTCCCTTTCCCGTCCCAATTCCGTATCACCCTACCGCCACAATCACGATCGCCCCGCGGCGATCCACAAAGCAATCGCGACAACAAACGTTGCGCGCGCGCATCTCCACTGCCCCCCTCTCGCTTGCGCCTGCGCAACGACGCATCGCCCCGTTTCGCTCGCACCAAGGGGGTTAATTAATTGCGATTGCGTTTATTTAACACCACGCAATTGGCTTCTTGATGATTTGTATCGAGTTAAAACTGAATACAAACAATGGATAGATTTACGTACGGTTTCTCGTTTCATCATCAACCTATTATGTCGCGATTATTTATTAGGTAAAAATTAATTACCTTATTTCCCGACGTTTCGGCAGCGTTGACCCGTTTAATATATAACTATGTATGAGAATCGCGGATCATTAAGAAATACCATTATGTCCCAACCGAGGGGCACGGGTCTGTTCCCTGAAAAACGTATGAGCAATAATCCACCACGGGGCCCAAGTCCGGATTCGTGGAGGCTCGTAAGACTAGTGGCTGGTCTCGTATCTTCTTCAGGCTATAATGTAGTCCACTGCTGGACATAGCCCTCCCCCAATGAGCGCCATAGCGCCCTGTCTTCAGCTTGCCGCATCCAGCATCTGTCTGGTAGGTACCTATATTACCCATAAAATATTTATCTACTGTCCGGTGCGGCATTTACTGATAGCAGCGATGGCGCAGTGGTGACTCGGAAACGAGATACCCAGGTTAGAATTCCAGTGGGGACATGTACCGAAGACTTTGTTTTCTAATTTATGTACATCTGTGAAGTTATAGTACCAAAACCACAGTGAAGGATAACATTGTGAGGAAACCTGAGTGCCTGAAGTGTTCAACTACCTCAGCGCTTGAAATTGCCAATCCGCGGCGGGCACGCGTTGTAATTAAGTCCATACGAGAGTGTGCAGAGAGAGCTCTGAGAGAAGCCCGTGCCCTGTAGTGGCATGTTTATGGATTACATAATTATAAAGCAAAGTTTAGCCAAACATGTAATTTGTAAGCATGTATTTTTATACTAGGACTTAGTGGTCTGAACAAATGATTATTCTGTAATAATTATCTCGTAAAAAAGCATTGAGTGATGTTTATTTACTACTTTTGTCAACCATACAAAGATAATTAATTTCGTTATCTAACACCAAAAGTCATTGACACCGCGATGCTTTGCTCTCTAGCACGGGTTACGATATTTCGCAGCGATTGTCAGCTGCGATGGTGGTGTAATGGTCAGCATAGTTGCCTTCCAAGCAGTTGATCCGGGTTCGATTCCCGGCCATCGCAGGTTCTTTTTGTACTTTTTTTTTCTTTTTATTTACATCCTAATTTGTGCAGATGAATGTTTTTTGCGTTTGGTGTCACAAACCGCTATTTATCGTCCTGGTAACCTTAAATTGCAGACAATGGCGTTGTTATTTGTGGTTATTTGATCAACAACAATGTACCGTTTCCTTACTGTGTTATGCCAATGAATTGACAGTGAGTTTACAATGGAAGTAATGCGTAAAATAGTTTACAGTTGTATCTTACTGGATCTCTTTGATCGATAATTTTTTTGAGAGTTCTGTGATTCTATTGTGAATGACTCATAGGATTTTGGTTTCGAGAGTCATCTGAATACGTCTACTGGGTTATGTCAAGGTGAACTGATGCAATTCGCAACAATGACGTATGGCTTATCGAATATGTGTGTCTACTGAGGTCTGGCCGCAGCATTGGTGTTTTCCTACTTTTTTAAGAATTAGTACAGTCTATTTATTCTTAATTGTCCAATTTAGTAAACAAGATTCTACCCTTAAACTGTGACTTTTTAGTCCAAAACTGCCATATTTCCATAAATGAAGTACCTTGGAACACTCTTTTAGATAACAAGCTGCCAATTTTATAAACATAGTTCATGAATTTGCGAGAAAATGTCTAGTTTAGGCATCTAATCTCAATTTTAAGGTTAGAATCTTGTTTACTAAATTGGACAAGTAAGAATAAGTAGACTGTAACTGTTATATTTATGTATCAAAATAATGTGCCTAGCGCCCTCTGGTGGCTTGTGATGTAACGCGTCCTTTTTTCTAAAATAAAACTGCTTGACAACAAGTCGATAAGCAAACGCCATTGCGTTTACTTTGCAGTCCAATATTTCATTAGGTTTTGGGCCCAGTCGCGATTGGACGTCGATTCTCAGATCAGAATCCGAACTTCTTTAACATAGCCTACTAGCTGGCGCCCGCGACTGCGTCTGCGCAAGATTAGTATTTCGAGTCGCTTATATATACGAATTTCGGATTTGTAGGTAATGATTATGTTATTTTTAATGCACTTACCCGTGCTAAGGACCATTTTAAAAACCTATTTAGAGGCTACAAATTCCACCCATGCCGGGGTTCGAACCCGCGACCTCTGGCTATCCGTGCCAGAGCTCTTTCCAACTGAAAGGTAATATTCGTTTAAGTTATTTCTGCGTTTTTAGTGCCTTAGTGTGCAGAAGTCGGTTTTAATATTTTATTTAAAAAAAAAAAAACAATTAATTTTGTTTACGTTGCAATCAATTTATAATTTCATATTTGACTTGTTGACCTGACTCACCAGCATACTAGTGGCAGGCGTTCGAGAAGTTGCGAGAACGGCCGACGTAGAGGTTGCGTGAACGTGCCAATGTCGTTCGTTGACTTCCGAATCTACCCATCGAAGCCTTATTATTGACTCACGGGTCAGCATAAGAGCATAAGGCTAATCTGGTCAACGTTTATACATATAAATTGGAAAAATGCCACCAGCGGTTGTCACGGGACGGTCACGCATCCTGCACCTGACCGCGCCGTTTGTTGTTTAACTCAAGTGATGCATTCCAATCACTCGGTTCTATGAGCGTTTCACAAGGCCGGCGTCGGCCAACAAAATCTCCAAACATATTCCTGTAGAAGAAAAAAAAGTTTATAAGTGAAAATATTTTACTTAGGTACCATAAAGTAAATGGCTAAATATGCAAATATTTAAAAACCTATTTAGAGGCTAAAAATTTCACCCATGCCGGGATTCGAACCCGCAACCTCTGGCTATCCGTACCAGATGCAAATATTGTAAAAAAATAAAATATCGAATGTAAATGTTATGTTATGTTATTTTATTGTAAAAAGGAAGGGGCTCAACATATTGCTATAAATGCATGCATAGGCAATAGCGCTGATTTTCAGCCCGTCCTGTTATTTGCATTTTAAGAAACTTAATTGCACAAAATATGTATAATTATGTATTTTTAATATAGCCCAACGCACCAACAATTTTATATAAATAACTAGCTGACCACCGAACTTCGTACCGCCGATTCTTAAATTTTTTTTATTTTTTTCTTCGTAAAAACCATCCTCGTAGGTACTTCAAGGAATATTCTAAAAAAAGAATCAGCGAAATCGATTCAGCTGCGATCATGATTTGCGCTTACCAACACATTCAGCGATTCATTTTTATATTATAGATGATGTGGTTTACAATATATAAACTCATGATAAAAAATTATACACTAAAATAATTTTTAAAAGAACAATAGGTAGAGATATTTTTTTTTAGAAATAAAGGTCACCAACCTTTACCGGGCTGGTGTCAACGCCCAACGTACAGGGAAGTAATTACCCACCGGGAGGGAGAACAGTTTCCTTCATTTAAACCAAAATAAACGTAAACATTTTAGCTGCAATTGTACCAAGACAGCGCAAGGTGCTCTCCTCCGAAACTGACACTTGAATTTGTAAAGTACACACGTACAAAAAATATGTTTAGTACACTTTGTGCCAAAAGGGCTACTATAATATTAAGGATTATTTAGATGAAAATGATGTCCGGAATTAAAGTCAGTACAATGCATAAGTTCTATGTTTTAATATTATAGTAGCCCTATGATAATTAGTTAAAATTTGATAATTACGAACTCTAACTAAATAGAGTATGTTTGGGGTTTTGTGTCCATTTTTTCTCCAAACTGATCTAGATTTTGAAATGGACACATAGTTTTATTTGTAAGTTTCAAAAAATCACAGGTTTTGTGCAATTTTGAATACTATACGATGCTTTTTGTTTGCTTGAATCAAATCAACTCAAATCAAATCAAATCTCGACTGCATATCACACGCGCAGAAGAAATTTTATTGTCTTGTGTTTAGCATTAAAAAGTTAAAATTACTTTGCTGAATTCCGCCAAATTTTTGGCGGAATTCAGCAAAGTAATTTTAACTTATGGATTTCCGCAAAGTAACGCCTGATTCTATACAATGTCTTGTGTTTTTTTATGTAGCCAATATTCTCCTAAGCCCTGGTGTCCTAGAAATAGGAAATCACGAATAACGTTCTTAATTTACACCCAATGATTTAGTAGGAAGTCCGGAAAACGTACTGTTCCAGGTTCAATATTTTCCTCATCATTTTTTGGACAACAAGAAAAAAAAGTTCTTCAAAATCTACGTAGTTTTAGGAGACTTGAAGTAACTATTACTTCCAGGGCTTAGGAGGATATACATCCCACAGCAGGGCACAGGCCTTCTCCCAGAGAGAGAGAGTATGGGCGTAATTACTGCGCGTGCCCACCGCAAATTGGCATTCCAAGCGCTGGGTTATTTGCTTTTGAAGCTGGAGTATTTCCGATATATAATGCGTCTCCTTCAGTAATAAGTACAGTCTCCTTCATATCCTACAAGGAAAGATTCCAGGATGAAAATGACCTGCGAGACCAAAGATATCATGGCCTGCGATAATGGTTTAAACAGAGTACCAATTCCTTGTTCATATTTGCAACCTCGAAGAATAAGATAGCCTAAGTGGTTGCTAACCTCCGATAGGAGACGGTACATAAATAAAAAGGAGAATAGGTACTTGAACACCTAAGAAAATAAGGTTTCCGCACGATTTTATCCATCACCGTTAGCGAGTGGTATTGCTACTATTACTGTAGGGATGTTTCACTTGAAATTTAAGGTTGAAAGTTTTATAGCGAAGTTATTTGAATATATTTTTTTCTCTCAATTTCTGTCCAGGGATCTTTGTCGAACAATGTTTGGAATAAGCGGGCATTCGTTTGTTTGATTTCTTAAATTTAAAAAAGAAACAATATTGTAAAACGTGGATACGGAGCTGGATGTGCGATTAACACAAGGCACTTTGTACTTCGGTTGTCGTCCCTAATAAAGAAAATAAAATAAATATACTTTACAAATGTAAATAACTTAGAAAACAAAATCATTGGTGCATGCCCGCACTGGGAATGGAATCTGGGTCTTTAAGTTCCAACACCATTGTTCTATAGACAGACCGACTTACAAACATGGCGAAACTAGAACGACTCCTTGTTGGCTATGGAACCCTAAAAATGAAAATAAACACATTTGTCATTGAATCTACAGCCAGTACGGAAGAGAGCAACCACATAGTCCAACACTTCACCAGCAATTACGAGCCACGTGATGTAGAAGGCAGAGGACTCCATATAAGGGCTGGTCCGACAGCCCGCCTGCCTCGGCTTCGACTGGTGACCTCTTGTCCTGTACTCTATGAAGGGCTAGCTATACCACCAGAAGCGTCAGCCCAGCTAGGGAAGTCAGGGCCGCAATTCTGGCTGGTGGGATCTGGTCCCTAAGTCTTAGTATGACGGGGTAGGCCACCAGGAGCATTCGTGACGCTGCAGCAGTCAGGGTTGATGGCAAGGTCACCGCTTCGACGCCTGCTGGGGTTACTGACTGGTGGTGTTTTTGAGAAAAATAAGAAAATAAATAGTGAGAGTATTCTAAAGGGAAAGCTTGCCACCAAGCAGAGCTTGATTTATGTTAAACTTGGTTCTTTCATCACTGCGTTACTGGCTGACCGGCAAACGTTGTTTTGCCATATTAATTGGCCTATGACCTATTCTCAGACCCAACAAATATACACAAAAACATTCATAAGAATCGGTGAAGCTTCAGCGTATTAAGTTATTTCAAAACTTAGATGTAACACCAATATTTGCTAGTATCGACATCTAATCGTCATAGTAACTATGAATTGTAGTTTAATGTAAGGCCTAGCGATGCGCGATTATGATTGAAATTATAAGTCGACTAATCTCAAACTTCCGTGCTTCGCAATTCACGGTAAGCCGTTGGTGCCGGCTGTCAAGAATGAAACGAAATGAATGAAATGGTTTATTCAAAGTCATGTAATGGTAGTCGTTAAGCCATGTCAGAGGCTTTATGGGCGGCTTGATAACTTCTGACAGTAAGGCCCGCCGCTGTCTTACAATCCTCCACCAACCCGGACTTGGCCCCCGTGGTGGAGTATGGCCTATACTTCCTGCGATGCAGGAAGAGACCTATGCGCCAGCAGTGGAGGAATTCAAGGGTTGATATCGAATCTCAAACTAACTAACGTTCGTATTCGACTTCAATATTAGTTTTATACTAATCCTGATAATCGAATTGTTTTTTTTATGGTACTGGAGGCTAAATCCCGAATCGTTCCGATTCACGACGGAAGTGCCCGAGTCGACCAAATATTCATCTGCTTGAATGATTCCCGAGTGGGCCCGAGTTGCGGCGGAATGACACGAGTCGACAATTAGTGGTACCGGCTAGACCACAGAATGAGTCACTAATCTGGGTGTATAATTCGACCGAATAGTGGAATAGTGAAAAATACATATTAAAAGGATTGACAACACTAATTTAGTTTTATAAAACAAATTAGATTACCAATATTCCCAATAAAATAAAAGATTATAATACTGCTATCAGCCATTTTGACTGAAACACCAATAACACCGCGTGACGTCACGCTTAGGTAAACATTTGTTTACTTTCTTTGGCTGCGCGTAGACACATTTGACGTTTGATGTTTTTTTACCTAGGCGTGATATTAGATTCGACGCTATAACACTGCGAGCTGTTTCTCCACAAATTTCAAATAATTTTAGAAAAATAGATTCGTAAAACTTTACTTTATTACTGAAATATAGGTTCTTTTTGTAAATATTAATGGGTCCCTACATAATGAAAAAGGATTTAAAAATGTTGTCATGCCTATTATTGCCGTGTCAAATAATTTCTTAAGTGTCATTCATAATCGTTCATCTTTAATGGGACCCAAATCATGATCATGACCTTCTTTTCGCGCGTAAATCGTGTGAAGAGCTGTCAGAGCCGATGAGTCAGGTGAGTGAACTTCCTTCCCTTATGCGACTCATTTCTTGATCCCATTCTGGCAAGTTCCGCTATCGAGAACGCTCCAAAACGACCGACGTCAAGGCCGACCCACTGAGTTGAGGCTTATCTTGTACAGGGTGTTGCAGACAGGACCGAATATACTATTTGGGTCTTTGTGGAGCGTACTTAGAAGTATTTTTAAGCAATTAGATATCATCAAATCAGTAGATTTGAATCCGGTTTTTATCGGGCGGATCAACATCATAAAAATCATTACACTATTTTTATTTTTAATGCACTAACCCGTGCTAAGGAACAAATTTAAAAACCTATTTAGAGGCTAAAAATTTCACCCATGCCGGGATTCGAACCCGCAACCTCTGGCTATCCGTACCAGCGCTCTACCAATTGAGCCAATGGGCGACTCACGGCATCAGTGAAATTTCGAACCTCTACAATATTCTCTGTATTACGTACAGGCAGCGACATCTGACTTAAGCAAATTGCATTACTTACAGCCCCGACTACCTACTTTGCAGTTAGGTTTAACATCGGAACGATATCACTGTACCCACATGATTACACTATTTTTATTTTTAATGCACTAACCCGTGCTAAGGAACAAATTTAAAAACCTATTTAGAGGCTAAAAATTTCACCCATGCCGGGATAGCCAGAGGTTGCGGGTTCGAATCCCGGCATGGGTGAAATTTTTAGCCTCTAAATAGGTTTTTAAATTTGTTCCTTAGCACGGGTTAGTGCATTAAAAATAAAAATAGTGTAATCATGTGGGTACAGTGATATCGTTCCGATGTTAAACCTAACTGCAAAGTAGGTAGTCGGGGCTGTAAGTAATGCAATTAGCTTAAGTCAGATGTCGCTGCCTGTACGTAATACAGAGAATATTGTAAAGAGGTTCGAAATTTCACTGATGCCGTGAGTCGCCCATTGGCTCAATTGGTAGAGCGCTGGTACGGATAGTCAGAGGTTGCGGGTTCGAATCCCGGCATGGGTGAAATTTTTAGCCTCTAAATAGGTTTTTAAATCATAAAAATCACATACTAATTACATAATTATAATTATGGTGATCATAATAAAAACGATATATTTACTTAATGACCGTCAAAGCTGTTAGTTTCACAATCAATAGATTATTTTGAGAAGAAGCTAACAGAGAAACTTCTGTTACAAAATGAAAATGTATGAACATTATTTTCTTTTGCACTTTTGTAGTAGTTCTTTAAGATAACATAAGAATATTCTTTATAGTACACTGGAAGCACAACAAATAAAAAAAAAATGTACATAGTACAATTGGCGGCCTTATCGTAAAGTAGTAAAAGTCAAGATAAAGTTAGAAGCCTTCTTTTCGAGGCTATACATGTTACATTCTTAAAATGTAAAAATTACTTATTCCGCCAAAAATCCCACAAGCACCATACGGTTAGTTAATGTACCGCCCTCCCTCCCTCGGTGCCAACCCTATTTACACCATTTTTTTATATTTCTTTAATTCTGTCTAGCATTTTCATAATTATAAAATTACTTAACGCCTTTTTGAAGGAAATCTCAAAAATCAGTGACGTAATTTTAAATTTATAAGATAAGAAGATAAGATAAGAATATTCTTTATTGTATACCGGAAAAATAGTTACAAAAACGGCAGATACAAAAGATCAAATACAATTGGCGGCCTTATTGCTAAAAGCAATTTCTTCCAGGCAACCTCAAATTGGAGAATTTGCCGAGGAGAAATAGATACGGGTAGCCGGTGCAAATACGAATATATACGAACTTAGATATAAAAATAAAATATATTCTAAAAATGGGTGATGAAGAAAATTTATCGTGTGTGGGTGATATTTACAATGATTATTTACATTTGGCAGTTCCACTTCTAATCATCATCTATTATTCATCCTTAGCATGCATCATCGGCTGTCATATAATGGCAGTCGTAAAGCCATGTCATAGGCCTTTTGGGCGGCTTGATAACTTCTGACAGTAAGGCCCGCCACTGTCTTACAATCCTCCACGAACCCGGACTTGGCCTCCGTGGTGAAGTGTGGCCTAACCTTCCTGCGATGCAGGAAGAGACCCGTGCCCCAGCAGTGAGGACTTACAAGGGTTGATTACGAATGATGCATCATCCAGCATTGTCTTCACAACTTTAAAATTTTCCCATTTAACGCTATTATAGATTTCCGCAAACTAACGTCTGATTCCATACAATGTCACATCCTGTACAACAAATAGTATTTATGTCAATTTATAACGACGATCATAACATAAATCCTTGATAGAATCAGTCGTTTAATTCAACAGGTCCAATGGAAGGTTTTCACCATATTAGGTAGCACATGCGTGATCCTTGCGCCGATAGAATTGGAAAGGAACAAACGAGGCTACAGCGAAACCAGGAAGACCATAAGCAGCCCACTTCGGTTCTATTCGATGTACAAGTCGTGCTAACAAGGCCGCTTTAACTGCGAATATTATTGACAGGCATCAATCAATGAATAGCCTTATAGGGCGCGAAATAAATGTTGTGGTTTTCTTAATAAATACGAGTAAAATGGCGCGATGCGGATGCGGTGGTGACAGAAAGGTTCAGTTTCTGACATTGCTATTAAAGTGTGTTTCTTTTTGAAATTGGGAACTTGAACGTGAACAAAGCTCCTTATTGTGTTTGGTTGTAAATCAATATTTTACTTAAGATATGCAGTGAACGCGAAGAACCGACAGCCGTTGGAGTAAACGTGTTCTTGAGTGGAGACCGCGACTCGGTAAACGTAGTGTAGGACGCCCTCCGACCAGGTGGGATGACGATTTGGGAAAACTGCTGGCAGATGCTGGATTCGGCAAAGTGAAGACAGGGCGCTATGGCGCTCATTAGGGGAGGGCTATGTCCAGCAGTGGACTACATAATATAGCCTGAAGAAGAAGAAGAGGATGCAGTAAACACTAAACGTGAATTTAATTTCTGTGAGTTGGAATAATTTTCAGTGAAATTCGTCAAAAGAACATCGAGTAAATAAGGATAAACTATTACATTTTCATTTCTGCTTGTTTACATAGTCCACAATTTCTATTGACGGTGATTTTACTGCGTTTCTTGGATACAACAATGCGTCGGTTCTAATGCAAGAGCAAATTGAATAGTATCCATATTTATAGTATAAGGATTTAAGAGCTTTTATTTCAGAAACGCACTAAAGTATCGGACTTAATCAGACTAAAGACACGCCAGCTGTCAAACAAATGCTTACATATTAACGTTAGGCTGAATACAGCGGACAGTTACAAAATAAGGCATTTTAACCTAAGTATATGATTCTTCTAATAGGATTTGACTGCTCTAATACGCCCCTACTGGGGGCGTGTCACATTTGTATAAATAGTCTCAGTCTGGGTGTATTTCCATGTTTGTGATGTCCTTGACTGGTTACCATCAGTGTAACCTAGTTGGTTCCAGTGCAAGTTATTGTGTTATGTGGAAATTACCCGGAAATTCAATACTCAATAATTTATTCCATTCCACAAGTATATACAGATGATATAACAAAAAACATGAATATTTGTGGACCCTGTAGGGCACGCAACATTACAAATTATAGGAGGCCTTTATCAAGGCTTATCACATTTTAATTCTATATTGTATTATTATCAAACACTAGCTGACTCAGAAAACTTCGTACCGCCTAACAGTCGATTCTTTAAATTTTTTTATTTTTCTCTACGCAAGAACCATTCTCGTACTTCAAGGAGTATTCTAAAAAAAGAATTAGCGAAATCGGTACAGCTGCTCTCGAGATTTGCGCTTACCAATATATTCAGCGATAAATTTTTATATTATAGACCCAGCGAACTTCGTACCGTCTAACACTCGATTCTTTAATATTTTTTGATTTTTTCTATCCGTAAGAACCATCCTCGTACTTAAAGGAATATTCTAAAAAAAGAATCAGCGAAATCGGTTCAGCTGATCTCGAGATTTGCGCTTACCAACCCATTCAGCGATTCATTTTTATATTATAACTAGCTGACCCAGCGAACTTCGTACCGCCTAAAAGTCGATTATTTAATTTTTTTTATTGTTCTCTCCGTAAGAACCATCCTCGTACTTCAAGGAATATTCTAAAAAAAGAATCAGCGAATTTGGTTCAGCTGCTCTCGAGATTTGCGCTTACCAACACATTGAGCGATTAATTTTTATATTATAGAGATAGAGATAGATAATTCTGTTAAAATTTTATACATGACATTAGGATTATTATTATTACACATATATTAATTTTCTTTTGCCTACAATATTTGATTCAAAAACTGGTCTGGATTAAAAGACGGATCACAATCGCGGAGTTTCACAATGCTAAGTAAATAATGGATACTCTGTGCAATAAACTAGGCGTTGCAAATAAATTCAGTGACATATCACAATTCATATTTCGCAAGCTCATTACTTGAAGCGATACCATCCAAGGTTGTAAGGCGATTTACCAAAATTTTGGTTGCTTACCCGTGAAGGAAATATTAGGCGTATTCAGGTCACCAATGCGCGCTTAGTTTGAGATGCGGTTGCAAATCATAAGCTGGTCTATGCAACGAGGATCATTTTTTTTCATCTGATTATTATTGTAGCGCTATTTTGAGTTGAGTTTCTACTTTAATAGAGTCAGAATGTAATGAATGATATACTCAGAGGTCATTTCACAATTTCTTGATAATTCAAAAACTATTTAGAGGCTAAAAATTCCACCCATGCCGGGATTCAAACCCGCGACCTCTGGCTATCCATGCCAGCGCTCTTTCCGACTGAGCTAATGGGCTACTCACCGGCATCAGTGAAAATTTCGAACCTCTTTACAATAATCTCTGTATTACGTACAGGTATCGACATCTGGTTGAAGTAATTTGCATCACTTGCAGCCCCGAGTACCTACTTTGCAGTTAGGTTTTTACATCGGAATCTCGGATCTCTTGATAAGATAAGCACTAAGCCTTCGAATCTTTTGCGTCTACGCATTCAATTCGCATGGACGAGATTGATCGGCTCCCTGGATGTATTTATCGGACATCGCAGGAGTTGATGGACGAGGGCCGTGCGCATGCGCCGATGGGGGTCGATTGTGGGATTATTGCTTCAAACGAACACAACCTAGACTTGCGAGACAAATGGACTAGGCCGCTGAAGATGAAGTTACCACCCACGACTTCGTAAGGTACTTTGATCGATGCAGGCTGCAGTGGTAAAGTTATGATGAAGCGGTATTCTTGCAAATGTGTAGAGTAGAAAACGAATTATTCATACGAGCAGGGACCAACACACTATACACAGCCTAATATTAACATTCAATTCAATTTTTTGCGATAAATTACAGTAAATAGTTATTAAGTGGGTATTATTCATATTAACATAACATTTACATACAAGCACATACATTGCTTCTGGCCCCACACTAGGATACCCCGTGTAGTGGGAACCAGAAACAACGACATCACAAACATGTAAACATCCAAGACCTGGGTTTTTTTTTATCCCAGGCGGGATTCGAAATTCTATTTTAGTTTCCGTTAGCAACTTTCTATTTTAAGGTTGTCATGAAGAAATTGCTTTTAGCAATAAGGCCGCCAATTGTACTATGTACCTTTGTGATTATTTTGTATTTTTTGTTTTTTCCAGTATGCAATAAAGTTTGTACTTTTCCTATCTTATAGAAAGTACATGTGTAATTTTACCGAGGCGGCGCGGCAATATCATAATGTGTTGTTATCAACCCTTGTTGTCCCCACTGCTGGGGCACGGGTCTCTTCAATATCATAATAATATTATTATTAAACAATTCACCAAGGATATGACTAATAATATAACTCTAATATGACTAAATATTGGCATTTTTTCGGAGCGCTTCCGTGCTTCGCAAGGCACCTTGAGCAATGGGGAGAAAAACTGCTTTTTTATCCCGGCAGAGGGCGAATGATCGACTAAGCCTAAATATAATGTCAAAGCTGTCAAACGCCATACATTTTTTTTGTTTACTTATTTGTTTTCTTGTATAGTTAACAAAATGACGAACTGTGCTGCACGTGGTTGTCAGAATAAAGGTATTCATATGTTTCCCAAGGATTTTAAAAGAAGAAAGTTGTGGGAGAAGGCCATGAGAAGAAAAAAATTGGACAGCCTCTCAAAACTGCTTTTTTACCAAAAACAGAAGCTTTCCGTTTTCTTAACTCTTCCTTTAGCTGCGGCACGGTCATCATGGAGTACATTTTATTAGTAAATATTAAGAAAAAAAAACTCAACACGAATATCAACAACAAGCTAATGGCGGCGTATTGGGCCTACTCGCCGGTGGCGACATCTGGAATCAGCTTTGCGTTTTCCTCCCCATTGGTGCCGGCTGTCATGTAATGGCAGTTGGCCCGCGTGGTTGAGTATGACCTATCCTTCCTGCGATGCAGGAAGAACCCTATGCCCCGGCAGTGGGGTTATACAAGGGTTGATATCGATGACTAAACTATTATATGTGCCCCCACTTTAAAATATATCACATTTAGGCACTTAGAAGTATTTTTATCTATAATTTTTGCACGCCTGCATCAACTGTTGCCTCTCCTGTACCTCCTGCAGGTTGACTGGTAGAAAATGCAATAAGCATTAAGTCCTCCTTTTGTACATTAGATAGATAGAAATTACAGTAACAGAAACTATGTAAAAATATAGTACGAATGGCGGCCTTATTACTTCTTGCATTAAGCACGCCCTTGTACACTTACCCATGTAATTAGTGCAATAAAGAATTAAAATAAACAAATAATATTACTAAAAGCAATTTCTTCCAGGCAACCATACAACCGTACAATATATTTTGTGCAATAAAGAGTGAATGATAACAACAACGCTATAGAACAGTGGTTCCTAGCCTTTTCAACGTCACTACCCCTGTGAACAAATATGGGAATTTAGTTTTTCCCTAGCTAATTTAAAATAATTAAAACCACACAAATTCGAAAGAAAATATGTTTAGTAAATCAGCAAACGCGCCGGGACAAACGGTAAACGCCGCGCCCTGCTACCTTACCGTACTATTATTTTGTTTATTGCTATTTTAATACTATTCGTAGCATCCCGTGTTACCCCCCTAGAATCGTCTTTTTACCCCTGCGGGGGTAATTACCCCCAGGCTAGAAACCAATGCTATAGAAGAACTCAGTTCTTAGTTCTTCTTAGTTCTATAGAGCTCATTTAGTTCTGGTGGCAGAGTCAAAGTTTGTGACAGATTTACGAGCCGAAGCCGCCTGAAACGCGTCGACATTTTTCACTAAAAGAGTTGTATTTTAATATCAATTAAGCCGGGCCAGCAGTTTCCTTATTGTGATAAATCGTAATCGATTCTTAATGCCTGTCGTGGCCGGCGCCGACCTTGACGGTACGGCGCTGCAGGCGTGCCCTGGAAGTGTGGTCCTAGGGCGCTTGCTCGTCAAGGGAAAGTATTTACTCATGTAGGCTGTATTTATATTAGTATGTAATATTTTATTTCTAAATGTAGCTTGAAGTTTATTTGCTACTCCCGCTCTCTTCGTTTTAATTTTTTTAGGCTGGCTGGAAGGAATTTTTGTTAAAATAAGTCCGCCTTTGTACGTAATTACTCATTATTACGTCATGGTTAGAATATTTTCGGGGCTTAATCGCGTAGTAATTTATTGCTATTTTACCTCGACGTTTCGACGACGTTAGTCATCGTGGTCACGAGAAGACTGATGGCTGGCACCCGTTCGCATCTTCTATGTGTACAAGTCGCGAAAGTTTAAAATATTTTATTATTACGTCGTCGTCAGGGTATACTAGTCCACTGCTGGACATAGCCCTCCCCTAAAGAGCGCCACGTTGTGCTATCATAGGGGGTAATGCCCATAATCCTCACGCTGGGTATGCGGGTTGGGGATCGCAGTTTGGCGGAATTGTACTGCAGGGGGCGCTACTGCCCACCCCCCGGTTGGTGTCTCTTAGTCGCCTTTTACGACACCCGCGGGAATAATTAGGATGGTGCTATTCTGTGGGCCGACACCACACAGCATTATTACCACATTGTATGTTATTTACCTAAGTTTTATGGTGCAATAAAGTGTAACAACATATATATGTACTTAAAACTGTTTTTACACGGATTTATGCTCGTTTATTACATTTTTACAATTTTCCAACGTTTCGGCACTGTTTCAGGTGCCGTGGTCCTGGATGACAGATTTGATTATGTCTACTGCTCGTGTTAACCTTAGAAAATACTATATATATATATATATATGTAGGATAAAAAACAGCCAAGTTCGAGTTGCACTGTGTTTCGTACTACCCATTCGTGTGTGTGTGTTAAATTGAAAGAAAACACATTATATTTTCACTATAAAAATCAACGACCAAAATCACCAAAACTAACCAACCAAATGACATCAAATCGATCGCATCAAAAAGGTTTTTTCAAAGTTGCACAGAAATTGTGACTTAATAAATGTTGCAAGTTAAACTAGGTGTCCATTTCAAAATCATTCAGGAGAAATAGGAACAAAAACTCCAACTTAATCTAAAGACTAAGGTGGGGTTTTTGTCCTTATTTCTCTTGGGACGAAACTCTGTTAATTAAGGACTTTGAAAAGACTAGGTTTAGTTTTTTCATCTAGTTTTCTCCAAAATGATCTAAATTTTGAATTGGAACATTAACTAAGCCTCAGTTAGTGCGCTACTTTGAATAAAACCTTTTCATTTCATTAAAATAAATGTAAAATTATTATTGTTATCAAAACCTATTTAGAGGCTAAAAATTCCACCCAAACCATTTTTTTTTATTTTCCTTAGGACGGGTTAGTGCATTAAAAAGAATAGAAAAGAATTATTATTGTTTTATTTAATAATAAGAGAATTAAAAATGTAAAATTTAAATTCAATTCCACTGAATTAGTGCTCCAGTAAAATCTGAAAAGAACACTATTTTTTGTTAAATCCGACATGCGCAAAAAAAAAGTTAACCTCAAATTACGCTTTGCTAAGTTCAGTGACGGTTCTCGAAGTATATTTTGCACAATCTTAGGGCAGATCCACTGTACCGTGAACGAAAGTGAGATGATATCGCCGAGCGACGCCTCGTAGTCGGTTTATTTTCGTCCAGTCGATGAACCCCATCGGAGTCAAGTGCAACTCTGCGAATGCGGCGAGAAATTAGCGACATTCCTGCTTATTGGCCTGATATTCGTGACAAAGAAAGATTAACAAAAATACTATATATATTGCGAATGTGGGAATGGGCAGGGCCGGTAAGGGACGTCTCAGGCGGACATACTTCGACCAAATAACATAACATTTACATATAGGCACATACATTGCTTCTGGCCCCACACTAGGATACTCTGTGTCGCGGGAACCAGAAACAACGCCATCACAAACATGTAAACATCAAAGACCTGGGTTTTTTTTTGTTCTCAGCCGAGATTTGAACCCGGGACCTCTTGCATGGTAGGCAGATGCGCTACCGCTACGCCACAGAGGTCTTCATAGGGGATGTATTACCCGGAACCGGCGTGAAGTGAAAATCTTTCCGTTTCCCGACAGCCCTTTTGGAGGAGTTCTATAACAAACACTGACTGTGACACGATATTTTTTTCTCGGTGATTGAGCTAGGTACTTTATCTGCAAGCTTATTCGCTTAGCGCTTATTCTCAATGTAAAGTCAACCTTAGACAGCTGCTTATAGATTGGTTGAGTATCATTAATTGTGCGCACCGTGTATGGAGTCATTAATATCTGTTGCGCCGACTCTAGCGCTGTCCGGTGAATCATTGTTTACTCACGCAGTGGCCGCGGTACTATGGACTTATAAAGTGCTTTAGGATTGGCAAGAAACTGTTATATTCTTTTTAATGCACTAACCCGTGCTAAGGACAATTTTAAAAACCTATTTAGAGGCTCAAAATTCCACCCATGCCGGGATTCATACCCGCGACCTCTGGCTATCCGTGCCAGCGCTGTTTCCAACTGAGCTAATGGGCGACTCACCGGCATCAGTGAAATTTCGGACCTCTTTACAATATTCTCTGTATTACGTACAGGCTGCGACATCTGGCTAAAGTAAATTACATCACTTGCAGCCCCGAGTACCTACTTTGAAGTTAGTTTTTTACATCGGGATGGTATCTCTGAAATTGTTGCCTAACTACTCTCTTCATTTTTCAGTCCTACCCAGTCAGTTACCTCGGCTACTATCCGATAGAATCCGATACAATCGTGTAATAGAAAAATCGGAACTTATATGGCACATCTTCTTCTTCAGGCTATATTATGTAGTCCACTGCTGGACATAGCCCTCCCCTAATGAGCGACGAAGCGCCCTGTCTTCAGCTTGCCGCATCCAGCATCTGCCGGCAGTTTTTCGCAGATCGTCATCCCACCTGGTCGGAGGGCGTCCCACACTACGTAGGACGTACACTACGTACACTACTAATATTACTCATAATTTTACATAACTTTTAACAAAATAGTGAAGAAAAGTTTTATACAGAACAGGAAGTAGTATTAAACTCGTGTGCTTTCGGCGGGAACCGCTCTAGAGCCCGAGGCATATTCTAAAACCAAACAGACTGTAGGTACCTCTGACGACCTCTGTGGCGTAACGGTAGCGCGTCTGCCTACCATGCAAGAGGTCCCGGTTTCGAATCCCGGCTGGAAACAAAAAAAAACCCAGGTCTTGGATGTTTATAGTTTGTGATGTCGTTGTTTCTGGTTCCCACGACACAGGGTATCCTAATGTGGGGCCAGAAGCAATGTATGTGCCAGTATGTAAATGTTATGTTATGTACTTCCTAAGGTAGTCGTGAAGAAATCGCTTTTAGCGATGAGACCGTAATTTGTATACTTACTATGTAACTTATATATTTAAGTTTTTTGTGTAGGTAATCTCAACGTTGTGTGGTGTACAATAAAGAGCGTTAATTTTATATACATGAATTGTCAGAGACAAGCGATCAACGTTAGAAGGAAATTTAATTCAATTTATTTCAACGTAAAGAATTTACATTCTGTTTGCTGAATGCCAAAGTACAATGTAACGTGAAAGTGAAAGTCGCCGCCTTCGGGCCGTAATGTAGTGGAGAAAAAGGCAGCGGGAAAAAAAACTCCACTCTAACCATCATTTCTCAAGTCCTCTTCAATCTAATACATAAGTTACCACCCAGACGTATGATAAGATTCCATGATTGCCATAATAACTTAAAATGCCAAAGCATTAGTTGATTGTTTTACATAAGTCGTCGTCAGGCTATACTAGTCCACTGCTGGACATAGCACTCCCCTAAAGAGCGCCACGTTGTGCTATCATAGGGGTAATGCCCATAATCCCCACGCTGGGCATGCGGGTTGGGGATCGCAGTTCGGTGGAATTGTACTGCAGGAGGCGCTGCTGCCCACCCCCGTTTGTGTCCCTTAGTCGCCTTTTACGACACCCGCGGGAAGAATTGGGTTGGTGCTATTCTCTAGGCCGATACCACACAGCAATACATAAGTAGAGAAAACATAACAAGTGCTGCGGCCAGGCACACGGACAGCAGTCGTTCACGAGCATAATTAAAAACGTGACCATAATATCTCTCCGTTTTCACCGACAATGGCGCTTACGACACTGCTGGGGGCGCCAGAGGCACGGTGTGTATCGGATGAGCGGCTGTTAGCGATGCTTTAGTAATTAGACATCTCGTACAAGGCTTTCGTGGTCCGTTGAGGGGGCGGCAAAGCCAGCACAGCTATAGATTAAATTAGAAAATTCTTTATTGCACAATAAACACTGATTGCTGTGTGGTGTCGGCCTAGAGAATAGCACCAACCCAAATTCTTCCCGCGGGTGTCGTAAAAGGCGACTAAGGGACACAAACCGGGGGGTGGGCAGCAGCGCCCTCTGCAGTAGAATTTGCGAAAGAAAGAATTTGTTACATAGGCTAAATCAAAAACCATTTCGAGGTTTTTATCCAAATAGCAGTATTTTCAATGTTAGAGCTAATGAAATATGGGCTTTATTTTCTGAAATTTAAATTTGTTATCAAACTGCTGCGTGACGTCATACGACGGTTACAGTACTCTGTAGGCAGCAGACCAAAATATATAGGTATACTGTGAATACAATATCCAGATCGAGCTGTCAAAATTTGTTGACAGACACGTAGTATCTCTATGTAGTCTGTGTGACTTGCTTGACTGATCACGTTTGGTTGCTGTGGATTTGCTTTAATGGTTTTCAATTTTTCTTGGCAATTTTTATTTGTACAGCTAATACCGACGATTTTGGACACTGATCTAAACCATCATTTCATATTGACACGGCTATTTGAGTCTGTGGCTTTTTTTACTGTATTCACAGACTCCTGACTTTGACTCACTCATATGCTAACGCAATCGCGTGATACTTTACACGGCTGGGCCGCCGTATGACGTCACAAATTTAGATATTTCAAAAAATTATTTCATATTGATAAACTTAATTAATCGAAAAAAAACCAAATTAGTTTCTTAAAATTACGTCTAATATCAGGAAAAAATTTAAAATACAGCTATCATAAAAAGTTTCCTTCCCGAATTCCACCAAACTGCGATCCGCAACCCGCATGCACAGCGTGGGGATTATGAGCATTACCCCCCAATGATGACACAACCTTGTGCTATGGCGCTCATTAGGGGAGGGCTATGTCCAGCAGTGGACTAATATAGCCTGAAGTAGAAGAAGCACAAAGGCGAGCTTTATACTTATGATTTTCTTCCAGCCTTGACGACGACCTTGGGTTAGGTGGATAGCTATTTTTTTTTTTACGTTGCCTCGTTTGTGTCCCATTGCTGGGCAAAGGCCTCCCCCAACTCAGACCAGATGTTTCTGTCTTGTGCCACCTCAGAACACTCCGGCATGTGTCGGTCGAGATCGTCTCGCCAACGTTTTCTTGGCCTACCTCTCCTGCGACGACCGCCTTGTGGCACCCACTCGGTGGCAAGTCTCGCCCACCTATCCGGGTGCATTCTGCTGATATGCCCTGCCCAGCTCCACTTCAACCTTGCAGTCTGGACCCCCACATCAGCAATGCGTGTTTTTGAGCGTAGCGTAGTGTTGCGGATATGGTCAATCCTTCTGACGCTCAACATGCTACGCTCCATAGCTCGCTGGCAAACCTTGAGCTTGGACTTCTGTTCTTCGGTCAATTACCAAGTCTGGGAGCCGTAAGTGAGGACGGGCAGGATGCACATGTCGACGAGTCTCCGTTTCAAGGAAAGCGGAAGGCTTCCTTTCAACAAATCCTTCATGGACCAGTAGCACTTCCAGGCGTTTTCGATACGGCGATTGATTTCCTTGCCTTGCCTGTTTTCGAAGCTTACTATCTGGCCCAAGTAGATGTACTCATCGACATAGTGTATCTCCTGCCCGTCGACCTCAACTTTGCTCTTTCGACCGTTGGTCATGACTTTGGTTTTAGACCTGTTCATAGAAAGTCCAACCTCAAGGCTTGCAGCACTAAGCTCTTCCAGCATGATTTCGAGCTCGGATGCATTTGAAGCGAACAGGACAATATCGTCGGCGAAGCGAAGGTTTGTTAGTTTTCTGCCGCCAACTTCAATGCCTCTATTTAACCATGTGTCTGGTAACGTTCTAAAAAATAGCTATAGGACAGTATAAACGGACTTTAACAAAATTTGACGGACTCGGTGGCGCAGCGGTTTGGCACCGTTAAAACCGGAGGTCTCGGGTTCGATCCCCGGCAGGGTCAAACTAGGAAACGAACTTTTCTAGTTTGTCTCGCGTCTTGGACGTTAATGTATTTATTGTATTAAATCTATCGTCGAGTAAGTACCTATAATTCGAATACGACTCGGCGTATGACTTGAATACTACGTAAAAAGTCGAACGACAGCCAATTATGATTATGACACCTCAAAGTGAGCGAAATTTATTAGTAAATTTGCGCATACGACTTTGCGAGAATACCTAAAACTGATTTATATGCGACAAATGTCTGAATCCTTTGAATTACTTGCGTCTACGCTTTCAATGCGGCAAGCTGAAGACAGGGCGCTATGGCGCTCATTAGGGGAGGTCTTGTCCAACAGTGGACTATATAATATAGCCTGAGTGCTTAGTGTGAGTTTGACAGATCCAACCGAATAACTTTACTACCACGTTAATCGAGCATTGAGTATGAGTAAGTTAACCGTTCGAACTGGCAAAACGCTGTCACAGTACACCTCGCACTTGCGTTTATTCGTGTTTTGGCTGGTAAACGTGTTCACTTCTCAACGTAAACCATTACAACTCACACTCAGCAATTTAATTTCCATACTTGTCGCTAGGTGGCGCTTCCTCGATGTCATAGAAATATGAGTTTACGTTAACGCGATCGAGTAGTTAAAAACTCGCACTAAGCACTCTGAAGAAGAAGAAGACGCTTTCAATTCGCATGGGCGAGAATCTGCTCCCAGTTGGAGAAACGACACGTAAATGTACGAAAACTAAGCTATCAAATTCGCCGGGCTTCGGGCCCACGACCTTCCGTATGTGAGAATTCCTGAATTCTACAGCTGCGGTACTGCCGCTTAATACTTTTAATATGAACTTTGTTCAGGAGATCCGACCAGCACCGTATTCGGGAACGCCACAGAGCATATAAACACTACGCAATGGCTCCCCGCCGCTAGCGTGCGACGTGAAGCCACTTTCAAACCCCACTCGATTTCCCTTTTCTTTTTTAAAACTACCCTCCAATATTTTTAGTATGTTTTTGCTTGTCAATTTAATGTGTACATACCCACAATCAATAATTCTTTAATGACATGGCGGCTGATGCAACTATCATTATGAACTTACCTACTTTATTCGATAACACGCATAAAATTAGATATATCATGCAAAATCATGACACTTTCAATCGATTTTCTGTGGAAAAAGAGTACATAAGAGATGCCAGCCGTATTGCTGACATCAATTCGAAGTAGGTGACTGTAAGTGCGCGGCCTTTCCAATGTCAGCTGAGGCTAAGTGTGTACTTCAACTAGTCAAGATCACCATTCCAGTAACAAGTACTAACATATGATAAGAATATAACGAATTATGCTATCTTTGTTTAATGTTATGTTTTAAAAACCTCTTTAGAGGCTAAAAATTCCACCCATGCAGGGATTCGAACCCGCGACCTTTGGCTATCCGTGCCAGCGCTCTTCCAACTGAGCTAATGGGCTACTCACCGGATCAGTGAAATTTCGAACCTCTTTACAACACTTTCTGTATTATGTTATGTTTTGTTTAAGGTTATAGGGACAACAAAAACCCCAGATCGTGGATGTTTACATGTTTTTGATGATACCGTCTGTCCTAGGGTGGGGCCAGACGCAATGAATGTGCCTGTATGTTAATTGTATTCTATTAAAGGTTTACGACATCTGGCTTAAGTAAATTGCATCACTTACAGCCCCGACTACCTACTTTGCAGTTAGGTTTTTACATCGGAATGATATCACTGTACCCACATGATTATTATACTAAGTGTTTTTATTTTTAATCCACTAACCTGTGCTAAGGACAATTTTTAAAAAACAATTTAGAGGCTAAAAATTCCACCATTAGCTCAGTTGGAAAGAGCGCTGGCACGGATAGCCAGAGGTCGCGGGTTCGATAACCGATTCGAACCCGCGACCTCTGGCTATCCGTGCCAGCGCTCTTTCCAACTGAGCCAATGGGCGACTGACCGACATCAGTGAAATTTCGAACCTCTTTACACTATTCTCTGTATTACTCACAGGCAGCGACATCTGGCTTAAGTAAATTGCATCACTTACACCATACGTAAGTACATTACCCACGTTTTTACTTTAATACCCTCCAGATTTGTATAGATCTGAAATAGAAGAGGAAGGCAACTAATGACAATATACTTTTTAGAACATTTACTCCCTTGAGTTGTAACACACTATTTATTTAAACGTTTCTTTGCAAATATATTTTCATTTAATTTCATTTCAAAAGCGTTGACATAATAATTATTCCACTCACGTATTCGACCGAAAACCTTTACATAGCAAATAAACAATAATTAACCCCCTGATAACTACGTTTGTATGAAGTCGTCTGCGAGTTAATTAAATGTTAAGAGAGGTTTACGAGCGGGCGTGACCTGCGTACACGCATGCCCATTTCCAGGCCACCGCGTTATAGTTCTTATTGAGATAGGTGTTAGTGCGTTTTTCAAATGAGGCGACTCCAGATGTTGCTGATTGGGCTAATTTTGTAATATAAAACTGTTGTTGTATACACGCGATTTGATCTTTTATACTCCATATAATTTCAGCTGACATTGGGTCACGTGTGTCGATAGAAACAGGGAGAAAGTGAGAGAAGACAGAAGAAGAGAGAGAGAGAGAGAGAGAGAGAAGGAAGAAAAAATAACAGGTGAGTAGTATAGTATTGGGAACTCTAGGACACTTTTCCGTCGTGAGGGGCTCACTGCGTTCGCCGTCACTCCTTCAAAGTGTCCTAGAGTTCCCAATACTATTGTGGGAAATATGCAATCTAACCATTTCATTACTTTTTATCTAAGACCTGATTAAACTTTAAGGAATTTTAGACTAAAAAACAACTTACTGAAACTGGATACTGGGTTTTCTCGCAACACTAATAACATACTCGGTTGGCACTTTACACAAAGCATTATGGTAAATTATTAACTCTCGAGTATACATTATAAGCGTTCAATATATTGTGTTTAGAAGGTACTTAATTTACGAATGGAAATTTATAGTTTCGTTGTCACCGTAGGTATCCACTAAAATTTCCTCAAAAACTTAGTTTAAGACATAATATCTGGAGTAATTTTGATTTAGTTATCACCGCTAAGGTTTCCACCAAAATTAATCCGAGCTCCTCACAGAATCGACCGCTTATACTGGGCTCAAATGAAGAGTGAATCTAAGTTGAAAGTCTGCATTTCCGCACAAAGAGAGTTCATACAACGATTACGACAACTACCAAAGCAAACGTCACTCACCACACAGACCTTACATACGTCAACATTCAAACATTGGTAATGTGTAGTAGTGATGAGAATTTGCAAGCGCAGCACGAGCACAGGTGAGGATTGTTTGTTAGCCGGCTATCGCATTGCACGGTTTCGCGATAAAATGCAAACTAATCAAAACACATTAATCTTCTTGTGCGACTGAGAACAACACAAATACCGTTGACTGCCTGGATGGTCTAGCGGTATCAAGTTAGACTACCAAACCAGAGGTCGTAGGTTAGATTCCTATCGGAGGCCGTCATACTTTCATTTGTACAAATGATCTCAGTCTGGGTGTTTTTCCATGTTTATCCTTGTCTGGTTACCATAGCACAGGGTATCCTAGTTTGGGACCAGATCAAGTGATTGTGATGTGTGAAAGTTATTATTATTATTCCTTAACATTTGAAGCATTAGGGTTTATGACGCAATAGTTCATTATTACTTGTTAGTGATTGTAGTGCTCTATGGTACTGTGGTGTGGTGATGTGACTTTTCGCTGACTCGCACATATGGGCAGTTCTCGATAAATACGGTATAAATCGTCTCGTATATCATGTTAGGACCTGTAGATGTGCGAAGCGCTGATTAATTGCTGATGAAAATGTCTAGTCCGGAGGGCCAGGTGGTCCAGAATTAAAGTATACCTAGGGCTGTCACAGTTACATAATAACTTTCAGTATAAGCAAAGTTTATTTTCTATCATCACGTTATTTATTATTAAAGATACCTACCAGTTTTAATAAGCTATTTATTAGTATGACTACGTATATTGTCTATCTATTCTACTACAGGCTAATATTATACGTTTACTCAAATATGTAATTATAGGATAGAAATGGGTTGGAATGAAAATATTAAAATCGATTTCCACAACCAGACGTGACAAAGGGTCAAGAACGAACTTGTCATAACCTGATTCCGATTTCATGTTTTTAGTACTTCATGGCTATCTTACAGGGCCGCGTTTCATACATAATACTAGAATTTATAGTTTATGTACCTACAATTCGATGTAGGTACATTGCGTAGTCGAATCTTCATACTGGTTAATCTGTGAGATAATCGCTATGCAATGTATTTTCGAATCGAATTTTCATAGTAAACCATGATTATTATAGTTCTATAAAACAGGCGTTAGTCGTTTAGTTATACTACTAAAATACTATAGTCATACTACTAAAAGACTAATATGTGTGCTTAACTTCCACATATATGTTAGGCAGATGTCCACCGGTCTGTTTATAAGTGTTCTCTGGTGGTCTTCAGATTCTGATAAGGGCCTGCTGAATCAGAATTTTTGCGTAGTTCTTGTGTGTGGGTAGAATCTGTGAAAGTTGTCTAGGGCTGTCACATTTGTGTACATATTTATTTTCCAATTCCCGTTGTGTACAAAGTCTCTTTTCACTCAGTCATATCAATGCTTCAAATGCTTCTTCTTTTAAACAGGGTTAGACATGATTTAGTGAAACGTTGTTTTTTCTAAAACTTAGCTTAACAGCAACTTAGTACTGAGATTGCTTTATGTTAAGTATAGATTACGATTCATACTTTGTTCCGATTTCCCAATTTAAAGAACAGCAACGTAAGGATAATATTTAAAATTGTAACTATCACCTACAAATATTTATGATGCTTGAGTAAGCATTGTATTTTTTAAGGCAACTGTAAAAGTCTATTGAACACATTTGTGCGCTTGGTTTTATTAAATAATATTTTTTACCATGTGAGTTTGACAGCCCTGACTGATATCATGTTCCGACTTGTTTCCATGTGTAAAGTTGAATATGTGTAGGTAAAATATTGAAACGAAAGCATTTTCTCGCCTATAAAACGTGGTGCATTTGTTTGATCAATTATATTCAGCTTCAGTAACATCAAGAGATCAACACTCCAGAAGTAATCCAGATCTACATACAAAAATGTGAGTAAGTAACCTTCTTTTTTTTATATTTTGTTTCCAAATTGGGACCTCGCTACGGACCTGGCCTTTGGCCCGCCGGCTGGTGACAATGAGGACTTCATTATCTTGGCTTCTAATGACTTGGAACACCAAGTCCTCGTCCGACGTGATGTTCCACTGTGGGGTGGTCCGGTGGTGACTTGGTGTATCTCGTGTCAATCTTACAATTTTGCCCCTTGTATTGTAGCTATTATACACTGTTAATTATGTACTTGTCATTTCTCAGAGTTAATCCAGTAATTAAAGTTTCCTCTCCCATTTCATTACACTTCACCGACTATGCGTATTCAAGCTGACTTTGTTTTCTTATTGCGGTTTTTCCTCAGGTCGGACTCGGAGGTTGAATCGATATACACTGAGCAGCCGCGTGAAAAGAAGCAACGTACTGCACCTGCACCTGTGCCTAAGCGCCGAACAACCGCTGCAGCGGAAAATTCAAAGTACGTGAGTCGTTTTTTTTTTATGGGTCATTTTTATATAGGTTTCACTGCAGGGCAAAAGCCTTCTCTCTGAGAGAGACTGCGTGGCTTTCTTGGCAAGCGTGCTCACTTCCGTGTTGTTTTTATGGTAGTTTATTTTTTTTAAACGTGTTTTCCTACCAATCTAAACCCCGATTTACACTTCAATAAGTACAGTGGTGAGTTAACTTGCATCGTCGTCGAGTTAAGTTGCTTTTGTCGTTCAAACGCCGTTCAAACTGCAAACGCGACTTAACTCGCCGACGATGCAAGTTAACTCACTACTGTACTTATTTAAGTGTGAATCGGGATCAAGGTAGACATGGCAGCAACTGAATAATGATTCAATTATTCATCCAGTCGACCTATTAGTCAGACTGCTTCTTCTAGCCCTACTTTCATTGTCAATATTGAATAATTGCGTTACTATTGAATGAGTTCATATTTTCTCCAATTGTACCAATTATAAAGGTATGGTTTAAGGTATGGTATTTAGTATTGTAAGTAGTGGTATATTATTCAGCGAGAGCGTGACACGATAACCAACACACTGTCTTATTTAATGTTGACATTAAAACTAAGGGCTATAATATGTTACATCTAACTACAGTTCATGTAGCATTGAAGTCATTTTTTGTTTTTTTCTTGCATGCAGGTCTAAAAAGAAGGTGGTGAAGGGGCGTAAGACCAGCGAGTTCGACCTATTCGGGGTGCTCTCGGATGACGACGATGACGTGTTGGCAACTGCATCTCATCACTCCGTCACATCCTCGCTCACCACAAAGGTCGCTGACGGCTCTCTGCGACGGACTGCACCTCTAGAGGGGGAGTACTTTGTGGAAGTAAAGGTGTATCTCACGCGGGACGCTAAGCAGCAGGACCACTGGAAGAAGGCCCAGTTCCTGCTGAAAGCGCAGCTCGACCGCGAAATATAAGTAAATCGTCGCTGTAAAATGCCTGTTAGGTGTTTTACTATTGTATTATTATGGGTCATAGGTTAGATTAGGTTTTAATTAAAGGCGGGTGGTGTCCGTCTTGTGAAGGAGCGTAAGACCAGCGAGTTCGACCTATTCGGGGTGCTCTCGGACGACGACGACGACGTGTTGGCAACTGCATCTCATCACTCCGTCACATCCTCGCTCGCCACAAAGGTCGCTGACGGCTCTCTGCGACGGACTGCACCTCTGGAGGGGGAGTACTTTGTGGAAGTAAAGGTGTATCTCACGCGGGACGCCAAGCAGCAGGACCACTGGAAGAAGGCGCAGTTCCTGCTGAAAGCGCAGCTCGACAGTGGGACACCTGCGTGGGACCAGCTCTAGGGCTTCATCGGACGCGTGAAACCGCTGTTTAAAGACTCCGAACCCACACTTTACGGTGACGTAGTTAAATATAAGTAAATCGTCGCTGTAAAACGCCTGTTAGGTGTTTTACGTTTGAGTGCTGCGTTTGAGTGTACGTTTCAAATTTGCGTGATAATGCCGTACTGTACTGCATGTGTAGTCCAAGTAGAGAAAAAAAACTGGGTGGGTCATGTACGCAGTACTGCTCACAAAGAGAAAAGCAGTGTACCTCTAAGCGATGGTGTAGTTCTGATTGCGTCTGCTTTTCGAGGTCGTATAGCTACTTATAAGATTCTTGCGACTGATTTAGAGAACTGTTTGCCAGAGACGTTTATCACGGAAATCTCCCCCAAAATTGAGAAACTTTTACGGGATTCGCTTGCAAAACATGTAAACGTAAAGGTAAACTTCGAGTTTTTCAGTAACTTCGTTCTCTTTAAAAACGAAGGTCAAGAGGTAAAATCCTTCTCGACAAAGAATGTTGCATTACATCGTAACTTTGACTTTGCAAAGCTAATAGGTAAAACGGTAGCCTGTTTAAAAAAGAAAATAGAAGAGTTTGAAGAGCGTGACAGTGGGTGGACATTTCTCAATAATCTTTTCTTGGAAATAAACATCAACAAGTACGAACCTATTTATGGAGCTGCTCGTATCGACTTGCCACCGGTTATTAAAAACAAGAAAGCGTGTCTCAACATGCAAAATAAAGATGACGCTTGTTTCTTGTGGAGTATTGTCGCTGCACTTCATACTCCTAAAGGTAGGGCCGATCGTACGTCTTCGTACCCCCATTTTACCAAAGTGCTGAATACTGCTGATTTGAGCCTTCCAGTTACTCTAGCGGACGTTAAATCGTTCGAGACCAACAATCCAAACATAAGCGTTAACATATATGCGTTGAAAAATACCAAGGGTATTGTTGGACCCATTTACAGATCGGAACACAAGTATAGGACGACACGCGTTAATTTGCTGTTATTAGAGAAAGGAAACCGCACTCATTACGTTTTAATTAAAAATCTACCTCGGCTTGTTCGCAGTCAGATGACTAAACATCATGGTAAATTGTATTTCTGTGAAGACTGTCTCCAATTTCTATCATCCGAGCAAACCCTACAAAACCATTTATGTAGTGGTGTTGCTACAGTGCTTCCTGGGAAAGGAACTTTTCTTGAATTCAAACACTTTGCTCATAAGCAAGATATGCCTTTTGCTATTTATGCAGACTTTGAAACGCTTCTCGTTCCTTATCAAGGATGTCAGCAAAATCCTGATTTGAGTTACACATATAACGCAAAGAAACACGTACCAATTGCATTCGCATACCATGTTGTTTGCTCATTTGATACTAATTTAAATCGATTTGTTCAGTACCGTGGCTCTGACTGTGCTCAAAAATTTGTTAAACTACTCGTTCGAGAAGTGAAAAGAATATACAGTATTGTTAATAAAAACATCCCTATGACATTTACAAGCGAAAATGTAAAAGATTATGCGGAAGCAGATTGTTGTCACATCTGTGATCGTCTAATATTTACAGACAAAGTTAGAGATCACTGTCATCTGACAGGTCGTTATCGCGGTGCGGCACATGCATATTGTAACTTGAAATTTCGAGTTCCCAAACTAGTTCCGATATTTTTTCATAACCTCGCAGGATATGACTGTCATTTGTTCATTAAAGAACTGAGTGACATTTGCGGACCGATAAAAATTATTCCAAAAAACAAAGAGAACTACATTTCGTTCACGAAGTTTTTTCAAATTTCTGAAGACGAATTTGCTCAAATACGATTCGTTGACTCGTATAAATTTTTGGGCACGAGTTTACAAAAGTTGGCAAAAGGCTTGCACAAAAATGACTTTACTTATCTTTCGCGTTATTTCCCAGATGAAAATCAGTTTGAGTTACTTACACGCAAAGGGGTGTACCCCTACGATTATATGACTTGTTGGAAAATGTTTACAGATAAACAACTACCTGATAAGTCGTTGTTCTACAATTCTATGGCTGACGAACACATATCGGACGAAGAGTATGCACACGCTCAAAATGTGTGGCAAACTTTCGAAATTGAAAACATGGGCAAATATACAGACCTTTATGTGAAGACTGATGTGCTGTTATTAACAGACGTCTTCGAAAACTTCAGGAAGACATGTAAGACGCATTACAACTTAGATCCAGCCTTCTACCTAACTTCTCCAAGTTTGTCATTTGATGCAATGCTTCTAAAAACGGGGATCCAATTAGAACTTATAGATAACTTGGAAATTATTCGCATGATTCAAAAGGGTATCAGAGGTGGCATTTGCATGTGTTCCAAAAGACACTCGCAAGCAAACAATTCATATATGGAGACGTACGATCCAACTAAACGAGACTCATTTTTGGTATACATTGACTGTAACAATTTATACGGATACAGCATGTGCCAGTCCTTGCCAATTTCGGATTTTAGATTTTTAAGTGAATCTGAAATCGAAAACTTGAATGTTGAAGACATTCCCAATGATGCTCCACAAGGTTACATATTAGAAGTAGACTTATTGTACCCTGATGAGTTACACGATGCGCATAGCGATTACCCATTTTGTGCTGAGAAATTCATTCCTCCTGGAGGTAAGACACCTAAATTGACTCCGAACTTGTACGATAAATTTTACTACGTGATACATTACGTTCACCTCAAAACATGTCTGGCAAACGGATTGATCCTCGCTAAAGTTCATAGAGTTATAACATTTCGCCAGAGAGCTTTTTTGAAAGAATACATCGATTTAAACACGGAACTAAGAAAAAAAGCGGTCACTCAGTTCCAGCAAGACCTGTTCAAGTTAAATAATAACTCTATTTTCGGAAAAACGCTAGAGGATAGTGAAAAACGCGTTAATGTTAAACTTGTTACACAATGGCATGATAAAATAAACAAAACAAAAAAACATGATACCGCTGACAAATTGATTGCTCGGTTAAACTTCCATAGCGCAAGCGTATTTTCCGAAAACTTAGTCGCTATTCAAATGAAACCGGAAAGAGTAATTTTGAACAAACCAATTTATGTGGGTTTTGCAGTGCTGGAGCTGTCTAAGAGTCACATGTATGACTTTCACTATTCGGTAATTAAGCCTAAGTATGGAAATCAAGTACAGCTTTGTTACACCGACACTGACAGCTTTGTTTATGAAATTCAAACCGAAGATTTTTATAGAGACATGAAAGAATCCTTGATGGATTTTTTTGATACAAGCAATTACAAACCTCGAAACCAGTTCGGCCTACCATTGGTAAACAAAAAAGTGCCTGGTTTATTTAAAGATGAATTGGGGGGGAAAATTTTGACCGAATTCATTGGTTTGCGCTCAAAATTATATTGCATAAAAACCACTGAGCTGGTAATAAAGAAAGCCAAAGGGGTGAAAAAGTGCGTAGTCCGAGATTTAGCTGCAAGCGATTATCGTGAAGTGTTGCTGAACAATAAACTAGTCAGACGAAAGCAAAATCTTTTCAAGTCTATAAAACACGAAATATTTACCCAGTCTGTAAATAAAATTGCTTTGTCTAATACAGACGATAAAAGATGTATAATGCCGGACAAAGTGTCCACTGTAGCCTGGGGGCATAACTCATTATTTTAAATATAACACTTATTGAAATGGTTTAAAGATGACTCTTGTATTAAGTTATACCTATGTAAGTAATTTTAGTATAAGCACATTAAGAAAAAAAACATTAAATCTAGTTTTTCTGAATTTTAAATTTGTGTACATTTTAAGATAATATTGTAGATAGACATTTAAATACCTACCTACACTAAAATAAACGTTTTTATCTGAAACAAATACCTGTGTTCATACTTATTCCATATCCTTGATAGGTTTGATCAAGACCTGACCTGCTCTGGCTGTGTCATCAAATTCTTCATTTCACTTCCACCTCAAGCAAGACCGAACCTGTCGCAATTGTGTCATCAAGACGTCCTTTGTTTAAACTAACTTTGCGAGCTCGCGCGCATGAAGCGCGCGGGGAGGGGGGCCACCCGCGACGATGTTATGCATCGTCGTATAACATTGCATACAGCGGGGAGAGGTAGCTCTGGTTATATTGGTCGGACAACTCTTTCGAATAATGATGACTATTGATGACGCAGCTTGACTGAGTCCGTAATTCATTCGCAAGTTAACATCGATAGCATCGAGACGAGTTACTGTGCTGATAAAATATTTTTATTTTGGTAAGTTGAAACCTGTCTACTTTGAATAAATATCTAACTTCTTTTTAATTTTGTCGATACTAAAATCTATTATTTATTTTCAGATCACCAAGATGACCTACAGCCCGACGATAACGGACCCTTTCTTCTACGGCCAGCATTTACTGACCGGATTCGAGAGCGAGGATGTGGAAGAAGTTGGGGCTCCAGAACCTCCCCCGCGAAATCCGAACAAGCGAGTGCGGCCTTCCAAGAAAAAGACGCAAAATACAACTTCCTACATTGTGAAGAAATCGCGGCGTAAAGGTTTGCGAATGATAAAAATCAAAGTGATTGACTTATCCAGTGACAGTGAAGTGGAAACGTCGAATGCGCAGTATATGGTGATGGAACATACCGACGAGATAATGGACATGACCGAAAATTTACTTGACAGAATGAGTAGGAAGTTAACTAATAATAGTAATGATTACTAAAATGTGAAGAATTATTTTTTCTTTGTATTTCGCTAGGTAACTAGCATTATGCAATAATTATGTAATACTATAAATAAATTTAACTGTGTCAAATATTATTAATCTTAGTTATAAGTAGAATAAGTGTTACCGATGTTAAAATGCGAATCATTTAAATATAATATCTTAAACTAAACTGACTTTTGTTTTCTTTTTCTCAGTCAATAAAACAAGAAAATATAAAATTACGTAGTAACACATTTATTTTTCATAAAATAATAATTAAATACAAATTCAATGGTAAGAAGTTAATTAAAAATTATATTGACACTGTATTGTCAACACACCATCTTCTTATACATATAACATTTTTTAATGCACAGTAATCGTTATGAATCAGACAGTTATATTTACTACATTTATTCGTACAATAATAAGAAATTAAGGTCTTAAGATTAGGTATATCCATTTCGCCAACATCCTTTACAATGCTATTCGGACATAGATCCTGAACCCATTTACATTTTTCAACCCCCTTTGCAACTAAAGTTTTACCAGATAGGGATGACTTAATCATACTCTTAAATTCTTTATAGCTTATTAATCCTTCACTCCAGTAGATTCCTCGATTTTTCCCGAGCCAAACAACTTGTTTCTTTTCTTCGTCAGTCAAATGTTTGAAAGGAAATGGAGGTTTTATTAAAAAAACTTCTGTACTTTCACTTGCTGCCGTAGCAAATTCTTTGACAATAAAATTATTTTTGTAGTCTTTAAAGCCTTGTAAATCTACAAAAATGTATTCCGGATTCATGATATTTTCTTCACTACACTGGTAAGAGGTTTATATTCTATAACACAATCGTTCAATATTAAACAGTACGCAGTTGTTTTGTCTGGTATTGCTATCTCGCTCTCAATTTCAACACGAACGTCGACAGGTCCAGTCTTCAGCGTATCGTTCTGACGACAGCAATCAATTACAAATAATGGAGTTTTTTCTTTAAAGTCGATGTAATTTAACAGGGGTTCCGGAAGACGGCTGTAGTAAGACTGTTGAAATTTAGCATACAACTCGTATAATAAAGCATAATTGTCATTGCTAAATTTAACGTTTAGGTTTTCATACGGGAAGTAGGTTGAGTTTAAAAACACTTTTATGTCACGCAAGTTACAATGATCGAATCGGGACATATCCTGAAATCCATTATTTTTGCGGTCTTTCTGTAATCCAATGATAACGTACCTTGGCTTTTCTATCTGTGATGAAGTTTTGATTGCCCATGTATGCTTCGTTGTTTGAGGTAAAAGTGGATATTCATAAAGATCCCAGTTTCTAAACGCTACGTTAATAGCTCTGTCTCTTTCTAAATACCTAAGCAAGTTGATTCTCTCTCGGTCAGACACCTTAACGTGGGGCACCCGCCACATAATTTTATCGATTACGATATCTTCTACAACCTCATTATTATTTAATTTAATTGCATTCATGTTGGTATTGCTTCGCAAAAGTATAAGTTCGTGCTTGCAATTTATTATAATTTTTTTGTAATCCTCCGCAAACCCAAGGATTCTATTGAGTGGGAGACAGCCTGAAAAACTTCCTCCCATTGTGTTTTTAATACCGTCAATGCTCCAACCCCATGCATAAGACATTTTTGATTCGCTTTCATTCATTGATAATAAACATTTCATTGTGGTTGTTATGCCTGCATTCTTAATCTTATCGATTTCAACCCCATTTAATTCGTACCGAATATCTTGAAATAAAAATAGTATTGGGTTATTTATTAATTGAAACTCGGTCACTTTGGCTTTAGTTTCACTGTTGATTACGCTGATCCTTCCTTCTACGTATAAAGTACTCTCCGACGGTAGAATGTAAAGGTCTTGCTGGTTAATTGGAATCCGTATCTCATCGTTCCTATTGTAGCTGCTTACATAAGGCTTGTAGGAATGAATCTGAATACTTTCAATGCTGTTGTCTTGTACAAAAGGTTCTGCTACATTAAGCATTTTAGTTACTTCGACAAATTTATTAATTTGAGAAATTGTTTATTGGCTTTGGTTAACTTATTTCTTTTTGGTGGTACCTTCGTAATATTTGAAAGCAAACTGCGCTTTCTGCTGGTAGTACACAGGTTTTTATTGAAATCAATCATTTTTTCTTCAGATGTAAGCAAAGCTGTACTTCTTCCCTTCTTAAATTTAGTGGGTTATTATTTAAATCCAAAATTCTAATATTAATTGCACTCACACTGTTTTGGATAACTGGGAAATAGATAACGTTTTTAGGAATTTCAATTATTCGATAACCCGGCGGCACATTCGGAGAAAACTCATAAATTATATGGCTAGGTTTTCCATTAACAAATGATCCACTTACAATATCACATTCGATTCGGACTATGGCTGATGGTAAAATGTTGATCGGATAGGAAGATGTGTGTAATATATTAGCTTTTAATAATACTTTTCCAAATCCTAATGTAACTCCTATTGAGTTCTCCTTATCAAAATGAATGTCTTTGCTACTAAAAATACTGGTGCTTAAAGTATTATTATTGCAAGTTAATTCCAAAACACAATCATGAACATGTTTCGTTAGGAAGTCAATAATATCTTCAAGTTCATATGAACCCTCTGGTATTATCACAACCCCATCTTTACCGTAATAGAATTTATTATTTCTGTGATCAACATTAGGAATTGAATTAAAAGTAGTGAAGTACAACAGGCCACACTCATAATCACCATCAGTTTCCAAAGCCGGTGAATAATTTGTTACAAGAGCAGAGTCTGTGCCCGTTATAGACATTGTGAAAGACATAGTTAACTGACTCGTTTCCAGAAACCTTTCAAAAATTTAAGACATAAATGTCCACAGTTAAACGTGTTGTATGCTTGATATTTAGTATAATTGTAATACAAATCTGCGCCACTTAGGTATTTAACCAATTCTGTAGGAGGTTTTAAATCTCCGAAACTGTTAAAATATTCACAATAATTATAATTTTTTACGAAGGCTACCCAATGCGTTCCAGGGTTGTCAGAACTATCTAAATTAATAATCGCACACTCAATTTGTTTAGGTTTTTGAGGCAAATTATCCCTCATGTATACACCTCTGAAATATGGTATATTACTGTTATTAACATATTTCATTATATCTTCATTTGTGAGTGCGCGTCGGGGTAGCCTATTTAGCAGTTTTTTGTATGTAAACAGAGCCCACTACCTTTTTTGTACGGTTTGATGTACAGCCCTTTTCCAATAGCAATTGTCTCCATCATCTTATTATGACGTATTGATTCTTTTAGATTTTCTTGAGCAGATTTGGAGTCGTTCACTGCTTTTGCTATTCCAGCTGCACCTCCAGCTAATGCACCTACTGCCGAAAGGCAAGCAAATATAGGAAGAAGTGGTAGTATCCCCCCAATTTTTGGGATTGGTATTATTCGAGGTAGCTGAACTTTCATATTTTTAGGAAACAATTTTTTTGCAGCTAAATGTGCATATTTAATTGCAGATTGTTTGTTTTTTAGTTTAGCTTTCTTTAATTGTGTACTTATTTTTCTAATACCTGATTTAAAACCAGCACCTGTCTTAACCTTAACTTTCATGATTTTGTTTACTAACCACGAAGCAAGTCTTTCCCCTCTACTCACGTCTTTTGCTTTTGATCTAAGTTTTGCCATTTCCATCAATTCTTTATCAGCTTGGTGTCGATTGCGCGTATCGGTGTATTTAGTATAGGCAATGTCGTGACGCATACAAGCATCGTCTAACTGATTAATACCTCGATCACCTCTTAGTAAGCGTTTTTCTAGTTTTGTGCCAGGGCCGCAATAATTATATCCTGGTAAATGTAACTCGAGTGGTAAATTATTTATTAATTTATTAATAAGTCCTCTTCCAGTCATCACTTACGAACGAATGAATAAAATTTTGCATTCATGAGTGTAATATAATAACATTATTTCACGACATCATTTTTACCGATCCAACTGTTTTCAGCGTCTTTTAATCCAAGCCATTTGACAAATAACATATTTCCTCTCTTTTTCAATACCTTTTCAATTAAATAAACACCGGGATTACGTGTTTTATTTAATTCCTGCTCGTAGAAACTACCTTTTATTAATTGATTATGCTGGTCTTTAATACGATATGTAATGGGAGTAGTTTTGTTAACTTTGCTAATGGTAAATAACTCGGTCGACCAATTGGGAGTATACCCTTTGTAAAAACACCCTTTGTACTTGCTAATACGAACGCAATCCCCTACTTTACACTTTGGTTTCACTGAGGATGACTCTGCGTGAGATACAATATTTTCTAAAACTTTGGGTTCATTGACTTTGTTTACCTCCACTGGTCGATACTTTGTTGTACGGTGTTTCGTACTATTATATGAAATCACAATATCAACTAATGGTTTTCCAATCCATTTGTAATTGCCAACTAAACTAAAATATTTATATAGCTTATTCTTCAATGTCCTTATAACTCTTTCAACAATAGATGCTTTCTTTGTAGAAAAAGTTGAATAATGGTTAATGTGGTATGATTGCATAAGCCTTTGAAAAGATTTGTTATAAAATTCTGTTCCTAAATCGGTCTGTACGTTAGTTGGAACACGATTACTTTTTAAAATTTTTTCAAATGCATTACACACTTCATTCATTGATTTAGTTTTTAATGGAACAGTCCAAACATATTTTGAAAAACAATCTATAATGACTAAAATAAAATTAAATCCTCTATTGTGTTTTCGAATATGTTGGATATCAATTAAATCCGCTTGCCATAAATCATCGATTCCTTTAAGAATAACTTGCCGTCGATTGAAATTTCTTCTAGCAGCTCTATGAATCTCGTTCACCACTTTTTCTTTACTCATAATTTCTACTGGCAATGTCTCTGATTGCTACCAACTGATCTTTGATAATAGAACTAACTTCTACCCTTGTACACTTTTCATCTAACTGTTTCTGAATCAGTTGTATCTGACTCTTTATACTTTTTAGCTCGACAAGAATATCATGCTCTTTGCAAAATAACTTTAAGTTTTGATCAACATACTCTTTGTTGACAGCCTCATCTGGTAGTACAGGAAGTCTCAATCCTACCAGTTTTTCTGATTTCAAGTCATATTCTCCGTTAAGGTTTTGAGTAAGATTTTTATTATTGGTGCTATAAAATATTTCTGATGGACGAAGTCTTTTATGCACATGGTGGCCAAATTTATCAATATTCATCATTTTTTTAAGAAGGTTGAACAAGAACTGATGGAAAATACATTTGAGTTTGTAATTATATTACTTTATTAGACCACATTCACGCAGTTCTTCAATGATAGAAATAATTTCGTTATTAAGCCCTGTATTACCAGCTTCGCGAGACGCAATAAGTAATTTTAAACGTTCCACCAATTCATTTGGATCATCCCAGTACACATAATCCACATTTTTATTCATTTTTTTCAAGACTGGTAACCCTTCTCCTTGCGGCAGACTTTCAATACTGCTAGAAGTATTTTTGGTTAGTTTAAAGAGAGGTTTTATTATTTGCAAATACTTCATACCTCTATTACTTTTTATTGGCTGTTTAGGACTGAAATCACGACGGTGAGCATTTGTTTCTAACAGTAATTGTTTATAGTTTTTTAAATCATCAGGCTTAACTAAACTTAAATTTGGTTTTGGTTTCAACAATAATTCAGCTAATCCAGGTGTATTTAAATAACTTTTCCCGCCAACTGAAATCTTATTTTCTGTAACTGACACTCGCAGTGATCCCAACATAGTTTTTCCTCGCTCCAGCCTTACTCCATAAGGTACATTACTAAATATTTCCGATGACAATGACCAAGAAGAAGAATCTTGGCGAGGACTCTGAACAGATTCAAGAGTTTTAAACGATGTGTCACTTGAATCACCCATGTTTAAATCGCCTTCATCAGTTTCACTAAATGCTTTCTGTTCAGGTTTTTGGGAGTCACGATCACTATTTTGCATAAAGTTGTAGCTGGTAGATGCACCATCATCGATTTCATTAAGGTCTTTGTTAGTATCAATGTTTGTTTTAGTGTCCCAGTGTCTATCATCCCAATACTCTTTATTAATCTTTTCATTTTTTGCGGCGATGCTTTTTAGTGGACCTGTTAATGGTTTGAAAACCTTTTCCAATACTAGATCATTATCGTGGTCAATATCTTTCAATTGTTTAAACTTTCTTTTTACAGCTTCAGCAGATTCTACAATCTGTGTTTTTAGTATCTTTTCCATAGCGAGATAAAATATGTACTTTCTCTCGCAACGCAAACCGATTAGTAACGACACTTCGATCCGTAACTCATTATAAATAGCACAAATATGCTTAGTCAAAGACAACGAATTTGTCAAAGTTCATTCTGTAACATCCTTTACCTTTTTCACAATCTTTATTAATTACCAAATAATTATAAGGCACACTCCATATTTTTTTGCACATCTCTCGAAACTGTGTCCAGCTCATATCTGCGTTAACATGTTCGTTATAAATATGTCGTAGATTGATGTCATCCTGTTTAAAAATTATAATCAAATTAGCATTATCCCTGATCAATTGCTTTGGTATCTTACTGTATGTTTGATTCAAATAGAAAGAATCAATCTTTTTATGTCTACCCATCGCAAAATAATCACGTATGTTATTTTGTTTTTCACAAGCAACGTCATCAAATATCATTACGGAGTAAGGTTTGGCATTTTGATGACTTATCACTTCTTCGTTGTCACGAAATTTACTGAAATTTATCTCAGGAACCATGCTTAACACTTTATCTAAAAAAACGTATTTTGGCTGGAAGAGCGTTTTAGAATAAAGGTAAACGTTTCGGTAGCGCAATCCATTTTTGTGCAATAGAAGACCTATCATTACGTTTGTTTTACCGCAGTTCGAAGGACCACAAATTATGCATCGAATTGTATTTGGTAAAAGATTTCCATGTAGTTTTATTTTGTTGTTAGATTCGCTACAAATGTTTTCCAAACGTAATGTTTGCGCTTGTTGTATAAATTTCATTCTTGAGTAAATAAAATAAAAACGATACTAACACCTAGAACTGCAGGCGTGCAATGAAGTGATTGTTGTATTTGACGCTTATATAAATAATTCCTATGAATGAACTGAAGTAAAAAAGAGTTTCCGTTTTAGTAAGTTAATCAAGTAATGAAATGGTTAGATTGCATATTTCCCACAATAGTATTGGGAACTCTAGGACACTTTGAAGGAGTGACGGCGAACGCAGTGAGCCCCTCACGACGGAAAAGTGTCCTAGAGTTCCCAATACTATACTACTCAGGTGTAACAAAAGGACGAGCAAAAATTGTTGGTGCGACAACGCCTTCGTTGAATTCCGAATTTCAATATTTCTATATTGCATCGACTACTCGTAACTAATTTATTTCTTGTCTGCGTCTATGGTTGTCTGGAAGAAATTACTTTTAGTAATAAGGCCGCCAATTAAGTATACTATATTTTTATATAATTTCCGTTACTGTAATTGATGTGTACAATAAATAATATTCTATTTATCTTCCTAAACTTAAACCTAACCCAGACGGTTATATTGTTTTTTTTTGTGTTTGTGTGCTTGTCGGAGAGCCTTCCTTCTGGACATGGATTGCCCTGAGTAATGTAGAAAAAAATGAGACGCTCGTGGCCTAGTCGAACCGAGTGATTAGAATCAATCACTTTAGTTAAGCAACAACAGGCGCGGTCAGGTCAGGATGGTTGACCGTCCCGTGACTGACGTGACTACCGCTAGTGGCATTTTTCCGAGAGTTTCTGTGCTTTGCAAGGCACGCTATGCCGTTGGTGCCGGCTGACATGTAATGGCAGTAGTTAGGACATGTCAGAGGCTTTATTGGGCGGCTTGATGACTTCTGACAGTAAGGTCCACCAATGTCTTACAATCCTTGTGCGGTCACTCAAGTGATTGATTCCAATCACTCGGTTCGACTAGGCCACGAGCGCATCAGAACAGAGGAACAAAACAGGGATATGACCGTCAAATTTTGCTTAGCACAGATAAATTTTGACAGCTACATTCCGGTTCTTCTGTGGCCACGCTTGTATGCCATACACACGCCAACTATGAATTGTTTTGTGAATTTGTGCTGAAAACAGCTCATTGTCGCGTCGCGCCATTCATTGTAGTGCGACCTAGCCTTACTCAGCTTCGAGCAGCTCCTAAGGTCAGTCCCGTACGTTATGAGGACATATCACGCACGCATCACAGCCCTTGCATAACCTTTGCATGGCGTTTCAATTAAATCGGACAGAATTGCACGCCTGCGTCTGAAGCTCGGTTATTATTGAGATATCGTTGGAGTTATCGGCCCATGATTACTAGAATGACAGGCCTGATTGAACTGCATGAGAGTCGCTTATTCGTATCATTAAGGCTACTGAATGGGTCTTGGGTAAATACTTAAGTAGCCTTCGAAAAGGTTGCTTGGAACGCAGGCAGTCTCACGGTCGGGAATGAGAGCGAAATTTGTCGTTTTCTCCTAGTCATAATATGATCTCCACACCTGGGGCTGAAATGTACTCCGAATCTTCTAAAACTATGTAGAGAAACTATAGAAGAAACGCTTGTGTCAAAAAACAAAATATTAAAAAAATATTGGGCTTGGAACAGTAAATTTCCTAATTTCCTTCTGCTTCTTCTTCAGCATTTTGTCCACTGTCGGATCTGATTTCCATTTGATTTAGATTTCCTATTTAAGTCAAAGCAAATCAATGTCTCTTTTTTTTATTCAAGGTAAGTAATTTTACATTCTGTTTGCTGAATGTCAATGTACAATGTAAGCCTTTAAGCCTTACATATTTTTTGTGCATCCGATGATTTTTTAGTATCCCAGCCATATGGCCGGAACGATCGCTTTGCAATCGAAAATACTGCAATATTTTCTCAGCCTATCTCGTTTTATGGCCTAAGTGCGTCCCTTTTTCATGCTACGTGAAGTGAAGTTTGCTGCGATTGGTTCGACTAGATAAATCTACAATGGGTGACGTATCTTTAAATTTTGATTTAAATATCATAGGACTGACTTAAGATTTGCCAGCGGGCAATGGAGCGCAGTATACTAGGTGTAAAAAGAATTGACAGGATTCGTAATACAATGCGCTCCAGAACCAAAATTGTCGATGTTGGAGCTGCAACCGCTAAGCTGAAGTGGAACTGGGCGGGTCATCTAAGCCGTATGGGCCCAGAGAGGTGGGCAAAAATCGTCACTGACTGGGTTCCGCGCGACGGATATCGCAAACGTGGCCGACCCAAGCGGAGATGGCGGGACGACCTTACAACCTTTCTGCCGGACTGGCAGGAAGTGGCCATGAACAGGGAGGAATGGAAGACAAAAGGGGAGGCCTTTGCCCAGCAGTGGGACACAATCGAGGCAACATAAAAAAAAAGAAAAAAAATCATAGGACTGAATGACCGAAATATAAAAAAATAGTGAGAAAAGTGTAAATAGTGCGGTTTGCACCGCATCGACCCTTGTATGTCCCCACTTGTATGCTGAGGCATGGGTCTCTTCCTACGTCGCAGGAAGGTTAGGCCATACTCCACCACGGGGGCCAAGTCCGGGTTGGTAGAGGACTGTAAGTCCGCATTGCACCACGTATTAAAAAAAACTGCAGTTTAAGAACAGAAATAGCGGACATACTCGTATCTGACAATCAGGCAGATAAGACCAGATATTGCCTGTCGCATGGTCACATCAAAATCAGTCCAATGCATTGATACCGTATCGATTTAAACAGCGGTTTCAATGCACCACAGCATTTATTATATATCTCTAACTTGGAGTTAATCGTGTTACCACATCTAAGTAGTCGAACCTAGCAGTTATAACATCGTAATTCATGTATTAGATACACCATAGCTTAGCACAGAGGGCTCACTTTGAACTTCTTCTTCTTCTTTGTCGTATCCTCATGGCTGAGGGATGTACATTTCGATAATTATTTAGTATAAGTATTTTTAGGTCCACCATACTGAACTAGTGTGTAGAGAGTCTTTAAATATATCTTTTTTAGTATTTATATGTAGCTAGAAGATAAGAAAACTTTAATTTGTAAAACCAAGAGCATCTGTCAACAAACTGTTATACATTTTGGCAGAAAACAACTTCTGTATTTTTGTTTGGATAAACGTAACGCAAATTACTTCAGCCAGATGTCGCTGCCTATACGTAATACAGAGAGTATTGTAAAGAGGTTCGAAATTTCACTGATGCCGGTGAGTCGCCCATTAGCTCAGTTGGAAGAGCGCTGGCACGGATAGCCTGGTTGCGGGTTTGAATACCGGCATGGGTGGAATTTTTAGCCTCCAAATAGGTTTTTGAATAAACGTCTTCAATCAATCAGTCTATGATATCACCAATGTACTTCTTTGAACAAGTAGATTTATACTTAGAATTGACGTATTATCAAGTGTCAGGTGGTTCTTCTACCCGTTCCGTTGTTTATAGTTCACGTCCGAGGCACGACCAAACGGTGATCGGCTGCGACCACGGCGGCTAATGATCACAATTATCAATCATCGATCAACCATGATCATTATGCACTGGGCCTTGTCGGTTATTTATTGACGGGCAAACTAGAAGGTGCGGCTGCATTTATATGGCATTTTTGACAAATTGCATGCGTATAGTATTTACTAATGTTAACACGAGCACTAGACATAATAAAGACTGTATCTGCACTCATATTTACTCGTTTAATTTTACAGTTTCCAATTTACGGAAGCGCTCGTGGTCTAGGCGAACCGAGTGATTGGAATCAATCACTTGGTTAAGCAACAACAGGCGCGGTCTGGTACAGGATGGGTGAGCGTCCCGTGACTACCGCTAGTGGCATTTTTCCGAGCGCTTCCGTGCTCCGCAAGGCACGTTAAGCCGTTGGTGCCGGCTGTCATATATTGGCAGTCGTTAAGCCATATCAGAGGCCTTATGGGCGGCTTGATAACTTCTGGCGGACTTGGCCCCCGTGGTGGAGTATGGTCTAAACTTCCTGCGATGCAGGAAAAGACCCATGCCCCAGCAGTGGGGACATTCAAGGGTTGATAACGCACGATATCCCGACGTTTCGGCACTTTTGCAAGTACCGTGGCCCCGGAAGACTTACGTGACGGGCGTCTTTTTGAAAGCATTAACTGTTAGTAACTTACGTCGGAAAATTGTAAAATGTAAAGTTAAACGAGTAAATATCCGTGCAAATAAAGTTTTTATTTCGTATGCGTATTTTAATATTATTTAGTGTTAAAAACCTATTTGGAGGCTAAAAATTCCACCCATGCCGGGACTCGAGCCCGCGACCTCTGGCTAACCGTGCCAGCGCTCTCCCACCTGAGCTAATGGGCGACTCACCGGCACCAGTGAAATTTCGAACCTCTTTACAATACTCTCTGTATTACGTACAGACATGGCATGGGTGGAATTTTTACCATCTAAATAGGTTTTTAAAATGGTCCTTAGCACGGGTTAGTGCATTAAAAATAATATAATTATTTAGTGTTTTAATTTTAGTTCAGGGTTTTTTAAGTGGATAATTTGGTGTAATATGGGGGTGGAGCTTTGACCTCTCTGACCTAATAGAGTAAGAAAATGTTCGAATGTCTCGCTGTCACAACTGCATTAGCCAATTTACCATTATTACCTGTTATTTACGCGTGGTACATACTGTGCCCTGCAGCGGTACGTTTATAGGCTACTTAAAAAGAAAAATATGCAGCATTATACAATTATTGACTCGTGTCCCAGCAGTGGGGACATGCGTGGGAAGATATCGACACAATTACTATACAACTAAGCTTAAAAGAAACCAACTTCTTAAAACTAAAAATAAAAAAATAAATTAATAACTTCAATTGGCAGTCACACGTCAGACTGATCTAGGAGTCATTATCACTGGCAACCTGAAATGGGAAGATCATATTACTGCAATCACTAAAAAAGCTAAGAGCTTCATTTATTTGATAAGGAAGGCCTTTGGAAGGTTAACAAAGGAGATGATGCTAAAGATATATAAAACATACATCAGACCATTACTTGAACATGCTTTTCAAGTCTGGAGTCCCTACTTTAAGAAGGACATAGACCTACTTGAAAAAGTACAGCGAAGTTTCACCAAGTTACCATACCAGCTTAAGAACAAATCTTATGAAGAAAGGCTCACAATGCTAAATTTGACAACCCTGGAAGAGAGAAGGCAACGTGGAGATCTGATTGAGACATATAAGATTATGCATGCACATTATGACCTCAATAACTTTGACAAAGTGATGTTTGAGCGGAACACTAATACCCATCTGAGAGGACACTGCTTGAAACTACAAACGACCTCATCAAATAATAACCCACACAAGAACTTTCTCTCCAATAGAGTAGTTAAAGAATGGAACAAACTCCCTGAAGAAATAGTGACAGCCACAAGCATTAATATGTTTAAAAACAAACTGGATAAATATCTAAAGGAAACAAAACAGACAAGGAGTTAAACACAAATGTACATCTGGATACAGGCTTCACCAGTTCTATAACTGCCTGCCTGAATTACAAATAATAACAAAAAAATAACAATTACTAATAATCAATATTGTTGACTTTATGTAAAATAATTGGTTTGCCTATCTTAGAACGTGACTTCGTAATTAACTTTTCTAATTTTTGCCGAGTGTAGTAAACTAACCGCTAATGCTTTCTAAATGACGCCTGTCACTTCAGTCATCCGATACCACGGCACCTGAAAAAATGCAGAAACGTCGGAAAATTGTAAAAATGTAATAAACGAGCATAAATCTGTGTAAAAACAGTTTTAATTATGTCTAGTGCTCGTGTTAACCTTACAAAATACTAAACTAACTTCTATAAAGAAAGAAACATCCTGACAGTTGCCAGTCAGTATATATATATATATATATATATATATATATATATATATATATATATATATATATATATGTATATATATGTATATATATAAATATATATATATATATATGAAAACATTACTTAGTTTATGTACGTTAGAAAAAATATCAGTAACTTTAAAACTTTATGTAGCCAACATAATGTAAATACTAGAAATAAACATAAACTTTTGTTCCCACTATTTAGGCTGGCAAAGGTTAATACATCCTTCATGGGGCATTGTATACGCTTCTACAATAAAATCCCTGAAGATATATAGATAGATAGAGAACACTTTATTGCACAACCAGAAAAATATTACAACCATGATTATTAAATCTAAGTAATGTTATACAATTGGCGATCTTATCGCTAAGAGCGATCTCTTCCAGACAACCTTTGGATGTAGTGGATTGCGTGAAGGATATAGTCGGTACGTGGTGCATGTACTAATTAAATCGAAAATATATTAATAACAAACAGCAAAAGATACGATATAATGTACAAATATTTAAATAATTATATACATAAATACCTAAAAAAATAAATACATATACAATTAAATATGTATTTAAATAATTAAATAATAAATAATTAAAGATATATTAAACTTGCCTGAAACGCGGTTAAAAAAATGTGTAAAGTGCACTTTGTGCCAAAAGGGTTACTATAGCATAAAGGATTATTTAGATGACAATGATGTCTGGAATTAAAGCCAGTACATTGCATGAATTCTATGTTTTAAAATAATTATGCAAACTCTGTTAATTAAGGACTTTGAAAAGACTAAAACGGGAGTGTTTTTGTCCATATTTTCTCCAAAATGATCTAGATTTTGAAATGGTCACCTATTTTGAATATAACCATTTCATTTCATGTCATTTCATCAACCCGACAGAAATTATAACACGGGAACGCATTACCGGGATACTTAGTATCCCTCTTTGTCTATCTGTACGCCAAGATGCATGTAAATCGGTTCAGCTGTTATTGCGTCATTTAGTAAGAAACATTTAAACATCTCCACACACTTTTACTTTTACATTTATAAAATAAAAATAGGTTGGTTGTAGCGGAGCGGTGAAACGCCGGGTTCGCGATCGGAAGGTCGTGGGTTCGAATAATGCCAATGTGTACCAATTACGTTGTTTAATAAGTTATGTACACTTGTGTAGTTATAGTAGGAATATCACTCGCTACCTGTGAAGAAAATGTCGTGAGGAAACCCTAGTGTCTGAAATGTTAACATACCTCAGTACTTAAGTACGGAAATTTCTCTAACTGTTTTACTAACCGACTACAGTAAGGAAAAAGAATTACTTTGAAACTATACAGTGTTATTTAAAAAAAAACGAATCCTTAAACCACTCCTCAGCGGCAGTTTAAATAATCTGTGTTTTCTTCTTCGACAGACTATTTAAACTTCCTCTGAAGAGTTGCTTACGGAGCACCGTTAGTTTCAATTACGTTTTACTCTAAAAGTGTGATGTCGGTACCAAGTACCTACTACATTAAGTCTAATAGCACCAGAGAAATAATACCAGTTCTTTCCATATTATTGACTTATCACTTACCGGTATAAACACGTAATTACCCACGATAAGATCGGAATCAATTCCTCTTATCTGTGCCGCGCAGTCATTACTGAGGGCCGGTTAAGCCAACGACTTAAACAACCGTCATTTCAGTTTATGAGTGTCGCTAAAAGGTTTTCTTATTTTATGAAAAAAAAAAAATATCTAGCCTATAAACATCCCACTGCGGTGCACATGCCTTCTCTTAGAGAGAGAGAGAGTACCAAAATAATTAAATAAATGTAATTATGAAAAATATACTTCAAAAATCTATTTAGAGGCTGAAAATTCCATCCATGCCGGGATTCGAACCCGCGACCTCTGGCTATGCGTGCCAGCTCTCTAAGCTCTCCTTAGCACGGATAAATGCATTAAAAATAATATAAATATACTTAAGTTTAAAACAAGCGTTAAGTGAAGTTAAAAGAATAAAAAACAAAAGAATAATACAGCTAGCGAATAGAAAACAGTGATAACTATTAAAAACACAAAATTTGTATATACGGAAGGGAATGGGCATGCGTGGTAATTAAGCCCATACTCCTTTTCTGAGAGGTCGGCAGCAGGCCTGTGCCCTGCAGTGGGACGATTATATAATAAAAAATGTACCAGAGTAGCAATAAAGTTTAACCAACCGCCGATTTACAAATTAGTGGTATCCACCGTGTTATCTCATTGAGCTACACCAGCATTGGCCATGCAATAGCTTGCATTGCATTCACTTAGCTGTCAGCTGTACTGCTGTCAGTAGAAGATGTACTAACATATTCTACTGACAGAAGTACTTACAGTTATCATATAATGGCAGTCGTTAAGCCATGTCAGAGGCCTTATGGGCGGCTTGATAACTTCTGGCACTAAGGCCCGCCACTGTCTTACAATCCTCCACCAACCCGGACTTGGCCCCCGTGGTGGAGTATGGCCTAACCTTCCTGCGATGCAGGAAGAGACCCTTGCCCCAGCAGTGGGGACATACAAAGTGTTGATATATTTTTTTTATTACATGGGTAAATGTAAGGATCGAGCTGACCGCACTACAGTAGACATATTTGCATAACGCGTGCTGTAGACCCGACGCGGGCAGCCTACGAAGCACTTAGTGCGTCGTGTCTTAGTCGGGGCTAAGCCGCCTGTACACTGGTCTTACCGCACTTCCGCGGAAGCCCGACTAGTGGGAAGGGGCTTAGCGGTGTTTTGCCTAGTTTCTGTGGTACGCAACGATACAGGACGTCCGGTAAATAAGCGAGAAGTTTGCCACTACTGGTAATCTGATCTAATCTTACTAATTGTAGTGATCAAAATTTAACAATGATATGTTCGGAATGCAACCTAGAAGAAATAGTTTTAGTTTTCGATGGTTAGGAGGCGCCATTTTGGCGAAGCTCTATTTTAAAATGGCGGGCTTGGTATAATGCAAAGTGAGAGAAATTTGAGTCTTTTGTAAGTTAATTGCAGTTTAAAGAAAAAAGGGCAACTAATATTTTAAAAATCTGAAAGTTTGAATGCCGCCTCAACAACGCAAGAACTGAATTTAATATAAATTTGTCACACTGATAGAATGTTTTTCATGTTACGTAAATTTGTAGTAGCAATTTTAGGAGCAATTCTAGCGTCTTTGTGGGCAAGGCCCACAAAGACGAAGTCGCATACATAAACTAGTTATAATAATACAGTACTACAAAATCTGGTGGATAAATTTCACAGTTTCACAATCATATAACACATTATTCCTCGTCGAATAACAACAGATTCCACCCTACAGTCTATTTATTCTTACTTGTCCAATTTAGTAAACAAGATTCTACCCTTAAACTGTTACTTTTTAGTCCAAAACTGCCATATTTCCATAAATTGAGTAACTTGGAACACTCTTTTAGATAACACGCTGCCAATTTTATAAACATAGTTCATGATAGTTCATGAATTTGCGAGAAAATGTCTAGTTTAGGCATCTAATCTCAATTTTAAGGTTAGAATCTTGTTTACTAAATTGTACAAGTAAGAATAAATTGACTGTACAATCAAACCGAACCATCAACCATTGACAGTTCTTTCCAGTATTTACATTTTCAATCTTTCCTAACAATACGAACATATACGGTCACTCATCCTAGTCTAAAATTAAGATGCCCTGAGCTCCGGTAACTAGACCAGGATATCACAAATATGCCTTCAGGGGAAATCAAAGTCGTCATCATTATCTTGGTAGCTATGCGTGTTATGAATAATAATTATAATAGCAGTTTTATAAAAACCTATTTAGAGGCTAAAAATTCCACCCATGCCGGCATTCGAACCAGCAACCTCTGGCTATCCGTGCCAGCGCTCTTACCAACTGAGCTAATGGGCGACTCACCGGCATCAGCGAAATTTCGAACCTCCTTACAACATTCCCTGTATTACGTACAGGCAGTGACATCTGGCTGAAGTAATTTCCATCACTTGCAGCCCCGAGTACCTACTTTGCAGTTAGGTCAGAGTCGCCCATTTGCTCAGTTGGTAAGAGCGCTGGCACGGATAGCCCGAGGTCGCGGGTTCGGATCCCGGCATGGGTGGAATTTTTAGCCTCTAAATAGGTTTTTAAAACTGTCCTTAGCACGGGTTAGTGCATTAAAATAATATAAGTAATATTATAAATCACAAAGCGCTCGTGTCGCCGGTTTTCGTACTGATGATCGAGTTCTGATTTCAGAATTAAGTGTCATATTAGTTCCGACCTTTCTATTACACGAATATATCCGATTCTATCCGACAGTAGCCGAGGTATATTCTAAAAGTTAATAGACTATACTAAGATCGAGTGCCTGAGTATAGCAATATCAGGTTTATAATTGTCATGCACGTTTGTACCTTTATGCACGGCCCCTAAGCGCTGAGCCCGGCGGTGATCCTCAGCTAAATGTCAACAAAGTAATACGCGATTATGGTAATGACGGCTGGTTGCAGTGCGCGCGCGCAACGGCCTGTCATTTGCATGCGCAGCCTCTTCAGGCTTTGTCATAATAACTGCGCGGAGATGGGGACAAAGTGTTTAGGTTTCCTTAGGGCCTTTCATATTTCTAAGCCTGTTCGCATGCAGATTGGCACAGAAATGTGAGAAGCATATACGTGCAAAACATGCAATAGGACTTAGGTCAAGTCAAGTAGTTGCGGAAGATTGCGAGGGCGTTCCCGCGAGGGCGTTCACGTTCCGTCGTACGGCGTGAGAAGGAACGCCATGGGTATATTCCCCTTAATGCACTAACCCGTGCTATGGACAATTTTAAAAACCTATTTAGAGGCAAAAATTTCTACCCATGCCGGGACTCGAGCCCGTGCCCTCTGGCTAACCGTGCCAGCGCTCTCCCAACTGAGCCAAAGAGCGACCACCGACATCAGTGATATTTTGAACCTATTTACAATACTCTCTCTCACAATATTCCAACTCTTACAGTATTCCAAAAGTTTTAGGGTTCTTAACAGTCATTGCAGATTTTTGTGGACCCTGTAGGGCACGCAAGATTTTGAAGTGCTTTCAATTAAATCATGCAATTTAAGTTCAGATAAGACAAGAATATTCTTTATTGTACACACCAGAAAATAATTACAGAGACAACAGTTACAAAAGAAGAGGTACAATTGGCGGCCTTATTGCTGATAGCAATTTCTTCCAGGCAACCTTAAATCGGAAAGATAGCAGAAGGAGAAATTGAGACGGGTAGTTGGTGCTCATCGAATATTAATGTACATACGTATACGTAATAAGATAAACTTACATAGATAAATACTATTATAAACATACATAAATATTAAGTTATAATAGCAAGCATGATAGGAACAATAAATGGGATATATATACCTACACACAAAAAGAAAATAAAAAAATATTTAAATATTTTTTTATTAATTTAGATTTTTTGTTAATTTAGATTTTCCTACACTCTACTCCTACTCCCATTGTAATTGAAAATTCTACAATCTGATTAATTTCACAATCACTTTGTTTAACAAACCACTTCTCCGTTGTTGCAGCATGCAAACGCGGTCCGCGAGTCGGCGCGGCATATCCTCGAATCAGCTGGCTTCGAGCCCGAGGACGCCGTGGCCCTGGCCAAGGCGCTTCGCACCAGACCACCAGTCAACATGCTCCCGGCAGCCAAAGCGGGCACTTTCTTCGCGCGCGACAACCTGAGCAACTTCATCGACTGGTGCCGCAAAGCCTTAGGCATCCTCGAGTGCCTCCTCTTCGAAACCGACGACCTGTGCCTGAGAAAGAACGAGAAGCACGTGGTCCTCTGTCTGCTAGAAGTAGCGCGGAAGGGGTCCGTGCTGGGCATGCCGGCTCCGTTGCTCGTGCAGATGGAGAAGCAGATTGAACGCGAGCTGGCTGGGGAAGAGTTGAGGCCTGATGACTCGGCTCTAGGGCTGGTGCCGCTTGGTCCGCAGCCCCAGCTGGTCACGAACGACCTCAGGAGTTTGGATGAGAGGGTGCGTGACCTGGTGGAGCGCTGCTCCTGTCCCACGCAGTTCCCTATGGTGCGGGTCTCCGAGGGGAAGTACAGGATCGGCGATACGAAGATTCTCATCTTTGTGAGGGTGAGTTGTTCCTTCTTTTTTTTTATTGTTATTTATTTCGCGTATGGTATACGACGGGTTTTAGGGAGGCCATGAATCCAATCGGGCGCTTTCTTGTCGGCTTCGTGAATCTTTCGGATGCTTCCTATTATGTACCATGGCGGACATTGATCAATAATTATCTCTTTTTTTATTTATTACTTGTGCATTTAATACAATTTATTACTTGTATTAGAAGCACGCGACTTCTGTCTTGTGGAGACGTATATCTGTCTATAAGATAAGATAAGAATATTCTTTATTGTACCCTGGAAAAACAACAAATACAAAATAATTGCAAATATACATAGTACAATTGGCGGCCTTATTGCTTAAAGCAATTTCTTCCAGACAACCTATCTATCTCTATCTATGTATCTATCTTCACTTAGAGACTTTATCTCTTGAATAAAAATAGGTAGCCAGTTAAAAAAATACTGAAAATTGGTTGTTAAGGTGGGTTGTCAGATGAGTACAAAAACGCTAAGTAACATTATTAGGGAATAGGGATCTCCATATCAAAATCGTGATTTTTACGTAAATTTTACGTGTTCGCTCTGGTGTAAAATTAGTATGATCACTTGGTGTAATATGGAGCAAGTCCTATAGTCCTAGTCACAATCTTGACAAATGCGACTTCTCTAAAGCAAAACACGGTGATATTTAGTGGTAGTTGAATTTATAACAGCCACCATCTTTATAGGGAGCTGAAGGTCGATCATAAATAACTTAGATGGTTAAGTTATAAAGAAGAGTGCATCGTTCCTTAATGCCTAAGAGATTGTATCTGTTGCGCGATACATAACGGCTTCCTCATCAGTCTATAACAGGCATTAATTAAAGCTCATGCTCATTTTGCTTATGCGTTTTAATAATGGCTATAACAAGACGTGATTTGCCGTATTGAGTAGGGGCACCATCGTTTTTAATGCTGTTAGGTGGAATCATATTATCTCACAGTATATTCTGTAAAGAATACTCTGCGTACAATTTTTTGCTTATTTATTAATTTATAAATAACGTTTATTGTTTAATATTATTATTATTATTATTTGACAGTATTATCCCACAGAATATAAACCATAAATATTTCTATCTAGAATTGTCATGTTAATGTTTATTTTTGCTTGATTAATAAAGGATATATTGACACGATTTATAATTTCCAAAGAAAATTTCGATATGTGTGTAAAATTTCATACAAGTCTACTTAGTCATACGTGATTGAGCTAGAAACATGAAATTGCCTTGAGCTGTAGGCTTTTACGTTTGTAAAACTATATTAATTTAGCCAGAAAACGCGTCGCAAATTGGAGCCAAAGAGTTAAATTTCCTCTACAAGCTGATGCAAAAGTTCTATCACATTTTAAATTTGGGAAAATCTTCTCGTCATTTACATTTACATACACAATCAAAAACTTTAAAAACACAAAAATATCGACTGTTTCTTTATGACGCGGCTGGTAATTTCTTTGCTATGTCAAAGTTTTCATTTTTGTTAAATTTATTTATGTTTTATTTTTATTATTATTTATTAGCTACTCCGATAGTATTTTCACATTTCATTTAAAAACTACTTATTTTAATTGTTCAGTATGAAACACCTACAGGAGTATACAACTTTCAAAATTGTAATTATTTTACCTATTTAAGGACATAATTTCTTTGCTATATCAAAGTTTTCTTCATTGTAAAATCTATTACACTGACGAGTAGATCCCGCATTTTTTACCGTTTATAAGGATTCTATTACACCCAGTAAAAAGACAGAACAAAAGTTCAACCTTCCTTTTAAGTTGACCACAAGTTGTCTCATCGGCTGGTCACCCTCGCAGTGGGCGGGCGGGCGTCCTCTAGCGGACTGCGTGGGCAGCGGTCTTGCAAAAATACACACTCCACGCTCATAAAAGCTTCTTTATTATACAAATAATACAATTATGACGACTTTCGTAACGTCCCCTTTATGTGGCTGCAGCTTCGGTGTGTGAATTCTCGTCGAAAAGCCACTGTCTTTGTTGAAACGTAAATAAAAGCCGAGTGTCAGCTTAACGTTGAAAAAATATCGCGAGAAAATTGATGATTTGTTGCGTTATGGCATTGTGGTATGAGGTTGCAAGTCTTGGACATTCTCCCGAAGCTTCGTATAACTGGATTCACATATTTTGCCCTGCGCAGATAAATGATATGGTTCTAACAATGCTATAAACCGGAAATAGGAGTAAAACAGAAAAAAAAATATTTCAAAAGTAGCCAAAACTTCAACTTAAATTGCGTTTCAGGAATTAGGCGTTTTTCGTGAATTATAACGTCACGCCTGGTATGAGAACCTAAGCATTTATTACCGTCAATGCTGGACCTAAACTAGGATTACCTTTCCTAGGGTAACCTTACCATATAACAAATATGGAAATATAGTACAATGCGAATCGAACCCACGACATCTGATTCGGCCTTACCGGTACACCACCGAGGCATTTTTTGAACTAAAACTTTCGTAAGCACAACACATTGTAGACTTTTAGTCCGGATTTACTTACGGGTGTTGTTATATCGGAAAAGTCCGACCAGGTTTCGCTCCGATTAAGCTCTGCGAATCGGAGCGAAACCTGGTCGGACTTTTCCGATATAACAACACCCGTAAGTAAATCCGGACTAAAAGTCTACCGAGGCATTTGTTACAAATCACGATATTTATGAGTAAATCCAAAGCTCACGCATACCAAAATGCTTTTATCGCACTAATAACGTATACTTAGAGGTAATAGGTATCATTCGTTTACTTTGTACGTTTGAGACCACTTTGAGGTCACTAAAGCGTTGTCCATTTTCACATACCGGTTGTGGTCTAGCGCCGTATTTAGACCTTTTCGTGGGAAAATCTCCGTGGAAGCCTTGAAGGCTCCAATACCAGCCAGAGACCTCGATATTGCAACCTTGCGACCCTCCTTATGGACCTCTGACCGGCCAGCCTTACTGGACCCGTCGAAATGTAGGTGTTTTTTTAACGGAATGGGCGGGCGTAGTATTTAGGCTGAACTTGTTGATTCCGCAGCTACAATTTAAATTGCTAAGGTATCTGAACCACACTGGCACTCAGGTTTCCTCGCGATGTCTTCCTTAACCCTTGGCGAGTGGTACAGCTACTATAAATTCATAAATGTACGTAACTTAGACAACAAAGTCATTAGTGCATGTCGGGATTCGAACCTAAGACCTTCCGAATGCGAAGTCGGTGTTATAGTGCTCTGCTACCACCGCTTCATATTTAGTTATTTAAATACATCCTTGATAGAATAGAAAAAAAAACCGTACTAAAATTTGGTGCAGATTATTTTATAAAAATCAATTGTTTATTTAAACCATTTTTTTAAACTATTTTTGTCCATTTAGTTCACAAAATATTGTGACTACCGAACTTAAGTTTTGATTTAATTTGAAATAGCTTACTGCACTTAAAATGAAAATTATTAAATAAAACCTTTGTTTAATTTTTCATTAAACAAACGCAAAAAGAAATCAGGAACCAACACTTCATTAAAAATGAATTGTTACAGTTTCAAACTATGATGGGGTCAATGTATGCTGGTTAAACCAGCATACATTGACCCCTAAAACCAGCCTATACCTAAAACCAGCCTGGTTTTAGGTATACAGATGCAGGTTGTAATATAACATCGTTAAATTTGCCCAAACAAGGCTGTGATGTATGGAGTGATTCATCGATCAGTGGACCTTATTGCCGACTTGTTCGTTAAAACACTAATGGGCTGCGAAGTTTGTACGCTCTAGATTAGAGACTGAATTTAGAATTATACTGTAATTTAGGTTCAAGTCCCGGCATGGGTGGAATTTTTAGCCTATAAATAGGTTTTTAAAATTGAACTGACTTGACATCTGAGATAATGTTAATAATAGATTTCAAACCTCTATAAAATATACATTACTTATATAATTTATTACACAAATGTCTTGATTTTTAATAAATAGTATTAGTTATACTATTTTTATTTTTAATGCACTAACCCGTCCTAAGGACAAATGCTTAAGCCAGATGTCGCTGCCTGTACGTAATACAGAGAATAGTGTAAAGAGGTTCGAAAGAGGTTCGAAATTTCACTGATGCCGGTGAGTCGCCCATTGGCTCAATTGGTAGAGCGCTGGCACGGACAGCCAGAGGTTGCGGGTTCGAATCCCGGCATGGGTGAAATTTTTAGCCTCTAAATAGGTTTTTAAAAAAATAGTATTAGTGTTCAGTGACAAAGGTAGAAATGAACCATGGATAAAACATTTTTTTTTCCGTGTACGACTAGGACCTTGCATATTTTTGCATTGTAGTAGTATTTTTTTATAAGGCGATTACTCAAAGACTCTGCATGTTTTTCTCAAGAGCGTTTTTGAGTTTCGTCTACCACTTTTACACTACAAAAAGGGCATTATCAGTTTAAAAAAAGTAATAATGCGACATTGCATGTTCTTCCCCTGTGCCCTTCAATTGTCCTTAGCACAGGTTAGTGCATTAAAAAGAATATAATCATGTAGGTACACCGATATCATTCCGATGTAAAACCTAACTGCATAGTCGGGGCTGCAAGTGATGCAAATTACGTAATACAGAGAGTATTACGTAATTTGCAAGATAGTAAAGAGGTTCGAAATTTCACTGATGCCAGTGAGTCACCCATTAGCTCAGTTGGAAGAGCGCTGGCACGGATAGCCAGAGGTCGCGGGTTCGAATCCCGGCATAGATGGAATTTTTAGCTTCTAAATAGGTCTTTTAGAAACCTATCTAGAAGCTAAAAATTCCATCAGAAGACTTTGTGACGGTGCAAACCTCTTTACACCATTTTTATTTCTTTTTCCATCTATCATTTTCAAATATTTAAATTATGTATGTCACTCATTCTTCGATTTCCCTCATTTTTCACACTACTACTTTACGCTTTGACCAGATCTGACTTTTTACCTGCTTCTCCGTTTATCCGTTTTTATCCAGTTTTCTGTTAATATTACTACAATTCTACAAATAAAACCACACCTAAAGTCGTTCCAGAGTTTATTTATTAATTATTAAAGTTATAAAACGTTCCACTGGCGCCCAACGATAATAACGAAACCCAACGTCACCCCACGGCTTGATACGCTGAGACGACAAAGCCCACCCACCGCGACTACGCTGCGAGTGCGAAGGCAAATACGAGTACGATTACCACGATTATACGTGTGCACAATCGTCGAACTGCTGCTGCTGTTTCATACCCACGACCCACTACCTCATACATCACAGACGCATCCCTTGGAGCTCCCCAGCGTTGCTCAAGGGTTCTGTCGGACTTCTCCGCCGCCCCCAACTTTACCCACAAGACCTGCAAGATTTTTTTTTTGTTAAGTGTTGTTGAGTGTTTTATAAATAAAATATTAAATTAATTTTAAAGTGCGACTTGACTTCTGGACCACAAGGTAATTCATCATAACTACTCATTGACCATTCTTCACTAACTAGATTCACCCATAGTAACAAATTTTTTCGGCCCTAATAAAAGTCCTATTCTATCTATCTGCACCCCACCTAACCGAAACATACCACAGTTAGTATACACCAACAGTATACAATCAATAACTTCTACACGCATTTATCAGACAGTTACACAACCACAGGCTGCTCACTAGCAGTTCCATAGACCTCGGTAACCTGGAATTTATAATTCCAGGTGGGACTGGTTACTAACTTACGTTGCCTCAGGAGAGTATCCTGGGTAATTACACGTAGACAGCCTAGCTTTACCCTCTAGGTCTTCGAGGCCGACTCGAAGGTAAGGCGAAGCTGCACTCATACAGTCTATTGATAACAATATTATATTATTAAAATTTAAATTATAATTATTTACAAAATCTTTGCAAACCAAATTTCTAGACGTCAGTAATTCTGACACCATTCTTTGTCATAAAATTTTTCAAAATTCAAAACAAAACCTCCACAGGTTAAACTACAAGGAACTCTTTGGCAATAAAATAAAACTTCACCCTCACCCCATCCTTACCTCATTACTAAAATATTTCCTAACCTCTTTTTTTATAGTATCCGTACTCTTTTTAAATATTTAACTGACAACTGGTACAAAACCTACCAACGCCACCTTTTTATAGTTTTAATTTTCTGTAAATATAATCACCACATTACCTTTTCGGACACATTTGCGTCATACTATTTATCTATTTATTTATTAACTATACACTTACACCACTATCCTCCAGGACATTTGCTAACCAATTTTTTTTAATAACAATCCAAACATTCAATCAGGTGCGGCGACAACACGTTAAATAAGCCTAGGTCAATTAATTTACTTATCGTTACTTACCTAACGCATTACGGTGTTTACCCCACCATAGCTCTTGAGAGCACTTCTACGACGGATTCTACCCCGTCGGGTACTATGTACCCAATATTATAAATATTGTTAAAATGTAAATAACTTTCATAGAGCGGATTGTGACTCAATAAATAAGCCTTACCACTACCGTATACCAGCGGGTGGTAACTGGCTAAATAAGCCTATTACTAATTTAGGCCAGTTTCTGGATAAATCTAATTAATAAAAATAGATTTTGTCTATAATGAGTGAACGTCTTCACCTTTACTGTAGTTGAAGACAATGACAGATGATGCATGCTAGAGATGAATGATAGGTGATGAATAAAAGTGGAACTGCCTAATGTAAATATTCATTGTAAATATCACTCCACACACTCTAAATTTTTTTCATCGCCCATCCTTTATATTTTATTTTAATATTTAAGAATAACCATATTTACTTACCCATACCACATCCCCGACCTTCATCGACTTTACTCTCGACCTTGTCTTTAAATTTTAAATTATATAAGTTAACTTGACTACTTATATTTTTTATAAAAAAAAAATTTTTTTAGATATTTTTTTAAATAAATATATCTAAAAAATATTTTTTTTTACCGGTTGCCCCCGGGTAATGTGACGGTGCAAACCTCTTTACACCATTTTTATTTCTTTTTCCATCTATCATTTTCAAATATTTAAATTATGTATGTCACTCATTCTTCGATTTCCCTCATTTTTCACACTACTACTTTACGCTTTGACCAGATCTGACTTTTTGCCTGCTTCTCCGTTTATCCGTTTTTATCCAGTTTTCTGTTAATATTACTACAATTCTACAAATAAAACCACACCTAAAGTCGTTCCAGAGTTTATTTATTAATTATTAAAGTTATAAAACGTTCCAACTTTACTGTCAGAAGTTTTCAAGCCGCTCTTAGGCCTCTGACTTGGCTTAACGACTGCTATCTATCGAGAGCAACCAGCTCCAACTGTTTCGATGCCGGTCGCTCTGGATAGATGGCTCGGAAAAATGCTCACTGAACGCACCTTATGTTGCTTAACCTTCCAATATATGTGCCCGTATGTAAATGTTATGTAATGTAAAACGATTATCACTATGCCCCACATTTGCAGATCCTCCGGTCGCACGTGATGGTGCGCGTGGGAGGCGGCTGGGACACTCTGGCCCACTACCTGGACAAGCACGACCCGTGCCGCTGCCGCGCTCAGCACCGGACCTCGCTATCAGCACGCCTTGCTCGTCCCAAGCAGGATCTAGCAGGTTCGTACCTCCCTGGCAAGTCTGTATTTATTCTGTTTATCTGGATAAACATAACAACATAGGTTCGTACCGCTCCGATAAGTAAGTACCGATGTGGAAAGTCTGTACTTTTTGTGTTCGTCTATATTGCTGGCATACTATGATATTGTCTGGATAAGCACAACCTATGCCAATGCCCCGCTCACCACCAGACTTTGCTATCAGCTCGCCTAGCAGGATCTGGCTGCTCATCCTAAGCAGGATCTGGCAGGTTCGTACCGCCCTGGTATGTCTCTACTATTGGAGCAGATGGTAGCACAGTTGGTTGGCTGTGGGTTGTTAAGACTCCTGGATTAATTGGAAATAAAACGGAAAAATATTGACGATCGAAAATGTATTTCGACACCACAGAAGAGAAGTGACAAGTGTCACACGAAGACAGTTGCTTTTTGAATTACTAAAGAGTTCATTAACTCTAACACCTTCCCTAATTCAAAACTGTCTTAAATCTTCATCATCCAGTCTTCGTCAATCCCAAGGAAAGACATAGGGACCAGAAGGTCGGGCGTGGCAGTGCTTTAGTGAGCATGTCTGCCACTTGGTCAGATATTCCAATTCTTTGAACTTCAATCGCTCCTTCTGTTACCAACTCCCTGACATAAAAATGTCTTATACGAATGTGCTTCGTTCTTTTATGAAATTCAGGGTTGTGGGCGAGTTTCACTGCAGCTTCATTATCCACACTTAACGTTGGGATATGCGTAAGCTCGGTGAGGTCTTTTAAAATCCGTGTCAGCCAGACTAGCTCTCTAGCAGCTTCACTGGCTGCAACAAGCTCAGCTTCTGTCGTCGAAATAGCAACTGACGCTTGCCTTTGGCTTAGCCACGAAATTATTCCTCCAGAATAACGACACACCACACCAGTAGTAGATCGTCCGGTTTCTCGATCTCCACCGTGATCTGCGTCACTGAATCCTTCTAGTACACCGGGTAAATGCTGGGCTTTATACTTTATACCAAGTGAGTATGTTCCCTTAATGTTGCGAAAGATACGTTTTACGCGAAGCCAATCTTTGTAGGTAGGCGATTCCACTTTTCGAGATACGACTCCTACAGCATATGCTATGTCCGGACGAGTTCCGACCATTAAATATGCAAGGGCTCCGACAGCTTCACGATATGGAAAGTTACTAACTTCTCTCCTCTCTTGACATTTCTCTGAGTCTGTGGGCTCCTTTTCTATAGGTGTAGTACGGGGTTGCAGTCAGCCATCCCGAAACGCTCCAGAATTTTCTTCGCATACGCCTCTCATTGGAGCAGATGGTAGCACAGTTGGTTGGCTGTGGGTTGTTAAGACCCCTGGATTAATTGGAAATAAAACGGAAAAATATTGATGACCGAAAATGTATTTCGACACCACAGAAGAGAAGTGACAAGTGTCACACGAAGACAGTTGCTTTTTGAATTACTAAAGAGTTCATAAACTCTAACATCTACATATTCTGTCTGTCTGTATGCTGGTCTACTATGATATTGTCTGGATAAAAGTAACCCATGGCGGGATTTGACAAGTTCCTACCGTTCTGGCGAGTAAGTACCATTGTGGAAAATAAGTACTTTTTCTGTTCGTCTATATTGCTAGGACACTATGATATTGTCTGGATAAGCATAACCTACGCCGATGTCCTGTTCAAAATGGGGCTTCGCTGTCTGCTCGCTTAGCTCGTCCCAAGTAGGATTTGGCAGTTTCGTACCGCTCTGACAAGTTAGTAGCGATCTGAAAAGTCGATACTTATTACTGGGACACTCTATGATGTTATCTGAACAAACAATATCTATGCCGCGGCCGCGTTCACACCGGACTTCGCTATCAGCTTGCCTAGCTCGTCCTAATCAGGATCTGGCAGGTTCGTACCCATCTGGCAAGTTAGTGCCACTCTAGAAAGTCTGAACTTATTATATCTGTATTGTTGGGACAAAATTATTATCTGGATAAGCACAACCCATGCCGGTGCTCCGCTCAGCACCAGACTTCGCTATTAGTTCGCCTAGCTCGTCCCAAACTGGATCTAGCAGGTTCGTACCACTTTGGCAAGTTTGTACTAGTCTGGAAAGTCTCTACTTCTTACTGGGACACTCTATGACATTACCTGAACAAGCATAATGTATGCCGCTGCGGCGCTTAGCCCTGGACTTTGCTACCAGCTCGCCTAGCTCGCCGTAAGCAGAATCTGGCAGGTTCGTACCGTCCGTTCTGGCAAGTTAGTACCACTTGAAAAAGCCTGCATTTGTTCTGTCTATTTAGATGACGTCGTGAGCAAACCTGTCTGTCTGAGGTGTTCAAATACTCGTACCTCAGCGCTTGAAATTTCCGATGTGGGCACGCGTGGTAATAAAGCCCACACTATCTATTTCTAAGAGAAGCCTTGCAGGGCCTGTAGTGGGATGCATGTAGGGTAGGCTACACAAAAAAAAAGTATTGTTGAATAAACTTTAACTTTGATCCTTCCAGGCGCCACAGTGACCTACGAACGCCCCGACAGCTATGGCCCAGCCTCTCTGAACGGCAAGACCAAAACTGACACAGACTACGGCCCTGCCTCCATCAGCTCTGGACTGAGGTCTGAGCGAGACAGCACTAGCTACGGCTCTGTCAGAGCGAAAGACGAACACTACAGAGGTTACGACCGACCTGATCTGGTGAACTATGGCCCGAGCTCCCTGACTTCCGGACCGGGGTCACTGCAGTATGGTAAAGGCTACGAGAGGAATCTGGATCAGCCGATGTCTCTACAGTACGCACCTAAAGTATACAATGAGGACTCAAGAGCTTTGCATTACCAGTCCAATCATAGACTCGATGGAGCGAGGTGAGTGTAACGTTTTTGTTACGGCTGTTCTTTTGTTTGATATCCTGAAAGCTCAAGGTTTTGATGTATATAGCAAAAGGTAAAGACATATTAAAAAAAAATATTGCGCATAGTATTTTTAAGGCCATAATCCCTCTCTGAAAGAAGGCCTGTGCCCTGCAGTGTGACCTTTATAAGCTACATAAAAAATAACTGAGATTAAGTTTTCGAACTAAAACTTTCGTAAGCACAACACATTGTAGACTTTTAGTCCGGATCTACTTACGGGTGTTGTTATATCGGAAGAGTCCGACCAGGTTCCCTCAGAGACCACGTCTCTGTTCACCATGATTAAGCTCTGCGAATCGGAGCGAAACCTGGTCGGACTCTTCCGATATAACAACACCCGTAAGTAGATCCGGACTAAAAGTCTAAAAATAAAGTTCTTAACTAGTTCAACCAACTTGTCTTCTAAGACCTGTTCGCATTTAAGAAGTTGGCTCCCTTTGCAGACCATCTTTTTCCGTCGTATAATAAGAGGAAACACATTATTGTAGGCACACAAAAAAGACACTAGACAGTTTTTTTCTCCAAAATGATCTAGTTTTGAATGGACACTTATTGCAGAGACGTCCATTAAATTTAATGTTTAATTAAATACCGTTATCTTTCACTTATTGTAAATAAAACAGAAAAGGACAACAGCATACTTAATCGGAGATTAACTTTATTTCACGTTTCTGAGTGCGGCGGTCAGTTTGAATTGTAACGTTCATTAAGCCGCAGTTTCTGCGCTACTTTGAATAAAACCTTTTCAATGCATTATTTCTTTATTCAACAGTTTAGGCCGCCAATTGTACTGTATCTTTGTAAGAATTTTTTGTTTCTCTTTTTTCCTGGTGTACAATAAAGAATATTTTTATCTTATCTTTAGGCAACTAAATATCTAAATTCCTTTTTTCCTCAATAGCCTCCCCTACCTGGGCGAGCTAGAGCGCGCGGCCTCCCCCGCGCGGCGCCTCCCGCGCCCCGCCAGCCCGCGCGGCTCGGCCTCGCCGGACCGGCGCGCGCGCATCGTCACCAGCTCGCACCTCGTGCCCACGCCGCACGCGGTCCGCAACAAGAGCCCGCGTCCGGTCTCACCCACACCTGGTAAGTTAGCAGCCTGGTTATCTCACTCGTGCCCACGCCGCACGCGGTCCGCAACAAGAGCCCGCGTCCGGTCTCACCCACACCTGGTAAGTTAGCAGCCTGTTATCTCACTCGTGCCCACGCCGCACGCGGTCCGCAACAAGAGCCCGCGTCCGGTCTCACCCACACCTGGTAAGTTAGCAGCCTGTTATCTCACTCGTGCCCACACTGCACGCGGTCTGCAACAAGAGCCCGCGTCCGGTCTCACCCACACCTGGTAAGTTAGCAGCCTGTTATCTCACTCGTGCCCACGCTGCACGCGGTCCGCAACAAGAGCCCGCGTCCGGTCTCACCCACACCTGGTAAGCCTGCCAGCCTGTGATCTCTACCTGTAATCATTGTAAATATCACCCACACACTCTAAATATTCTTCATCAACCATATTCAGATTGTATTTTTATTTTAATAATTTATTTACTTACCCATCCTTCACATCCCCCACTTTCATCGACCTTACTTTAGACTCTTGATTTTAAATTTTATTTTACTTGATAATATTTGTCATTAATTTTTTTTTAATATATGATTTATTTAATATATTTAAAGAGTATTTTTTTTACTGGATGCTCCCGGGTAGTGTAACGGTGCAAACCGCTTTACACCATACTTATATTTATTTTTCTATCTATCACTTACAAACATTTATGACACACATTTCGTAATTTCCCTCATTTTCATCAATACCACTTTACACATTGACTAGATCTGACTACCTCCATCCATAATTTTTTATCCAGTTTTCTGTTTTATTATTTAAAAAATGGTGTAAAGAGGTTTGCACCGTTACAGAGGGAGATAATCGTGGGTTGGAAGGAGAGAGGCCTGGACTAGAAGTTCGCAGTGCTACGAATGCCCTTGAGGTTTTTGATTGATAGTCTTGAGGTTGATTTAAGTTGAAAACTCTGTTAATTAAACATTGTTTTTTAAATGTGGAATAAATGTGGAGTTTCTTTGTTAGTTCCTTCTCCACTTTAATCTATTAATTGTGAAACTAACAACTTTGACGTTTAGTTAACATTTTGTTTTTGCAATGAAAAAAAATGAGCAGTTCAATGCTTCGCAAGGCACCTTAAGTTGGTGCCGGCCACCGTCGATAGATGGCAGTCATTAAACCATGTCAGAGGCCTTATTTAAAGAATGAAAAATCGGGCGGCTTGATAACTTCTGACAGTAAGGCCCGCCACTGTCTTATAATCCTCCACCAACCCGGACTTGGCCCCCGTAGTGGATGTATGACCTCACTTTCCCGCGATGCAGAGAGACCCGTGCCTCAAGGGACCCGGTCGTACAGGGGTTGTATATAGTTTATAGTTTTTTGCATATTTTTTCGGAAAATTACCTATGTAATACCTACGTTCGATATCGACCCTTTTATTGCCCCCCTGCTGGGGCACGGGTCTTTTCCTGCAACGCAGGAAGATTAGGCCATACTCCTCCACGGGGGCCAAGTCCGGGTTGGTGGAGGATTGTATGGCAGTGGCTGGCCTTACTGTCAGAAGTTATCAAGCCACCCATGAGGCCTCTGACATGGCTTAACGACTGCCATTACATGACAGCCGGCACCAACGGCTTAACGTGCCTTGCGAAGCACGGAAGCGCTCGGAAAAATGCCACTAGCGGTAGTCACGGGACGGTCACCCATCCTGCACCTGACCGCGCCTGTTATTGCTTAACTCAAGTGATTGATTCATATCACCCGGTTCGACTAGGCCACGAGCGCTTCTTAGCTTAGTCGTAAAATACCGTAAAATACGTTATTTTAGAAGATTCCAGGTATTTTACCTTCAAGGAGGATACATAAGTATCTTTACAGTGCCTAACCTCTTTTCTCCCCACCAGCCGGCGAGAGCGCCTCGGACAACGGCTCCGAGGTGTCAGACGAGGGCTACCGCAGCCTCGGGCTGCTGGCCGGCTCGGCGCAGGGCTCCGCGCAGGGCTCGCCCTCCACGGGCAAAGCGGCCAGCAACCGCTGCTCGCTGCACAGCCAGAACTCCATCGAGGACGCTGAATTTGCTGGTGAGTTTTCTGTGTGGATATCCGAACCGATCCGATATATTCCGACTGTGGGGCGTGGTGCCGTTACGTTGGCATACAGTGTAATTAATAACAGACGGAAGACTTGGATGAAAATCTGCCGGTAGATGCTGGATGCGGCAAGCTGAAGACAGGGCGCTATGGCGCTCATTAGGGGAGGACTACGTTCAGCAGCGGACTAATATAGCTTGACAACGATGACGAAACTCCACATTAATTTGATTGCACTTTAAGAGTAGGGAGGCTGACGTCACCGAGACGGCTGCAGCTTGTTGTGGCATGCTCTCACGTCGCGGCACTCTGCATTAAGTGTCAACATTCGGCACAGCTGCGCCCGCGCATTGTGCGCAGGCTTTGTTCCCCGAGGCACAAGTATCTAGGGTCAGAAGGGTATTAGAGTGCTAATTCGTTATAGTTATAAATAATGCTCGTTTCCCGATTTCTCGTCAACTAACAATATAGGTATTAACCTACAATTAATGCATTATCGTTTCCAAGAATTGGGCTGGCAAAGGTATTATTAATAACATATAAAGGTATTATTAGTAATATATTCTTCAAGGATCGTTTTTGCAATACGATATTATAAGCTTGCCCGAAACGTGGTTCGCAAACAGTGCAAAAGCAACATTGAATAAAACTTTTTTGATTGATTTGAAGTCTCTCAATATAAAAAAAACTTTTTTTAATATTCTGTCTTTTTTAATATTGAAATGAGGTGCAACAACCTTTATTCTTCTCTCCTCAAACTCTAAACCCTCAAAGCCGATGTCGAGGACCTCTCCAGCACTGAACTTAACCTGTGCTGTGTTATTAAACGGGCAGCGTAACAGTTGCCGTGGTCTCGAGGCAGGGTAGTCTACCCGAGACCACGGCAACAGTAACGCTGCCGAAACTTCTGGAAATAAGGTAGGTAATTACGTTTTACCTAATAAATAATCGCGATTTGACCCGTTTAATATATAACTATGTATGAGTATCGCAAAGCATACTTTGACCTATGCTGAGTTACCCAAACACACACATGCAATGGGGCGATTCGCGACAGCGTCGATTGCTTTTGAATGGAGTAACGTACCACACGCATTGTCCAGGCTCGTTACTCTCAAAGGAAATGTGGCCGAATTGAGCTTCAATTAAGTAAGCAAAATATTTTGAACTTAAACTTTTGTAAAGACTACACATTATTGGATTGGATTCTTCCGACAAAAGGTTTATCTCGGTTTATCCGGTAACAATGCAATAATAAGCAAAATAATTAAAATCTAAAATAGTACAGTAAACTAAACAAAACAACGGGGTTGTTAACAATTCTAGGAAAAAAATGAAGGGTTAGATGGGTTTGTTTTCTGACGTTTCAGTTTTTTTTTTCTAGATAATTTATAATTTTTGAGACTTTACCGACACAGCTGGCGTCCGCCATTTTTTGTGACGTCACGTAGCCTCAACAAAATCTTTTAATTGACATCTCATTTCTCAAATCGGTTCTGTCAATTGGACTTCGGGGTTATCTAGGTAATTGGTGTGGATGTGTTGATCACAAATAAATATATCAGAAGGTAGCAATTTAAAGGTTAAAAGTCTGTATTCAATTTAGTACACGTACAATGGTTTACACAGGAGGTTACACACAATCTTAGGTTTTACGTTTTAAACTACGGTACTCTAAAAGGTTTCGGAGGCGACTGCCTCAAAGGGTTTCGGGGAGACGACTGGCTGGACAGCAGACGTACTTTGTTGCTTCAAATGTTGACTCAGCGTTTCGACTCCCTAAAGGTGGTTATAAACCAACTTACAAATTTTAATATACGCGCGAAAAAATTCATTCTCACATCGTCCTTGCTCTTGCAGACGGGAAAAGGCGAATGTCAGCTGTTAGGAAGTGTGTTATATGGTCATATTAGTAGTAATCGGAATAAGGTATATACTTTTAGGACTATTTTCGTGAGGGGCACGCGTGTTAAAAGCCCATCCTCAGGTGGTAACTGGTATTAGATGAGAAAAGATGGTCAGAGTGGAGTTTTTTCACACTGCCTTTTTCTCTACTACACTACGGCCCGAAGGCAGCGGCTTTCACTTTCATGTTACATTGTACTTTGGCTTTCAGCAAACAGAATGTATTTTATTTTTATTGATTAATACCTAACTTTTATTTGCATTTTCAAACTAACGCAATACTTTATTGAGCGAAGCGCTCGTGGCCTAGGCGAACCGAGTGATTGGAATCAATCAGTTGGTTAAGGCGCGGTCAGGTACGGGATGGGTGAGCGTCCCGTGACAACCGCTAGTGGCATTTTTCCGACACACTAAGCTGTTGGTGCCGGCTGTCATATAATGGCAGTCGTAAAGCCATGTCAGAGGCCTTATGGGCGGCTTGATAACTTCTGACAGTAAGGCTCGCCACTGTCTTACAATCCTCCACCAACCCGAACTTGGCCCCCGTGGTGGAGTATGGCCTAACCTTCCTGCGATGCAGGAAGAGACCCGTGCCCCAGCATTAGGGACATACAAGGGTTGGTAACGTTGCAATACTTTATTCTATTCGAGAGTAGGAATCTGCGGTTAGGGAGTACTCGGAGTGCTTATTCTGTAGTAGAGGTGGTCCAAAGAAAGGTAGCCTTGTATTGTATTGTTTCGGCAGCCGCTGTTCGTTGGCCAATGCATTGTGAGATGTTAATTTGTTGATTGATCATTAGTTAGATTTCAACACCGGCCAATGTGCCAGGAAGTTCTGATTGAATTGTGCGCACGGTCAGCCCATGGCCTTATTGTTGGAATATACCTTTGTACTTTCGAAAGTTGGTCTAAAAGAGATTGTTCTAAGCGATAAGGCCGCTTGAAATAATGTAGGAGAACGTATTAGTTTGTGCTAAAACTTTCGTAGTCTACAATATTAGTTTGAGTCTATGAACATCGCGTGTGACACGAAATATTGTGCTTGAATAATTAAAAATAATTTATTTATTTGTTATTGAACTCCTCCGAAACGACTCTACCGATTTTTATGATTTTTTTCTGTATATTTTTATGATTTTTTTCTGTGAGTATATTTTTATGATTTTTCTTCTGTATATTTCTATGATTTTTTTCTGTATATTTTATGATTTAAAAACCTATTTAGAGGCTAAACATTTCACCCATGCCGGGATTGGAACCCGCAACCTCTGGCTATCCGTGCCAGCGCCCTACCAATTGAGCCAATGGGCGACTCACCGGCATCAGTGAAATTTCGAACCTCTTTACACTATTCTCTGTATTACGTACAGGCAGCGACATTTATGCAGCGATATTTTATGATTTTTTTCTGTATATTTTTATGATTTTTTTTCTGTATATTTTATGATTTTTTTCTGTACATTTCCTGGGTCTGAGAATAGGTCGTAGGCTAATTTATATCACAAATTGGGGTTTGCGAGGTTAGCTAGTAGATCTGTAGTAATTTGTGAAGTTAAAATAGTTTTGTCTGTATGCTGGGAAACACATAATGTTCATTTATCGGAGATTGACCTTGCTTTAAAGCTCTCGTCGCCTAGTGGAACAAGTGATTGGAATCAATTAATTGGTTATAGCAACAGTAGGCGCGGTCATGTGCAGGATGGGTGACCATCCCGTGACTACCTTTAGTGGCAGTTTTTCCAAGCGGTGCCGTGCTTCGCAAGGCACGTTAAGCCGTTAGTGCCGGCTGTCATGTAATGGCAGCCTTATGGACGGCTTGATAACTTCTGACAGTAAGGCCCACCGATCCTCCACCAACCCGGATTTGACCCTCGTGATGGGGTATGGCCTAACCTTCCTGCGATGCAAGAAGAGACCCGTGCCCCAGGAGTGGGGATATATAATGGGTTGATTGAGAGAGAACCTTGCTATGGTTCACGTATGAAATAAAAACGTGAGCGCCAATAATTTCAAAAATTATAGAAAAATTACTAAACAATAGATTAGTCAAATATTTAGAAGATTTTGATATCCTGCTTAACTCACAGTTTGGGTTCAGACCAGGTATATGTACAGAGGACGCTGTTGCTGCACTGAGCTCTGTGATAGTTGACAATTTGGATAGAGGAAAAAAATGCCTCACTGTATTTTTAGATCTCAAAAAGGCCTTCGATACTGTGGCTGTTCCTATTATGATCAGGAAACTCGAACTTGTAGGAATTAGAGGTGTCCCACTGAAAATATTTCATGATTACATGTGTGAGCGGCAACAAAGTGTCAAAATAGGAAGTGACCTCAGTGACTACGATTACATATCTTTTGGCGTTCCGCAGGGAAGTATCCTTGGTCCGACCCTCTTCCTGATCTACCTTTATGATTTGGGTAGTCTCAATATCTGTCATGGTCAGATCTTCTCATACGCAGATGACACAGCGGTAGTATTTACAGATTCAAATTGGCGAGACGTTTACAATCATGCTGAAACAGGACTCGCCGAGGTTGCTAGATGGCTCGAAACTAACCTTTTAACCCTAATTACCAGCAAGACTAATTACATTTGTTTCTCGATCAACAGCCGTGGACAGCCAGACAGTAGCCTTGGCCTAACAATTCATAGCTGCGAAAACCCTAATTGCAATAACTGTGAATGCCCCACATTAACTAGGGTACCTGCTGTCAAATATTTAGGTGTCATTATTGACCAAAGGTTATCATGGCATGCACATATAGATCTTTTGGCAACTAGGATAAGAAAAATGATTTGGGTTTTTAAGATCTTGCGCCACGTAGCAAATAAGGAACTAACATGTAAAATATATACCGCACTAGCCCAATCAATACTAACCTATTGCATTCCGGTTTGGGGTGGGGCTTCAAAGACAAAACTTAAAGAACTAGAAAGAGCACAACGTGCCTTACTAAAACTATGTTATTTAAACCATATCGATTCCCTACGACATCTCTTTATGCCATTTGTGACATGCTTTCTGTCAGACGTTTATATATTCTACGTACAATTCTGAGACTTCATAAGTCCCTGCCGTTTGATATAAATACCTATAAAAAGAAGAGAAATGGTAAAGTCGCACGTATGGTTCGTACTAAGACTACTTTTGCTAGTTGCCAAATCGTAAAACAATCTGCACATTTGTATAACATAATTAACAAAAAATTAGACATATACCCAAAAACATGCTACGAGTGTAAAAATGTTTTGACTGAATGGGTTAAAGGTGTAAGTTATGATGAGGTAGAACATTTATTAAAATATCTTGTATAGGATAATTTATAATATTGCGTGCCCTACAGGGTCCACAAAGAACCATATTTTAAGTTATGTTATCTGTATATACTTGTGGAATGCAATAAATTATTGAGTATGAGTATTGAGGATGCAACAAATGTAAAACTTTCAAACACACCCTCACTCACACACACACACACACGTTCACGCACGTACAAGCACACCCCCATACACAGACAAACACACCCTCACACATTCTCACACACACACACACACACACACATACACACACACACACACACAAAGACTGCATGTAATTATCTAATAGGTCACTTTAAATTTATTTAATAATTAAATATTTGTGGAAGAGCGGGCCCTCCTGACACAGGTATTTCTATACTTACTAGGAGGGCCCAGCCCGTGTATTATTTTGTAAACTTTGTTGTGAAATAAACAATTTGAATTTGATTAAAACTGTCTTTATACGGATTTATGCTCGTTTATTACATTTTTACAATTTGAATTTGATTTGAATTTGAATAATAGAAACTGTATTTGCACGGATATTTACTCGTTTAATTTTACATTTTACAATTTTCCGACGTTTCGGCACTTTTGCAAAAGTACCTTGGTCCCGGAAGACTTCTGAGTAAATATCCGTGCAAATACAGTTTTTATTATGTCTAGTGCTCGTGTCAACCTTAGAAAATACTGTGTGCGCCAATATTTATTTAAGTAGGTTCAGACCCTTATGTGGCCGTGACAAATATTAAAAGCAAAATCTAGAATATGCTCTTATAAATATTCTGATTCTAAAAACATAATTCCTTTTGTAAAATGAAATATACTACAACGACACTATAAGTCCATATGATCGGTTTTATAAATAATGCCACTAATACCTATTTATACAGAGTGTCACAAAATCTTCATATACATTTCAGAAATTGCGGGTTCTAGTCTTTAAATCAAATCAGAGCAAAAGTAGTTTGTTATAAATAACACGGAAATTGTGACTGATTGAACGGTAAATGTAGTACCAGGTGTCCATTTCAAAATCTACATCACTTTCGAAGTCTTCGCTCTTGCTTGGCTTAGTCTTCGCAGAATCTTTTTAAACATAATTGAGAGAGTTTAAATCATCGGTATGAAGGTAGAATTCAGTAACTGCAAATGAGCCTAATCGTAGAAACTGCGCTAATGTGAATTTGAGATACTAAATGTAATATTTAGCACAGAAATAAAAACGCTCACCCATCGTTATTTTTTTTATGAGTACCTAAACTAGATAGTGTTATTTTTGGGCAAAAATAATTATCTACTGATAATTATTTTTGCCCAAAAATAACATTAATAAAAAAATGGAAAAGCAGTTAATGAGTTTTACCTTTATACCGACGAAATATTATTTAAATTTTCGTATGAGATAATTTTAAAGTATCCAAAAAATATCAGCTGCTATGCACGTGGCATTGCCGCAGGTGGTAAGTTTCGTAAGAAATTGCACTTTTTTAATGCTTTAAATAGAACACAGTGTAGCCGAGAAAATTCCAGGGTATCTATCTGTATCAATTAATACCACTCGCTAACTGTAATGGCAAACATTGTGAAGAAACCTGAGCGTCTGCGGTATTCAAATACCTCGGCACTTGAAGTCGCCAATTCGCGGTGGGCACGCGTGGTAATGAAGCCCATACTCTCTCTCTGAGAGAAGGCCTGTGCCCTGCAGTGAGACGTTTACGACAACAATAAAAAAATGTATCTGATAAGTCCTTAATAGATTATAGGTAATTATTTTGTGACACCCTGTATGTAAATAACCCGACTAATCCGGCCATGTATGCGCGCGCGCACGGAATGCGCTGAGGCCTCGCGGCGACGTATAAGGCTGTGCGGCTCTAAACATGTCCGATCGAATACTGTAACGATCGCTGGTCGAATGTCAGCGCGTGTTGAGATGACTCTTGAAATTCAACAAATTTAATAACATTGGTAACGTTGGTTTGGACATGTGGAGAGGATGAAGGAAGAAAGATTGACCAATTAAATATAATATTGCGAATGTGAGTGGAAGAGTTGGTAAGGGTAGTCCCAGGCGGACATACATCGACCAGATAGGGGATGTATTAGTACCTCTGCCTCCCCCTCTGGGATACAGGCGTGAGGTTGTATGTATGTATGTATGTATGTATGTATGTATGTATGTATGTATGTATGTATGTATGTATGTATGTATGTATGTATGTATGTATGTATGTATGTATGTATGTATGTATGTATGTATGTATGTATGTATGTATGTATGTATGTATGTATGTATGTATGTATGTATGTATGTATGTATGTATGTATGTATGTATGTGGTAACATCATAAGCAGGCCAGACATCCTGAATAGTGTTATAGTTATCAACCCTTGTATGTCCCCACTGCTGGGGCACGGTTCTCTTCCTGCATCGCAGGAACGTGAGGCCATATTCCACCACGGGGGCCAAGAGGTTGGTGGAGGATTGTAAGACAGGGGCGGGCCTTACTGTCAGAAGTTATCAAGCCGCCCATAAGGCCTCTGACATGGCTTAACGACTCCTAAATAGTGTTATGATAAACATAATATGTACCGTAATCAATTTTGATCAAAGTGCGTTACAGTTCGTTACAGTTACAGTTGGAATGAATTTTTACATCCATAGCTAATGTTGTATCGACCTTATTGAGTTTAAACTTTCGTAAGGACTACGCATTATTGATTTAAAATCGACAAAAATGAAGTAAGTTCATCGGGATTTGAATCAATAATTGTAACGATCTTTCATCAAAATAGTTACGAAAACATTATTTTACATATCAATACAAATAATTTTTGTCGTAGGGTCGTCACAGAAATAGCGAAAAAAGATAGCACATGTGAAAATTACTTTGCTAAATTCCGCCAAAAATCCCACAAGCACGGTTCGGTTAGTTAATGCACCGCCCTCCCTCCCACTTTTTCAAGCAGAAGCAAGACACGAACACACCACCACTGACACCAATACTTGCGTGAGAAAACACGAGGCATCCTCAGGCTCACAAGAGCAATTCTTCTTCTTCTTCAGGCTTTATTAGTCCACTGCTGGACATAGCCCTCCCCTAATGAGCGCAAGGTGCCATCATTGGGGGGTAGTGCCCATAATCCCCACGCTGGGCATGCGGGTTTGGGATCGCAGTTTGGTGGAATTGTACTGCAGGGGCGCTGCTGCCCACATTCACTTGTAATTTCAAGAGCAGTTCACTTGTAATTTTCACATTTTATGGTATTATGGTTTTCCGGAAAGTAACGCCTGATTGCATACAAACATTTTCAATATGTTTCATTTTTGGTTGGTTTAATAGCCTTCTTATAGTTAACCAAATCTTTCTGTGCCATCTGGTAAACAGAACAAAACGATATTTCCATTCACTTTACGGAAATCACCATAAAGAGTAGTCTGCCTGTCCTTCAGAATGAAAGTTGAAGGCCGGTTTCAGAATTGAGGATTTCACTGAGTATATAGTTATGTGTAGTGCTGTCTCTTCGAATGTCTCAGAAAAGAGCGTGACAGAATGTTACTTACGTATTTGAAATTCTCAATCTCATTTAGAAACCATCCCTGAGTCTCTTAGCAACAAACGTAGAAACAAACTAGCTGAATCCAGTACCTCAATCTTGGGAGCAACCACTGCCCCACTGAACCAGAGGGTCAAACTAGAAATCTCCGAGCACATTGGCTTGGTTCCCGGTCGCCAGTCGCCAACAATTAATTAAGTTAATTGTATGAATAAACAATAGCATATGACCACAGTTTAGTAGAATACAAAAGTTTCATTTTTATCGATGTCGAGGGTTCCTGACTTATTGCCCGTTTCTGAATATATATACATATTATATTATACAATATATACATACATACATATGAGCTCAATACATTACACTCCTTTTAGGCTCTGTCGCAGCTGGGTAAAAAGCTCAAACAACGAAGATTTTTTCACAATTAACTAATTCAATTCAGTTCAACTTATTTCAAAGTAAAGAATTTACATTCCGTTTGCTGAATATCAAAGTGACAATATAACATGAAAGTGAAAGCCGTGGCCTTAAGGAAAAAAACTCCACCCTGACCATCTTTTGTCATATTTCTGATGCTAAAGCATTAAAGTTATGGCTGACAATCATGGAATCTTATCATACGTATAGGTTGCAACTGATGGATAAGATGACTTAGTTAGTTAGACCTGAGATTTCCGCACTTAGCCTCATATTTGGGCCATTGTACGTAGCAAGGGCTGAGGTACACTAACACCTCAGACACTAGGGTTTCCTTACGATGTTTTCCTTCACCTTCAGCGAGTAGTATTGCTACTATAATTTCACAAATGTACATTACTTAGAAAACAAAGTCATTGGTACAACAACGGGGTTCGGACCCACGACCTCCCCATTGAGAAGCCGGCGTTCTACACCGCTCCGCTACCACCGCTCTGATAAGATGACTTAAGAAAAGATCGTCCAAGTAGAGATTTTTTTCCCGCTACCATTTCCTTCACTACATTACGGCCCGACGGTAGCAGCTTTCATTTTACGTTGACATTCAGCCAACAGAAAGTAATACGCTAAAATAAAAAAGAAGATATGTACTTGATTTGTAATTAGAAGACACGATGACAGTTTTAGACATCCTTGGTATTTTCTAAGTACTGCACGACATCTACGAAAAGTTGCGCGTGTTTCTGAGAGTATAGTGACTTTCAAAATCATCCTGGACTGTAGTGACTTACCCATTTTCTTGGGAAACTCTTGTGAAATTTAGCTACAGTCGTTTACGATGCTATAAAAGTCACAATGCAATATTCCTACTAAGAGACCTTTTCGTGGATTTGTGTTTTGTGGCAGGCACGGCCTTAAATCTCTTCCTATAAAGAACCGCTTCTAAATAAGGAGCTGACTCCATCGGCCAGGTTAACCACACCGTGTTTACGATCAAAACAAACTTTATCTGTGCAGCCGTAAAGGCTTTAATCCGATAACAGAGTGGCTTGTAAAATTGCCCGGATATTGTGATTATTCTAGCAACAAAATTGACTTTGATGACATGACGCCTGATGTGGGGAAAATGTTTCTTTTCTTACCAGTTACACTCGAGCCAAGTGTTGACACTTACACAGTTCCTTCCTGTTTTGTTAGTTGTCAAGGCTTATTTTTTAGATTTTCAAATACTCTCAAAACTCCTAGATTCTGATCAACTGTACTTTGTTTTGGTATTATTGTCTGGTCCGACTAATATAGTGTCTTTAATATTATAGGTTAGTTGAAATGAGAAAATAATAAATACACCTGAAAATTCTCCAAAACTTTACCAGGAGTAATAGTCTGTGTTAGCTTTTAGAATATACCTCGGCTACTATCGGATAGAATTGGATATACTCGTCTTACACAAATATCGGAACTAATATGACACTTAATTAAATAAACTTAAATAAACTTCACAAAAAAATTTTATACAGAGCGGGAAGCAGTATTACGCGTGTGCTTTCGGCGAAAACCGAAGCCTACTCTAGAGCCCGAGGTATATTCTAAAAGCTAACAGACTGTACATCAGATTGCCGATGTGAAGGTCGATGTGCGTTAACTGTACAATCGTAATTTTATAGTTAATGCAATATAAATAAATTCGTTCCCTGAAAGATGATCCTTAATCTCTGCCTGAATTTAAGCCATAAATATTGGTTTGGTAGCGCTCATGGCCTAGTGAAGCGCTCGTGGCCCAGTCGAACCGAGTGATTGGAATCAATCGAGTTAAGCAACAACAGGCACGGTCAGGTGCTGGATGGGTGACCGTCCCGTTACTACCGCTAGTGGCATTTTTCCGAGCGCTTCCGTGTTTCGCAAGGCACGTTAAGCCGTGGATGCCGGCTGTCATGTAATGGCAGTCATAGTCATGACTATGACGGCCTCTGACATGTCAGAGGCCTTATAACTTCTGTAAGTGAGGCCCGCCAAAGCCTTACAAACCTCCACCAACCCGGACTTGGCCCCCGTGGTGGAGTATGGCCTAACCTTCCTGCAATGCAGGAAGAGACCCGTGCCCCAGCAGTGGGGTCATACAGGGTTGCAATCGTAATGGTATGCAGTCAGTATTGTTAGCAGAGTCATGTAATACATATGCTTGATTTCGCCTTGATCATCAGAGTCAATACAAAAAAAACCTCTGAAAAATTCAATGATAGTCCTGAAAATTCTACGAAATTCGTTCTAAGTTAAATTTAGCAGGAGTTACATTAGATAGCCGGTGCCGGTTTGAAAGTCGATGTGCTGTTAACTGTAAAATCGTTATGACATTGTTAACCCAGCACAAATTAATTAGTTTCATGAAAGATGCTACAAACTCAATCTTTATAGGGCTTTAAGTCATCTTCTTCGTAGTGTGTACATTTAAGTCAGTTGAGTCAAGAAGTAAATATGGCATGTCTCACCGTGATTATTTGAGTCAATACAAACAATCCAAAGAAAAATACCACCTCAAAGTACACCTAAGTGCGCTAGTCGACACCGTCGCGCCTCAGTCAGACGAGGAAGGCTACGGATAGGCTTTTATGGTAAAATCAGAGCCTTACACGGCTAACCGGGAAGGTGGCGCCGGATAGTGTCGGAGCCTTTGTGCCGGGTTATTTATAGCAGAGAATGCCGGGCAATTAGAGTCATTGGCTCTGTCGACACGTTTTCTGTGATTTCAAACAGTTATCTTGTGATGTTACATGAATTGACGACCTCGGTGGCGCAGTGGTTTGGCACGCTGGCTGTAAAACCGAAGGTCTCGGGTTCGATCCCCGGCCGGGTCAAACTAGAAAACGAACTTAGCTAGTTTGTCTCGGATCTTGGATGTTATCTACGTATTTATTGTATTAAATCTATAGTCGAGTTAGCACCTGTAACACAAGTTGTACTTAGTATAGGGCTATCGAGATCTGTGTAATATGTCCATGAATATTTATTATTAAATTTATTTAATTGCTGCTTCTATTTGATATTCTAATTTAGTAGGTACTTTTACTTGAAATGCAGCACCTTGACAATGGTTTTCAGTCAAGAGACATGATTATTGTCGGAAACTACTGATAGTTATTAAACATTGACAAAACGTTTCGCTTCGTTGGTCTATCTAAATTATAGAAAAGTAATAATTAATGCCTTAGAAAGATTAATGGTTCTCTGCAGTCTAGATCACATTTTGTTGAGCCACTAGACTTTAAGTTGGACTGACATCTTTTACGTCTTCGTACGCACAGCTAACTCCTCTGTCCTCACAAAAAGGCCTTTCAGGTACAGGGCCAATGAATTCTCAATGATTCTAAACACTGTCCTCGTCTCTTTCCAGAGCGTCTCGACGCCGACGACGGCTGCCCCACCGACCGCGTCGACGATTACGTGAGCCTGACCACCGGGCTGCGTAAGACTGACTTCTCTGACCGCATCTACGGCGCGCGCCGCACTGGCACCGATCAAGACAAGTCCAACCGCCCTAGCCCTGAGCGTGCCGTCAGCCATGAGAGCAACGACTCCCCCAGCCTCAGTCTCCGGCCCTCCAGAGAGTCCGATTTACCAACCAAGACCATAAGGAGCCGGCAGACAAGCAGAATCCCACATTCGCCAGTCAGAAACAGGACACCCAGTCGCGGCAACACCCCAAGCCCAAAACACACCGCCACCGCCCAAACCTCCCCAAAGCTAACCCCTAAACTTCCACCAGCGGCCAGAAACACCTGGAACGGTAGGTCAGCGCCTAATTCCACCAAAACCAAAGCCAGGCCAGGTATCGGAGCTGACACGTTCGAAAACCCTAACAAATCGCCCAAGGCCAAGCCGAAAGTTACGCCGCAGAACGAGCCCTTCAAAAGGAACTCCCATTTGAGGGCCAGCAGTGTGACGCTAAGATCCCCACCAAGTCAAAAACCACTGAGCCCTTTGCTTGAACAGATCTTGCGTTCAACAGAGAAAGCAAAGGATGACGCTACAGTCTTAGAGAAGGTTAAAGAAATAATCAGGCACTACTCGAAGGGAGACGATAGTCTTTCCAGAACCAGCTCAAAAGATTCTGATTATGCTGACTTCACATCGGCTTGGGTGATGTCAGATGGAAAACTGGAGAGGTCAGCTAGTACAAGGCAGCTGGCGGCTCCCAGGAAGGATCCCAGAACTGGATCTTCCAGGATCCCAGCCCCCGTGGCTCTCGGATGCAGGAGGTCTACATCCACGTCACAGTTCCAATGACAGGATGCCTCCAGTGATGATGATTCTGTCATGTGAATGGTGGGGAATTGTTAATTGTTTGTCACTGTCAGCCCCAAGTTCTGTACGAAACTTGTTTGGTTAGCTGAAGGATTCAAAGCTGTGTTAGTGATTAGATTGAGAATGTTTCGTGCCGATTGGGTTTGACAGTTCCAAGGTTTGAAGCCAAAAACGTTTGCGTGATAGAAAGAGTTCCATGTTAGTAGTTGGCAATAATTAGCGTAGACTTTTAACACTTGACTCAAATTGTGGCATTGAAAGGAATATGTGAGACATATTCGTAGATTTGGTGTAGTTAGGGTAGGATGGGAAGATTTTTAATCAAAGATAGAACTTTTGAAAATTTTGTAGTTTTTTCACGATCTATCATAAAATATCTATACGATAGGAGTATATAGACATTGTAGTAGATCGGAATCTATATACTTATTTGACGAATACTTTGGTATTTCGCAAATGTCTCTTGTAGTTTTGACTATTAACATGACGGCCTTACTCCGAATAATTTGATCGTGGTTCATGGTGTCACGATTTCGTTCAATATTTAATTTCGGAGTAAAGCTAGATTGGAATAAGCACTAAAATTACTCTCTCTTAACTTTCTAGGAAAACTGGGTTGTGTCCATGGAATAAAGGATAACCTTTAGGGTCGAACTAGGGAAAGAAATCGTGGTGCTAAGACAGTTTTATTTTAATTACTTTAACGTGACTTTAGAGTTATATTTTAAGTTATGTTTATAGTTTAGTTAATTTTAACATTTCTGTTTTGTACCGTTTCTTTATTACTCTTCTTAATTATTCAAGCGTTGACACGCAGTATTTTTTTCGTTTAATGTATGGTAACAAAATTTATGTTTGTAGAGTTAAAAACGTATATTTATAATACAAAAATACAATGTGTATTTTGGCTTATTATCAGCTAACTTATAAGTAGGGATATATTTACAATATGTAAAGATATAATTATGCAAATCATGAAAAGAGAAACAGGCATTTTAAATTTGCATTTAACGAAATAAGATCATTCCATACGATGGTGCCGGGAATATTGGCAATGTTTTCTTTTTTATACAGAAATCTCATTATTTCGTTCTTCTCAACTTTAGGTTGTAAATGAAATTTAAAGCCGGTTTTAGACTTGTCCATTGGTGGTAGTCGGAAATATCTAAATATTTTACTTGAGAACTAATGACAATCGCTGACTACCTAGAGTGAAAACCATTCTTAGTCAAACGTTTCAGACTATAATTAATACCCGACTTACAATAATATAGAGCTTATCTTAAGTAGCTAAGTGTCACCATATTTCAAAAAGTACTAAAATATGTGTTAAATAACTTGTAAGTGAAATTTAAGCTGTAAGTTAGTGTTAGAGATTAACACAGCTCATCCAAATTCGTACCTCATCTTGTATACACAAAGAAAACATATTTTTCCATAAAATTTACTAGAACAATTTGACACGTTTTAAAGATCATTAACTAACCGTCCACGTGCAAAAAAACAAATGTTTTAATAAGAAATTCAGCTGTTTTTCCAGTGTGTGTATTTGGCTAAAACTTCATTCATTGTCATGAATAATTTGATGGTTGAATTAAATTAATGACTGGAGTTTACCGCAAGCATTGCACACATTTTTAAAGAGTTTCAAGAGATTCACTGGTGCTGAAAATGGAAAAAATATACATCTTCTTTTACTGATAGTTTTGTAAAGATTTTAACCTACGATCACCTGGGAGGAGATAGTACTAAGTACGGTTGTTTTTATTTTCGATCATGTTAATCATGCAAGCCACACTTACATGATTAAGGCTGGGTTCTCTGACCATACCCTTAAAACGTAAACTAATGTTTTGTATTTAAAATCTGAAAAAGTAAACCCTGCGTCACTTTTTGATGTTAAATCTAGAGCGTTCGGTAATTGTTTTCATGACAGTACTGCATCAAAAAAATTGCCAACGTGAGGCTAAATTTTAACAAAATATAGTTTTTTTTCAGCTACGTATACTGAGTTTCCCAGTAAAAAATATATCAAAATATCTATCACTAAATTTGTTAGTGACTGCACTGATCAGAATCATACTAATTAAATGTGTATTTATGTTGTATTAAAAACTCCTATCCTTCCCTCAAATATGGCACTCATTCGGGGAGGGTTATGTCCAGCAGTGGATTAATATAGCCTGAACAAGAAAAATATTACCAATAAATCAGTACGCTTAGAGAACCCAGCCTTAAAAAGCAAAGCACTTTTTGCACAAACGTCTACAGAAGATAGGATTTTTATTTCATTGATGGCGCCAGTGAATCTTGTGCAGCCCCTTGATCATCACCTGCCATTCAGTAGCTTAATATTTTGGCTATTATTATTAACAACCTACAAATAACCGTAGGATACTATCGTAATTCTCTATTTAATTAATCATCTTGCTCTATTATTATTAGGAAGCAAATCTATCTACATTGTTTTGTTATTGTTTTTTCGGCCTGTGTAAGGAAAACGACGCGCTACAAATATTAATCATCAAAACATCATCATCATTAAGACGGTGGCGATGATGATGATTTGGTGTTTGTATTCCATCTATAAAGTCCCGAACACACGCTCTTTCATAATTAAATAAGCCTTAAGTGTCGCAACTTCATAGAGTGGTGATCTTAGTTTTTGACAGGCTGCAAAGTTTGACAGTTACCGTGTGTTCAGGGATGTACCCCCTTATTCATAACAGTCTGATAACTTAAGCAATGCTAATTCGCACTCTGTCTTCTTCTATTGACCTAAGTGAGAATGAAAAAGAACACTCTTTAGCAGCTGTTTTAAGTTAGCGGACCATTATGAATTGGGGGTTAGACATTAACTGCCGTTTATCCCAGGTCAAAAAGGTGTTTAAGTAAGCTAGAGGCTAAGATTAAATCTAGGTTTAACCATGGTTTAACCGCAGATCGCTTCGACTCGTCGTTACCAGTGACTATGCCATAGACATTGTTATTTTATATTTCACTGAATAAAAACTAAAGATTATTATCGATTCTCTCTTTCATTTTTATTCTCAGTTTAAAATTTCGGAAGAAATATTGGTGGTGGTGAAGATTTTACAAAGCTTCAGATTTTCACATGTATTTTTGGGAAAACAGATCCTGTTGTCATTTTTTAATTCTCCTAGGGATACTTTCGTTTAAGTTCCCCTGAGATAAATGATGCAACGTAAGTTTAAGTATAAACATTCGTTTACAGTAGGTTCCCCTAAGAGAAATGAAGCTGTAAAGTTTTCGAAATCTCACAGAATTACCTAATATTTCATTTCATTTATTCAATGCATTCGTGAACAATGAAAATATTATATACATAAAGTTACTTAACTAATTGAACATGGACCCTGTAAGGGCATGACAGATTTACATTACATAACATAACATTTACATACAGGCATAAACATTGCTTCTGGCCCCACACTAGGATACCCTGTGACGTGAACCAGAAACAATGACGTCACAAACATGTAAACATCCAAGACCTGGGGTTTTTTTTTGCTGTCCCCAGCCGGGGATCGAACCCGGGACCTCTTGCATGGTAGGCAGATGCGCTACCGCTCCGCCACAGAGGCTGTACATGTTGGCGTATACAATTGTAAAGCACGGATGTACACAAATAACCTAAAAAATTCTTAAAACAGATAAACCTTTTAGAGTATACCTCGGGCTCTAGAGTAGGCTTCGGTTTTCGCCGAAAGTACACGAGTAGTATTAGTACTTCCTGCTCTGTATTAAACATTTCTCCACTATTTTTAAAAGCTGTGTAAAGTGAAGTGTCTTAACAGTTCTGATATTTGTATAACACGAATATATCCGATTCTATCCGATAGTAGCCGAGGTATATCCTAAAAGCTAACAGACTGTTTAAATCTTTACCACACATATATTCATCTATGGATTAGTAGGACTTTTTGATTTAATATGACAAGCACAGAAAAGTTATTGGAGAAAAATGGAATGAATCATCCAGTACTTGTCCTCTGCTGGACATAGGCCACACGAAATTTACGCCACGTCCTCGGCCAGCCTCATCCAGTCACTGCTAGCAATCTACCTCAGATCGCCGGTCCAGCGAACTGGCGTCCCACGCTGTGGCAGTGCTTTAGATACGAGTTACTTAGACTGTTCAGAGAGAAAATGCTTTCATCTTATGGCCTGACACGAATATATCCGATTCTATCCGATAGTAGCCGAGGTATATCCTAAAAGCTAACAGACTGTTTAAATCTTTACCACACATATATTCATCTATGGATTAGTAGGACTTTTTGATTTAATATAACAAGCACAGAAAAATTATTGGAGAAAAATGGAATGAATCATCCAGTACTTGTCCTCTGCTGGACATAGGCCACACGAAATTTACGCCACGTCCTCGGCCAGCCTCATCCAGTCACTGCTAGCGATCTACCTCAGATCGCCGGTCCAGCGAACTGGCGTCCCACGCTGTGGCAGTGCTTTAGATACGAGTTACACTATTTTTATTTTTAATGCCTGTACGTAATACAGAGAATATTGTAAAGAGGTTCGAAATTTCACTGATGCCGTGAGTCGCCCATTGGCTCAATTGGTAGAGCGCTGGTACGGATAGCCAGAGGTTGCGGGTTCGAATCCCGGCATGGGTGAAATTTTTAGCCTCTAAATAGGTTTTTAAATTTAGATACGGGTTACTTAGACTGTTCAGAGAGAAAATGCTTTCATCCTATGGCCTGATTTCTTCTTCTTCTTCAGGCTATATTATGTATTCCACTGCTGGACATAGCCCTCCCCTAATGAGCGCCATAGCGCCCTGTCTTCAGCTTGCCGCATCCAGCATCTGCCGGCAGTGTACGAGTAACGCAGTGTAGGACGCCCTCCGACCAGGTGGGATGACGATCTGAGAAAAACTGACCTGATTTACATTTTCTTAATTTTCGTGCTTTTTAAGCATAAAAGTAGAATAAAATAGAGGCACCAAAAGCTTATAGGGACACCGATTTTTTTGTGTTAGCATACGCATACGAATGGGATGGGATGGGACATAACTGCACAAGACAGGGAAGAGTGGAAGCTCATGAGGGAGGCCTTTGCCCAGTAGTGGGACACAAATAAGGCTGACTAAAAAAACATAAGAATAAAACTAAGGTAGAGAATGAAGCTTTCTCTCAGAGACAGATTATGGGCTATATTACCACGCGCACCCACCACGGAGTTGCTATCCTTTACGGATGTACGATTGTGGAGTTTCTAGTCTATTCTACCTCTTTTAAAAGCATGAAAACAAATAAAAATTAATGAAATAAATGAAAACATCATCAGACCGCCATGGCATGGAAGAACTAGAAAAGAAAAAAAGTGGAAATGACACCTGACAATCTGTCTCAATCTGTCTACCTTATCTCTTTTTACTCTGTGACCGTGCTGCCAACTGTCTTCAACCATTAAAGCGAAATAAGATCCACCACGTTATGCACAAATATTTAAATATCTTCCTAATAAACAACCAAACAAGCTAGTAACATTAAACTGGAAAGTTCCTTATAAAGTGCAAAACGTCTAAGAAAGTGCAAGCCTAGAAAAGTTTACAGCGAAGTGGTCGTTACGGAGTATTTTATGTGATGCCTGGTCCTTTATTGAATTAGGTTCTGTCTATCCCGGTGGTAAGCTATTGATAGAACCATTGCCATCCAATGCTAGAGGCCGTAGGTTCGTATCCCGGCATATCCATTTAGATTTTCAGTTGTTGAATTACGTACATTGCTTGATTGTAAAAACATTGCCACCAAAGTTACTTAACTACGTTAATGGTTAATTGTAGTAACAATACCACTCGCTATCTTTGAAGGAAGATATCGTGAGGGAACCTGCGGCTTTATTCACAGAAGGCTTAGTTGTCTCAAAGGCAAGTATTGCATCAATGCTAAAGTCTACTGCTTCAGATGATCAGAGTGAAAAAAAAAATCCACTGCCTTTTTTTCCACTACAATGCGGCCCGAAGGCAGCGGCTTACATTTTACATTGTACATTGACATTCAGCAAACAGAATGTAATTTTGTTTACGTTGAAATAAATTGATTTGACTGTACGTAATACAGTGAATATTGTAAAGACGTTCAAAATTTCACTGATGCCGGTGAATCGCCCATTAGCTCAGTTGGAAAGAGCGCTGGCACGGGTAACCAGAGGTCGCGGGTTCGAATCTCGGCACGGGTGGAATTTGTAGCCTCTAAATAGGTTTTTTAAAATTGATTTGATTGATTGATTCTAGAAACCTATCCCAGAAGCTAGAGCGTCTGATCGATCGTCAGACTGAAGAAGGCCTTAGTTTATATTTGCTTTATCTAATTAGATTTAATTTAGACGTGACAACACCATAATATCACTGTTATGTTACTATTTACTATATACGTCCCACTGCAGGGCACAGGCCTTCTCTCAGAGAGAGAGTAAGGGCTTATTTACCACGCGTGCCCACCGGGGATTGATAATTTTAACCACTGAGGTATTCAAACACCTCGGACTTTCAGGTTTCCTCACGATGTTTCCCTTAAGAGTCAGCGAGTGGTATTGCTACTATAATTTCACAAATGTACATAATTTAGAAAACAAAGTCATTGGTACATGCCCACAGAGAGAATCGAACCTGGGTCTCTCGCTTCCGAGTCCGTTGTTTCACCCACTGGGCTCCCGCCGCCGCTTATAAAAATCGCTCTTCAGATTTATCCAAAAAAACTGAACAGATCTGATATTATTACACTATTTTTATTTTTAATGCACTAACCCGTGCTAAGGAACAAATTTAAAAACCTATTTAGAAACCTATTTACAAAGTAGGTAGTCGGGGCTGTAAGTAATGCAATTTGCTTAAGTCAGATGTCGCTGCCTGTACGTAATACAGAGAATATTGTAAAGAGGTTCGAAATTTCACTGATGCCGTGAGTCGCCCATTGGCTCAATTGGTAGAGCGCTGGTACGGATAGCCAGAGGTTGCGGGTTCGAATCCCGGCATGGGTGAAATTTTTAGCCTCCAAATAGGTTTTTAGATCTGATATTGGTTAAATTTTCAATTCAACAACCAATTACAATAATTTACTCATAGTAAAGTTTATACCAGTGTAAACAACTAATCACAAACGGCACCACAAGAATTTCTAGTGATGAAATGAAATGAAAAGGTTTTATTCAAAGTAGCACATAAACTGCGGCTTAGGTTACAATTCAAAACTCCAAACTTAGTCTTTTCAAAGTCCTTAATTAACAGAGTTTACATAATTATTGTAAAACATAGAAATCGTGCACTGAACTGACTTTATTTGCAGACATCATCGTCATCTAAATAATCCTTTATGTTATAGTAGCCCTTTTGGTAAAGTGTGCTTAACACGTTGTTGAACCACATGTCAGGCAAGCTTAATATATCTTCAGGGATTTTATTAAATAAGCGTATACAATGCCCCTTGATGGATGTATTAACCTTTGCCAGCCTAAATAGTGCGATGCCGTTTGTGATTGAGTATTACTCAACCCGTCCTAAGAAACTTACTAAGGCTCCATCTTCGGAGCTAATTTACAGCTGTAACGTCAACTTTGCGAAAGGTGTCCGGAAGAATGACCTTGTGCTTCTGGATGAAACACGATCACTCCATCTTGGCCCATTTCTACGCGGCGAGACTTCAGCTTCAAGCGTCTGCCTGAGACAGACGATTTTCAGTACAAACATACGAGTGAGTAAAAAGGGATCTATGCATCTCGACCACCTCTTCTCTTGACCCAATTAAAATATTTTAAATAACATAACATTTAACATTTTACGTACAAGCACATACATTGCTTCTGGCCCCACACTAGGATACCCTGTGTCGTGGGAACCAGAAACAACGACATCACAAACATGTAAACATCCAAGACCTGGACTTTTTTAATAAAAAAAATGTATTTCAATAGCAAGCAATAACTAATTAATATTTACGAATATTGTCTAAAGGTTCATAATCAACATGGCAGAATACGGATACCTAATAGCAATCTTAATCTACGGGTCCCTGGTCGGAATATGTAAATATAACTTTTCATTACAACGCCCTCTAGCGGCGACTGGCCGAACTTCTTCGTTTTCTCGCCTTCTAATTTAACTCCAATTTCAGTAATAGGAATTAACGAGTGTTTCTGCAAAAAGGCCTGTATACGATGGGCAGAGCGGCGAAGGCAGGATTCGGCGGCGATGGACACTGAGAACGAAGTTAAATTACAAATATTGCCTAGCAAATACCCGGAAAGAGTACACGGCGCCGGCGAACCGGCAGTGCGTGCCAAAACCAGAGTAGTTTAGCTATCGCCCGCTAGATGCTGCTAGCTGCAAGCCGTAGAGACGATTCTTGAACTCTATGTCATATAGCAACTATCTTTGACGGACTAGACATCTGAATAAAGGTAATTTCTAAACTGATATTGAATTGTGTCTTTTCACAATAGACTTTTGATTACAATACATTAAAATAGGCTTTTAGCCGAAATACTATCTAGAAATACTATAATAACACCATAAATCTAATTTCTAGAAACTACAGCCTAGAACCTAGGGACAACTTAGACTGCATTTGCACAAATTGGGCTTTTATGAAAAATACTGTTCGGTTCTACACTGCGTTTTTCGACTGTTGCAAAAACGTATTACAAAAGAATATAGCAAAAAAAACTACAACTTTTTCCAAAGCTCCCGGGAAATTTTACAAAACATAACATACATCTCACGCCTATAACCCCGAGGGGAAGACAGAGTTCAAGAACTGCCACCTGCCACGATCCCGATATATCTCTATATTGACCTCTTTCTGACCATCACCATTCATAAGTCGTTGCATGCACACCCGCCGGTTACGGGTACTTTCGTTGCTAATAAAACCCCCTTTTGGTCGAAGTACCTATGTCCGCCTGGGACCTCCCTTACCGGCCCTTTCACTCACATTCGCTCAATATATTTGTTTCGTCAATCTTTCTTCCTTCACCCCTCCACATGTGCAAACCAACATAACATTTACATACAGGCACATACTCATACATTGCTTCTGGCCCCACTCTAGGAAAACCTGTGTCGTGGGAACCAGAAACAAGGCAACATTCTTTTCTCAGTAAAGGGAAATTTTAATGGCCTTCAACAAAATATCATCATCAAGGTTCAAGAAGTGATTTAGTAGCTATAATTTAATTAACAAAATATAATAAATTATGATTATTACATAATTTATAATTTTTTAATAATAATATTCATTCATCTTTCTTAATTTATTTGTCAGTGCTTGAACTTTCTTTGACGACATCGTCCTTTTTACCAGTAGAGTAAATAATTTAATGATCAAAAGACATTACCTGAAGCGAAGCGCTCGACGGCTAGTGGAACCAAGTGATTGGAATCAAACATTTGGACTAAGCAACAACAGGCGCGGTTAGATGCTGGATGGGTGACCGTCCCGTTACTACCCGATAGTGGCATTTTTCCCAGCGCTTCCGTGCCTAGTTGCAGTCTTTAAGCCATGTCAGAGGCAATAATAATATGGACGGCTTGATAACTTGTGAAAGTAAGGCCCGCCACTGTCATACAATCTCCACCAACCCGGACTTGGCCCCCGTGGTGGAGTATGGCCTAACCTTCTGCGATGCAGGAAAAGACCCGTTTCTCAGCAATGGGTGCATACAAGGGTTGATATCGAAGTTTGATCTTCATCTGAGTGATTTAGATTATTGAAGAATTATTTCATGAGATGTCGAATTCGAACAGGGGTGCACTACAAAGATTGGACTAAGGTATTTTGGATTGGAAGGATTGGACCAAAAAGACAAGGTAAAGAAAAGACAAAAGTAAATTGTTTGATTTTTTAATAACATAATTAAACTATTTACTTACAGTAAATAGTTTAATTAAACTATTTACTATTAACTAGTTAAAGCGATTTCAATAAATACTACACAGACCGCCTGATAACGAATTCAGAATTGCACTAAGTAAACACTTAAGTATCGTTTTGCCTCTACAAATTTCACAGAAAAGAAGATGACCGATACTTAGCATATACTTAGAGAAATCCTTAATCCAGAAACCGACTGAGAAAGCACTGCACCTCTACCCCCTTATTCATAATAGTCCGCTAGCTTAAAACAGCTGCTAAACAGTGTTTTCTTTCATTCTGACTTAGGTCAATAGAAGAGGACAGAGTGAGAATAAGCATTGCTTAAAGTTAACAGACTATTATGAATAAGGGGGCTAGTGTTTTGTTATTTCGATGAAATACCTAACCTACTTCGTTGAACAGGTCTCTGAAAACCGATAAAATAATGCGTTACAGATCCACCAAAAAAACGGTTGATTGGAAGGACAAATGGCTATCGAATCGGTAATGCACATCAGCTTCTCAGAAACCTGTCTACCCTACTTAACCCTAAAACACAGAATTGCTTACAGTCTATTAGATATTGTCCGTTAAATTTCTATCAGCCTTACTAATAAGCTTGGTGTAAGTATTGTATAACTATGCAGTGTTTTGTTCCTTCCAACTGAAAATTACATACATACCAGGCTTATACGGTGATAATTAGTAAGAGCCTATGACGATAAAGCCCACTCAACTTATTAATGAATGAAATCATTGATAATAATACGTTTTGTGGGCGACTTTTCTGCTAATGTATGGAAATTGTAATGCCTATTTAGAGGCTAACAATTTCACCCATGCCGGGATTCGAACCCGCAACCTCTGGCTATCCGTGCCAGCGCTCTACCAATTGAGCCAATGGGCGACTTACCGGCATCAGTGAAATTTCGAACCTCTTTACACTATTCTCTGTATTACGTACAGGCAAATTTGGGTGAAATTTTTAGCCTCTAAATAGGTTTTTAAATTTGTCCTTAGCACGGGTTAGTGCATTAAAAATAAAAATAGTATAATTTGTAATGCGTTTTTCTTTGCTCCAATTAAATATACTCATGATAATTTTAGTAATGTTATCATGAGTTAAAGTTGTTGATATGGATGAGCTTTATGTGAATGTAAATTAAATTTAAAATAAAATGTGTTAGTGTACTTAGTAACAAGCTAAAGTAATTTTTTAAAACGTCAAAGACGCTTTCATGCATGGGCATAACTTTATTGATAGACCTTTTTCTTCTTCTTCAGGCTATATTAGTCTACTGCTGGACATAGCCCTCCCCTAATGAGCGCCATTGCACAAGGTTGTGCCATCATTGGGGGGTAATGCCCATAATCCCCACGCTGGGCATGCGGGTTGGGGATCGCAGATTGGTGGAATTGTACTGCAGGGGGCGCTGCTGCCCAACCCCCCGGTTTGTGTCCCTTAGTCGCCTTTTACGATCTTGATAGACCTTACTCGCTGTGAAATTCATGTTTATAGTGAGTAAATCCAATAAGAGCGCCCTATAGCTCTAAGCAAAGAGACCAATACTAACAGCGTCAATAAATACACTCCACTAGCTCAATCCAGCAGGAATATCTGGTCCATGGGGACTTGGTCGAAGATCTTGTTGGTGACGTCCTGGAAGACCGAGCTCAAGCTCTTTTCGTAGGATTCCTTCAGCTCGTTGAACACTAGCTCCGAGTTCTGGTTCAGGAACCTGGATATGTAACAATACAATGATTAGCTGAGGATAAATAAAGGACATGATCAAGATGTTACCCAAAACCCTTGGACGTGTAGATTCGATTCTTCTTCTTTCTGTGCTTATCCATTAATGGAACTCGGCCGTCAGCTCTCCATATTTATAAACGTTAACCGTTATCCATGCCATGTGGGAACTTACTACATTAAGCTCGGTTAATTAAATTGCTGGTGAATCTATAAACTTTACTAGACAATCTGGATATAACATGATCTTTATATACTTGTGGAATGCAATAAATTATTGAGTATCTTTACAACTGCACTGTTGTGGAACAATACTCTTGAAGTATAGGAAAAAAAAACTCGTATGATTAACGGGTGAATCAGGAATATTTTCTTTTGGACAATAATCTTATTATAATACAGTTTTTACAGGATATTAGCTATAAACGAGACACAAATGGCTCAAAACGATTTAAAAATATTGTTTTCAGATCAGAACAATACAATAAAAAAAACGACACAAAAAGAAATGCTGACGAGAATTAGGCTAGGTACTTCATAACATTAACATAACATAACATTTACATACAGGCACATACATTACTTCTGGCCCCACTCTAGGATACCCTGTGTCGTGGGAACCAGAAACAGCGACATCACAAACACCTAAACATCCAAGACCTGGGTTTTGTTTTTGTCCCCAGCCGGGATTCGAACCCGGGACCTCTTGCATGGTAGGCAGATGCGCTACCGCTACGCCACAGAGGTCGTCTAAATAAACAAGTCTATAAACTTAAGAACTTACCAAGAAAAACACAGAAAATCTCGTCATACCTCGAAATTGTGATAGGGTCTGCCAATCTCCATGAAACACCCAGATTAGCCCTGTCTTACTATGAAATTATATGGGGTCTTCTTGAATCCTCAGAGAACACACTTACAGATTCATCTGATCCCCCAGCCGTTTGTCCCCGTTGAAAAGGTTGGTGAAGTGCAGGATGACGCGTTGCGGCACGAAGCGCACCTTATAGTCGCGGATGTGCATGAAGGTGCGACCGTCACGCTGAACTGGCTCGCCTATCAGATCGTGCTTCACAACTAGGTTCACTGGAAAGTAAGAGGTTACGTTGCCCTCAGCGATCGTAGCTTAAACAAAACCAGACTTTGTTGTGACTTCGTATTTAGGAATGGCTAGTTGGAATCCAGATAGATCTCAAATACGACTGGACGATGAGGTTAGGTTAAGAACGTATTTGAACTATTGTGCGTACCTCGTACATAACTTTACATAACATAAATTCACGCTTGTATCCCGCAGGTGTACACAGAGACCAAAGTCTGCCACTTGCCACGATCCTGACAGATATCTTTCGCTTCATCAATATTCGCTAGTCGTTGCATGAACGCACGCCAGTTTCGGCTACTCTATATTATACATGAAATGCATGACTTCTAGTTGCAATGCATAATGTGAGGTGAGGACTGAAGTTTTGAGGGAATCTTTAGTAAAATATGTGGCAAAATAGTGAGGTTTCGATTAAGCTCACAATTTTATCCAAGGAAAGTTAGTAGGTATACCGGGGGGGTATGGGAGTCGGGTGAAAGTAGAACGGAATTATTTTCCTTCATCATCATCAAACTGCTCGGACATATAGAGAGAGAGAGAGAGAGAGAGAGAGAGAGAGAGAGAGAGAGAGAGAAACTATTTAAAGGTACAATACTTCAAAAACAAAACCAAACGGTATCAAAAAACATACAAAACGCAAATATTAACAAAACACAAAAAAAAAACAATTTAATAGAACAGCACAGAAAAATATGTAGACCTAGTAGAAGTAATTTATTTAAAGTTTTAAAGTATTGAGCCCCTAAAATGGTTCCCGACTCAGCATGTATTGTAGCAGCCACCGAGGTATCTAACCACAACGCTGATATTCTGTCGAGACCATGTTGCGAGTTAGTCGCGTGTTTGTGAAAATAAAAAAAAGACAAAAATTATTGAATACTTACAAAACAGAAAGAAAATCAAATATAGTCAGAGTAGATTGATCAGATCGTCTGGCAGGTGGTCAGTCGATTGTTTGTTGCCATTCCTTTGTAGCCTTTGTTCAACTATTGTCAGTCCGCAAAGCGAAGAGGCCATTTACCCTTTAAAACCTGTTTGTTTTTTGTATATACTTCAGTCTGTAATAGTCCGCCTTCATAATTGAGCGCTTAATAATTCTCTTACCCATGGTGATGTTAGCGATCCCCTTGCCCTGGATGGGTAGTACAAGGATCCGGCCTTTCATAACGTAGTCGGCTATGAACTCCATCTTCGGCGTGTGCGAGTCCGTGCGGAGGCGGTAGTGCTTCAGGTCAGCCCTGGAAAGATACATCGTGATCGCTTGGACGGTCTACAAAGGAAATCAAGTCTGTTTATCAGTTAGATGTAGATATATATGTAGAAAATTTTCATTTGGTACTGCAGATATTGAATACAATAGGTTAAGCTTAATATAAAACTAAAGTTTATAAAGTATCAAAAAGGTTTCCGCTCAGCTCAAAACTTAAACCTGGAGTGTCTGAGATTTTCATGTAATCCTTGGTGGGCACGACAATCTCTTTCTTTCCCTCCTCTCCTCTGGAGTGGGACCTATATATATACACTACCTCTACTAGCCTTATGCTATTATTCAAGTGAGTTTTCTATCAAGAAATACCTAATGACAATAGTAGTAGTAATCGCGATTATACTCGTTTAATATACAACGAACAATAGTAGTATTAATAACTTACACGTAGGACGTGATGGTGTTCACTTGTCCTGGTCCCAAACTACGTACACCAAATACTTTATGGTGTGACAATCATACATTGAATTCGGTATTTTGATAGAACAGAGGATTATACTATTTTTATTTTTAATGCACTAACCCGTGCTAATTTTTAGCCTCTAAATAGGTTTTTAGAACAGAGGATTGTGGAGTTTTTGGCATATTTATATGAAAATTTTTTTTTGCTAAAAGAGAAAGTGACGAAAATCAAACGAGGCTGGCATGGAATGCCAGGATGACGTGGCCAAAAAAAATAATAAAACAAACAGTTTTGACTTTCTCCTTGACCTCATGCAAACCTAGTCACCCTAGTATCTGGAACAATTAGAACCTGTACTTTATAAGAGGCGCCAAATACTCGTCTTTCACAGCTCTTAAATATTCATGCACACCTAGTATTGATTGGACTAAACAGTCAAGTAACTAGCAAACATGAGAAGATACGCAAAAGGCCCGATAAAGGGACGTGACGTAACAAAAATGAAACATAAAGAGAACCCAAGTACTAGGTTTGCATAACGTGCTAAGAGCTTGTTGCTATGTTGTCTTTCACAGCTCTTAGATACTTATACAATCTTAGTATTTGCTTATTTTGGATTTATAGAGAAAGATGAGTTCTTATAAATCAAAAGTTTGTTGCACAACACATCTTTTCTTGGTTCCTTATGCCCGCCTAATACTTTTGATTTAGTGGTATCATGAAAATCAAAGATTAGATAGCGGGACTATTTTCGGGTTAGGCTGTGGAATGCACTGCCACAGAAAATATGCGCTAGTCTTACAATAAATTGGTACCTACATTTAAGAAGCAGTTGAAAGACCACTATTTATCTCTATCAGAACTTTGAGCTATATTTATTTATATATTTACAGGTATTTAGTCTATGTAGTGTATTATTTCAGCTTATGTTATTGTTAAGGGTTTTTGCAGTCTATGTAGTCTATTTTGTACACGTTTTTTACTGTTGCTCCGGCTCTCCAAGGTTTGCTGGATGAAATCTCTTCCAGAGATAAGCTCGCCTTTGTACATGTTATTTCTTATGTAATGGCCTACTTAACGTTTCGTATGCAATAAAGTATAATTTTATTAATTTAGACAAGTTTTTTGTTGGAGTGTCAAAGATGAACCAGAAATATACAATCTTTGCGAGGCCTTCGCCCAGCAGTAATACCTTAATTCCCGGCCTACACGAGGCTAGTTTTTTACCCGGAGGCAACACGCGGGTCTGTTTACATTCCACGTGATACTAGGGTGGCAACAAACGAGTATCATTACCTAATGATAGAAGTAGGCCACGTATATTTAGACCTAGGATTTCCGCACATAGCCTCATGATTGAGCCATTGTACGTAGGAGGCCCAATAACGTTTAGGCCACGTATAGTTTCCACTCAGATCACTCAGTATAGGAAAACACACCCTCAATAGATAGGTCATGTCTGTCGTCATATCTGGTGACGCCATACCTAAAGCTCTAAATAGGTATTTCAACTGCTTTCGGACTACAAAGTTTCAGCATATTTTCGTTTATTCCATTGTTTACCCTTACACCCCAGGGCTAGTGCCGCTCTTACATGAAAAATGTGAAAACACGCGACGCGTTTTCTCACACAAGTATTAGTGTCGGTGGTGGTGTGTTCGTGTCTTGCTTCTGCTTCAAAAAGTGGGAGGGAGGGCGGTGCATTAACTAACCGCATGGTGCTTGTCGGATTTTTGGCGGAATTTAGCGAAGTAATTTTCACTTTTTAATGCGTTTATGGATTTCCGCCATATTCAATTCAATGTACTCCAAAATCAAATTCAATCAATTATAATGAAATCAATTGTAATGAAATATAGTGAATAGATATATTATAATGACTATAATTGATTGTTATTTGTGTAGGATTATTTATTTATGATGTTCAATGAGCTTTAAGATTACTTAATTTATAATTTAATTGGATATTTTAAAGTTATTTTATATTGAAATTGATTATAAGAAACACATTTGAAATGTAATGCTTTGTCACCTTATAGTAGTAGACTAAAGGCTTTTTTAATTTTAATTTTATTTATTTATTTATGGATTTCTGCAAAGTAACGCCTTACATAAAACTGAAACTGAAATGAAAACTTCTGACAATAAGACTAGTCTTGCAAACCTCCACCAATTAGAGTATGGCCTATACCTTCCTCAGGGAAGAAAGACCCGTACCGTGTCGTGGGGACATCATGGGATGATGATGATGAGTGATGACGCAAACAAATAAAAACTCTCACTTGTACGTGGTGAGTATGGAGTCTGTCAGTCCGTGGAGTTTTATGTTGCGGTAGTTCTGTGTGATGGTGACGGGGCCCGCTCCTGATTCGATGTTGATGCTGGCCACTGTCAGCGGCTCCATAGGTGGCACAGAGAGAGAGGGTATTCCTGCGGAGATGATTAAGAATAAGTAATTGTATAGAATCAGGCGTTACTTTGTGGAAATCGATAATAGCTTTAAAAAGTTAAGATTACTTTGCTAAATTCCGCCAAAAATCCCAAAAGCACCATGCGGTCAGTTAATGCACCGCCCTCCCTCCCACTTTTCCAAGCAGAAGCAAGACACGAACACACCACTATCAACACCAATATTTGTGTGAGAAAACACGCAAGCGTGAGAGGGAGGGCGGTGCATTAACTGACCGCATGGTGCTTGTGGGATTTTTGGCCGAATTTAGCAAAGTAATCTTAACTTTTAAATGCAAAAATAAGAAAGATAAGAAGATAAGAATATTCTTTACTGTAGCCTGGAAAAGCAACAAATACAAAAAAATTACAAATTACTTAATACAACTGGGGGCCTTATTGCTAAAAGCACTTCTTCCAGACAACCTTACGATGGAAAGTTCTCACTCTCCCAGACGTAGGCTCGTCTTTTTACATGTATTTTCCTACGTTTTATTTACTGTACCGTGCTTTTTGTGTGGAATAAAGTGAAATAATGACTGAATTTGTGGTAGGCAATAGTGAAAACAGACAATAGGCATGACGACAGTATCAAATAATCAAAGATTTAAATCAAATTGCTTTGCTGTGCCTACTAGTAATTACGATGTTTGTTTACCTGGGCGTGACGTCAGAATCGACGCCATGACACTGCGAGCTGTTTTCCCACAGATATAACAAATTTTAAGAAAATGGTAACCTTCGTTAAACTTTAGTTTATCACTGAAATTTAGTTTTTTTTGTAATAAATTTATTATGGAAGAGTATTTAAAAATCTTTCGTTATGCCTATTATGTTTCAAATTCAACCTATGTTTAATCATATCATCAATTTTAAGTAAGATGTAGACTGCTACGGAGAAAATGGATAAAAATCTCAACCAAAATTGCAGCTCTAAGACCTAGAACTTGTGCATAGAATTAATTTTCATTCCAGACGTCTTTGTCATCTAAGTTTTTCTTAATGCTACAATTTTCGCAAAAAAATGCTTCACCTTCAAATTTGTTGAAGTGCGTTCCTGATAAATTCAATGTATCTTTTTTACTTTACTTTTCAAAATTCTTTATTATATAAAATGATTTATAACATGTTGTATAGAATCAGGCGTTACTTTGCGGAAATCCATAATAGCATTAAAAAGTTAAAATTACTTTGCTGAATTCCGCCAAAAATCCCACAAGCACCATGCGGCTAGCTAATGCACCGCCCTCCCTCCCACTTTTTCAAGCAGAAGCAAGACACGAACACACCACCACCAACACCAATACTTGTGTGAGAAAACACGCGACGCGTTTCGCCTCTAACACGAGGCATCCTCGTGTTCGTGTCTTGCTTCTGCTTGAAAAGGTGGGAGGGAGGGCGGTGCATTAGCTAACCGCATGGTGCTTGTGGGATTTTTGGCGGAATTCAGCAAAGTAATTTTAACTTTTTAATGATTTAAAACATTTACAGCTTTTACACAAAATAATAAATGTATAAACTGGCATCTAAATTAATTGTATTTACTTTATTAGACTGCAGTCGCCTTTAAAAGCTAAGTAAAATGTGGAAACAACAAGATGCTATTTATACCTTAGAGAATAAACAGTTGCATTACAACCATGTTTTTTTATGACTACTTAGTTAGGTAGTTCATTTAACCCTTTATAGGGCAAAAGCGAAATTAGTATGGCGGCTGTAACCACCTGTCAAGGTTGATTATAAGGCTCATAATTCATGTGAGCTTGCATTGGTAGTCGACTTTATTGTTTAAATGAGTCTTCCCTGAACGGACGCAAGCAACAAGTGAAACCACCAAAGTGAAGTTAGTCACATGATCTTGGTAGGGTGTGACAAAGTGGTGGTTACGTTTGTGTCTTCCGTCTCAATAAGTGTTTACGACCAGGAGAAGTGATTATGTTTGATATATAATTAAACAATTTAGTGGTAAAATGTGATATTTACGTGTTTCAAGGTAAGTTAATAGATTATTTATTTATTTTCCTTGAATTTGGTATATAAATCATAATCTAAATCTGTATTTCTGAAGTACAATAATGGTTTGAACTGAACAGGTTGTAGAAACCGGTTTTTAGGTTAGAATTGATACAGCCGCCATACTAATTTCGCTTTTGCCCTATAAAGGGTTAACGACAGGGACTGTATGGAGAAATGTGTGTTCTTATAAACTAAGAACTCAAGAGCTTTCAAGTAGATTGTACATAAAATTAAAACTAATCTTATTATTGAACCGTTAATTTTCCAGCCGAAATCTTTATGTTAACTCGACGATACATATTCAAGTTTTTTAATTATTTTTCACGTATTCTCTGGTTGATAGTTTGCAACGTGCGCATGCTATTATACTTTAATTTAATAGCTGTTTGTTACTAGTTGACCTTATGTAGGACCCCTTACCTTTCCTCATCTGGCGCAGCGCGTTGGGCACTGCCGCCTTCAGGCACTCTTTCAGCTTCTTGTATGTTGTACTTTAATACTTCAATTTAATAGCTGTTGTTACTTGTTGATCCCTTACCTTTCTTCATAGGACGCAGTGCGTTGAGCACTGCCGTCTTCAGGCATTCATTCAGCTTCTTGTATCTAATACTTCAATTTAATAGCTGCTTGTTACTTGTTGATCCCTTACCTTTCTTCATCGGACGCAGCGCGTTGGGCACTGCCGCCTTTAGGCACTCGTTCAGCTTGTCGTCTTGAATTGAATACTTTAATATTTCAATTTAATAGCTGTTTGTTACTCGTTGATCCCTTACCTTTCTTCATCTGGCGCAGCGCGTTGGGCACTGCCGCCTTCAGGCACTCGTTCAGCTTCTTGTCGGTTTGCTTGCATCGTAGAAACGTCTCCGCTGTAAAGAAAATGTTTTTTGCGGTAATTATACATACAACCAACTTCTTCTTCTTCGATTCTTTAACTTCCAGGAGCATGGTTCGCAGCAAGCAATTCAAATAGTGCCAATCAAACTGTCTTGCATTATGGGTCTTTCCAGGTGATTCATATTGCTTCTATAGGTATAACTCCACAAAAATGTACATAACTTAGAAAACAAAGTCATTGGTAAACACCCGCATTGGGAATCGGACCTGGGTGGCTCGCTTTGGCGTAAAAAGTGACTAAGGGACACAAACCAGGGGGTGGGCATCAGCCCCCGGTTCCGGGTGCCCCTGCAGTACAATTCCACCGAACTGCGATCCCCAACCCGCATGCCCAGCGTGGGGATTATGGGCATTACCCCCTATGATAGCACAACGTGGCGCTCTTTAGGGGAGGGCTATGTCCAGCAGTAGACTAGTATTCGCCTGACGACGAATTTTTTTTTAAATAACCAAGTATTGTAGGTCTACAAGGTTTATTTTTGTTAAAATTCGTAGGCGTTCAAAGTCCAACAAAGCCGATGATAAATTCGTGAACCTTCTCAGCGTTACTTTATTGTCTGTCGACTCGTAAAACAGTTTTTGTAGCTATAGCTCTTTTGCTGGAAGAAAGGCTTAGTGCTGTTTGTTAGACTCATAATCTGCTCTGCTTAAGAAAGTAAGAAGAAAGAAAGAAAACATTTATTTAATTTGCCACAAATGCACACACATAAAAAATAACACAATTATGGGAATGATTAACATCAATATGAGAAAGTAAAAAGATAGTAACATCTTCTTACAAATACTTGCGCCTCTGTGGTAAGAAAAAAAGGTCACCAACTCAGCATGCATTGTTGGTGTGTGCTGTAAACTTAGTGAATTGAACTGAAATTGAACTTAATCTCAGCAAAACTTAGTACACTACTTGACGGTAATTCCGATTCAGGTGCACGAGTTCTATGTTTTATAATATAATCATGTAAACTCTGTTAAGTAAGGTGTCATATAAGACTAAGTTTGGAGTATTGCTGTGCACCTTTTCTCCAAAATTATCTAGATTTTGAAATTGACACCTAGTTTGACCTGTGACGTGAATTAAGTCGCAGTTTTGTGCTACTTTGAATAAAGCTTTTTTGATTGATGAAATTACAGGCGGAAGTTAAAAAACACATATCTTTCCGTTTTGAAATTGATTAAAAATTATAAAGATCCCGTTCTACAAGCATACAATAAATGAATATAGTTTTATATGACAATCGCTCGCAGCCCCGGCTACCTGAGTGTCTTAAACGATTAAGAACATAGACGCGCTCTGTGATGCTTAACAGAGCGCGTTCAGTGCATAGATGGGTGACCGACAATGACTAACGCTAGTGCCATTTTTCCGAGCGGTTCCGTGCTTCGCAAGGCACGTTAAGCAGTTGGTGACGGCTGCCGTCGATAGGTGACAGTCGTTAAGCCAAGCCAGGGGGCCTAGCATGGCTTGAAAACTTCTTCACTAGTCTTGCAAGCCTCCACCAATCCTGACTTGGCCCCCGTCGTGGAGTGTAGCCTATACCTTCCTCAGGGAAGAGACCCGTGCCCCTCGGCGGAGACGTAATGGGTTGATAATGATATGACAATCCGTTGGCGAGTCCCCCTATTACTTATTTGTGGATTCGCAGATTTGGCAATGTACGTCGACTTGTGAAAGTAAATCGTAAACTTCTTTAAATAACATAACATAACATTTACACACAGGCACATACATACATTGCTTCTGGCCCCACACGTAGAATTCCAAGTCATAAGAGTCGTATACGAATTATTTGCTAATGAAGTGAAAATTGGTTCCCTGGATGGCTTATTTATAAAAGCGCCATTCCTTAAAACACGTCTGTTGTGGACCACCACACCAGCACAGATGGTGGTTACGTCTTTTCATAACTCCCAAAGAAGTTTTGTCATACAGCGAGGCAATGCCACGCCGTCAGCCTTCTCCGTACTCTACCGCCCTACAGCACTGTGGCTCAAAGATTTTATTTAAATTAGACAATAGGTTTAGGTTTAGTTTCATCTTTACATTTTCAATTAAACAATTTTTTATCCATACACTGTTTAGGCAAATAAAACCGCAGATTAAATAAAACCCGTCCAGGAGTCTTTTAGTGAAATTGCGCTTCGTAAGGCACGTTAAGCCGTTGGTGCCGGCTGTCATGTAATGACAGTAGTTAAGCCATGTCAGAGGCGTTATGGGCGGCTTGATAACTTCTGACAGTAAGGCCCGCCACTGTCTTACAATTTTTCACCAACCCGGACTTGGCCCCTCTAGTGGAATATGGCTTTACCTTCCTGCGATGCTGGAAGAGAACTGTGTCCCAGTAGTCGGGACATATAAGGATTGAAATCGATCGATTGATTGTGTTTTTATAAGGGCGTGTTTTTAAAAGTCCTATGCACAGGAGTAAAGCCTTGCATAATGTATAATTCGCGATAGGTTTAATCATTATGTAAAAAGATCACTCGCTGACAGCGAACCTATACTTAACTGCTTAGCCTTTCAGAGCTCAGGGCTGTATCTTTTCCCATAAAACCTTTCGAGATGTGCACGAGATGGGATCTCGAAAACGGTCCCTTGTCAATCTTGTCGAAGCCTTTGTTTTATAGACCTGAAAGTTCTCATTAACTTGATTTGATTATTTTTCTCCACTTTACAACTCATCGATAAAATCCTGGGAGAAAGCAAGATTGCTATCGTAAGAAGTTAATTTTTATTGACTTGTAGAGTCACCTCTACAATGCAAAATTCTTAAGAAACGTTGATGAAAGTTTTTTGAGGTATAATAAACATAAGCCGCAATTTGTAAATGAAAGTGTTACAGGACTTGCGCATTAGACTTAGTACATTTCTATGTCAGATTAGATTCGGTTCCTTACAAATTTAAGTTTGAATGTCTATCTAAACTACATGCGAGATACATTCTTACATGCAGAGGAAGAGAAAGATAATTTTAACCTTCTGACATCTTCTTCTTCTTCTTCAGGCTATATCAGTCCACTGCTGGACATAGCCCTCCCCTAATGAGCACCATAGCGTCATCTGACATACCATAATCTAATCAAAAAATAATAATCTTTCAACCAAAAACAAGAAGACAACCATGATTTCTTACATATGTGACGGTGCAAACCTCTTCACACCATTTTTATTTCTTTTTCTATGTATCATTTTCAAATTGTATTTAAATTACGTCACACGTTCTTCGATTTCCCTCATTTTTCATCATTACTACTTTACCCTTTGACCAGATCTGACTTTTTTACCTGCTTCTCCGTTTATCCGTTTTTATCCAGTTTTCTGTTTTATTAAAATATTATACTACTAATCTACAAATAAAACCACACCTGAAGTCGTTCCAGAGTTTATTATTATTTGTAAAGATATCCGTTCCGTATATAGACGTTCCACATATAAGTAATTTTATACAATTGGCGGTCTCATTGCTTAGACTTATCTTTTCCAGACAACATTTGGTTGGAGTGGATTGCATGAAGATTATAGTCGGCAGGTAAATGTTCGTAAATAATAAAATCGAAAAAAACTAAGATTTAAAAACCTATTTAAAGGCTAAAAATTTCACCCATGCCGAGATTCGAACCCGCTCAATTGGTAGAGCGCTGGCACGGATAGCCAGAGGTTGCGGGTTCAAATCCCGGCGTGGGTGAATTTTTTAGCCTCTAAATAGGTTTTTAAATTTGTTCCTTAGCACGGGTTAGTGCATTAAAAATAAAAATAGTATAATAGCTAAGATAGCAAGAAGGGAAAGATTGCAAAAAGTACGTACTTATAATTACATACTGCACCCGCTGTTGAGATAAAAGTTACAATCAAATGAACGTTCTGTACCAATCTATATTAAATTCGGCCAGCTGACCGTCGCTTGACCTTGACCGAGTAGCGTCGAGTTCTCGATACATCGATACACATCTCGAGTCGGTCGCCGGCGCCTGCGCAAGCGTCGGTCAGGTTACGTGGTCCCTGAGCTTAACTATAACGGGTGCGACAAAAATGCCCGGTCTAGTTGTACATGTAAATGTGAAGTAGTAGTGCCCAAAGAGTATACAAGGCGTCCCAAAGTTATGGGACATGAAGGGAAAGTACCTTAAATATCGCAGATAAGGTGTTTTGCTGAAAGAAGAATTTATGTTATTTTTAAAAGTTAGTAATTCTGCATACGATGATTTTCTTAAAATTACTTGCCTCGTCTTCCCAGACAAATGACTCTTCTTAAGTAACATAGTATCTATTTAAAATACTATGTTAGTTAAGAAGGGTTATTATTTTTTGGCCATTCTTTCGATTGGCATCATAAACGTGGGGCTTTTTTTTTCATTTAAGTCGATTCGAATCCCAGACGAGGCGAGTAATTTTAGAAAATCTTTGAATGCATAATTACTAACTTTTGAAAATAACATAAAGTCTTCTTTCAGCAAAATACCCTATCTACGATATATAAGGTACTTTCCCTTCACGTTCCATATCTTTGGGACGCTCTGTATAACCACTATGGTAGGGCTAAAAAGTCAGGAAAATCTCAAAAATGGGTGACGTAATTTTTAATTCTGAAAATAATAGACAGAATTAAAGAAATATGGAAAAAAGGGTGCAAATAGGTTTGCACCGTTACAAGAGTACTTCAGCTAGCGACATAACAAAATATCCCTTAGTTAATGTTATTTATGCAACTAAAAGTGCACTATAGATTTCACACATTATTTACGGCCAAGCCGTCGACACAACGTGGGTCAGTTCAGACAAGGCTGTTGCAACATGGACAGGCTGTAAAACTTTATACAAAACTACCCTTCTTAAAAACATTAGTAGGTAAGTATCCGTGGCCTTTGCATCTACGTAATGCGGTGATTCAGGCTGGGCGCATACTGAGACGCAGGCGACGCAGTACAGCGCAGCACAGTTCAGTACAGGGCAGGGCAGTTGAGCCAGACATAGGCCCCCATTGCATGCTGCGACGCAACTATTCGCTTCGTAGCTCGAGCAAAGAATATACTTTGACGAAAACATATTCAGAGTCTGATTATGAAATGGACGATTTGTTGCTGCTTTACAGTTTGTTGAAGCGTAGAAAAAGCATAATTTGACGTAAAACAAAACATTACTGGGTCGTCGAATATTAAAAAGTGTCATTCATTCTTTCTGTACGAAACATTTCTTATTAACTTTCTCTCTCTTCATTCAACGAGTTTCCTATAACGACAAACTGCTAAATATCATGCTATCCCTGTCAGTGGCACCTACGCAAAAGGTAATTTTCCGTACCGGTGTGGCTAGCACAAAGTTAAATGACTGACTCGAGCCAATGTTGCCAGCTTTTGAATCCGTACACAAGGCAACGCTGCGCAGAAATCTGTGCCGGCACTACGACGAGACGCAGAGCAGGGCAGACACATGTCTGCGTTGCACGTGCCTGCGCCGCAGCGTACGTAGCTCAATGACCTTCCATGTTTTACGTCTCAGCATGCGCCCAGCCTTATACAGCGTCAAGTGGCATCTTCACTCACACTAGATGGTTGAAGGGACCACTTGGATTCTGCAGTGCCTGGGACATGGTTTTAAATGGTGTAGGCTCACTCATCGCCTATACCATCCTGGCAGCTTAGCCCACAGAGAAAACTAGTCAACTAGTCACTAGGTACGTGCCGAGCCAACCAAGCCACGAGTTCCTCACGATGTTTTCCTTCACCGTTAGCGTGTGGTATTGTGACTAAAGATTCGCAAATGTATGTAACTTTGAAATTAAACGAAGTCATTGGTACATGCCTGTACTGGAGATCGAACCTGGGTCTCTTGCTTGCGAGGGAATTGTTCTACCCACTGAGCTACCACACAGTAGTGGTTGTAAAAGAAAAAAAAAACTACGTAACAAAAAAGAGAGAAATTATTCATAAACGCAATTTAGTTTTGTCGTTGTGTGTTTCTATTGCTGCAGAAAGCAGCTGACTCAGCATTATACTGAGGGTATGAGCTCTCAGCGCGATGCCAGTTTTCAGTCTGAAGAATAAGCAGATCATCTACTTCACCAAACTTCCCAATGTGTCAACGCGATTGTCCAATGCGTGCGCGTGCGCGGTCAAACTCAAGGTCTTGCGCCGGCGCCGCGCGTTGCGCACGAGCCGGTTACACCTCTGGGAAAGGCTCTGTTGCAGCTCGAGCCGGCTCACGTGTCAACACCGTCGTCCTTCAACCCTCGGCTTTTGTACTGAGTATTTGACTGTGCTGAGTACCTAAGTGGGTAGATATGTTGTTGACCGTACATCGACCTTTACATTCATCAAGTAAAGGTCAACTCTAAACAGCGGTTTTCGTTTATTATATACTAGCTGTGCCCCACGGCGTTACCCGCGGTTATTTGGGAATAATATATTTGCCCGCAGTAAAACGTAGCCTACTCGTATGCGTTAATCCAGGTTTTCGTCGTCGTCGTCAGGCTATACTAGTCCGCAGCTGGACATAGCCCTCCCCTAATGAGAGCCATAGTCTTCAGCTTGCCGCATCCAGTATCTGCCTGCAATTTTTCGCAGATCGTCATCCCACCTAGTCGAAGGGCGTCCTACGTTTGCCGGCACTATGTTTGCCGAGCTAGGTTGTCAGCTAACTCTATACCAAATTTACAGAATAAACAGCCGTTTAGACGTGAAGAAGTAACAAACATACACACTTTCGCCTATATTCCTATATACAGGGTGTCTCATTCAAATCGGTCAGTATGGGAAAGTCTGAAACTATAAGACATACGAAGATCTGTTCTGAGGAACCATGTCATCGATTTTAATAACAAGAAAAACTGCATTCATACATTTTAAAAAACATCTGTACTCCGTTCGGGACGAGCCCGGATGTTTTGAAAAAAAAAAAGCTTCTATTAATCAAACACTAACAATCAATTGAAAAAACAACCTATGACACCGTTGAAGACCTAAAAGTGGCCATAGAGACAATTTTAACGCAAATTCATGAAGATACAAAATGCAATCGTAAGATCGTTACCTAAACGTGTTGAATATAGTATTGAAAAAGGCGGCGGATCACTTTGAGCACCTACTAAAATAAATTAAAGTATGTGAAATCAATCCATTTTATTCATTTTAGACATCATGTTTCGTGCAGACATTTACTACTTAAGACCTACACAATCGATATCTAAATAGAAATAGTGTAGGTTTTTTTTCAAAACAACCGGGTTCGATTCCCGAACGGAGCACAGATGTTTTGTAAAATGTATGAATGCAGTTTTTCTTGTTATTAAAATCGATGACATGGTTCTTCAGAACAGATCTTCGTTTGTCTTATAGTTTCAGACTTTCCCATACTGACCGATTTGAATGAGACACCCTGTATAGTGATATATTCTTTATTGCAAATACGAAATATTGTAACATAATATTGTTACAAAGGCGAACTTATATCCAAGAGGGATCTCTGCCAGCCAACCTTAGCAGAGGGTGTTTGAAATGAGATAGCGGGGAGAAGGGAGAAATATTTATAACTTCATAAATAATATTATCCTATCAGCAAACTTTGATCGGCATTTAAGCTGTCATATGCGAGAGAAAAAAAAAGTATGTTAACAAGTATACCTATATCTTCGCTAGGAGCAAATATGTGGAGCTGCCGACTAACCTCTGTTAGTGGAAAGGTACAGAAAGAAGATGGGAGCAAATTCTACTAATATTATAAACGGGAATGTTTGTAAGTATGGATGTTTGTAACTCTTTCACGTAGCTCTGACTGAATGGATTTTAATGAAACTTTCCAATAATATAAATGTAGACTACAATTTATAAAGATATTGTGTGAATTATCGAAAATAGCTACCATCTGCGAGCTATTCTAGCGTGCGCTGCCAAAACCGCTAGAGTTACACATATCTTCTTCTTCTTCAGGCTATATATTAGTCCACTGCTGGACATAGGCCTCCCCTAATGAGCGCCATAGCGCCCTGTCTTCAGCTTGCCGCATCCAGCATCTGCCGGCAGTTTTTCGCAGATCGTCATCCCACCTAGTCGGAGGGCGTCCTACACTACGTTTGCCGAGTCGCAGTCTCCACTCAAGAACACGTTTACTCCAACGGTTGTCGGTTCTCCGCGAGATATGGCCAACCCACTGCCAGAGTTACACATATGTGATGTATTATGGAAATGTTTAAAAAAATCGTTTGATATAGTATATTTTATAAAAGTGTTTTTCGAAGGCTGACAGTCAGTTAATCTATTGTCAACAGCTGTCAGCAGGCAAACGTGCATCCAAAAAAAAACTACTGACTGATGTTAACTACATAGACTAGTTTAATTCCTACGGTCTAATTCCTGGTTAGTCTGAAATCTAGACTTAATGCGATTTTTTTCAGCGATTAATATATATGCGTAGTATACATTAGTACAAAATTATGTTAAAACAAGAAACATTGTACAAATTTGTCTCAAAATAGGTACATACAATATTCTATGGTATGTCCGATGTTTGTGTTATCTGTAATCTGTTGCTTATGATTATGTTTATCTGTTTGTCTTGCATTTATAAGTGGAGACTTGTAATTGGCCTTCTGTTTCCTATGTTGCTGTTGTTCTGTTATATTGTGCTGTTAGTCTTCTTTAAAACAAAATAAAAATACAATAAATAAAAATATAGATTAACAGACTGCCAGCTTTCGAGAAACGGAGGGTAACAGTACGAGTAATTTGGGACAAGTGATGCCCAAAAGTGTAACAAGGTTTTTGGTGTCTGCAGCTTAGTTATTCATTTGAGGGGAACAATGACTTGAGCTGGGCATTTGCATAAGTTAACGAAGCCATCAGTCACATTATTCCGTCACCTGTTTGCCGATGTGGCAAGGTACCATCAAGGTAAGCAATGCGTTGTGTTGTAAATGGTATACTTACTGATGTTAAAAAAGTACAGTCTGTTAGCTTTTAGAATATACCTCGGCTACTATCGGATAGAATCGAATATATTCGTATAAGGGAAATATCGGAACTAATATGACACTTTATTTCGAAATCAGAACTCGATCTTCTCGAGCACGAAAACCGGCGAAAATTGGCGAAAACCGAAGCCTACTTTAGAGGCCGAGGTATATTCTAAAAGCTAACGGACAATTCCACGCTATATGCTTAAAATAATCTTTTTGGAAGATGTCGATTACCACGTAAGTGTCATGTACCTAGCGATATCGGTGTCATAATTTGGCGGTCTCGGTTTAGCACGCTGACTATAAAACCTAAGGTCTCGGGTTCGATCCCCGGCCGGATCAAACTAGGAAACGAACTTTTCTAGTTTGTCTCTGGTCTTGGATGTGATAACACGTATTTATTGTATTAAATCTATCGTCGACTTAGCACCTGTAATATAAGTTTTTTGTTATACTTAGTATAGGGCTAACGAGATCTGTGTAATATGTCGATGAATAAGTCCAAAACTTAATATGATCACATCACACTAATATTACAAAGGCGAAACTTTGTGAGTGTGTATGTTTGTTACTTCTTCACGTCTAAACGGCTGGAGCGATTTTAGTAAAATTTGGTATGGAGTTACCTGACATCCTGGACACCTGCACACTAGGCTACGTTTTACTGCGGAAAATTATTTAAGCGCATGGGTTTTCCCGACTTATGTTAGTATTGACTAATGCTTTGGCGTTTAAAGTTATTTATGGGTATCATGGTATCTTATCATACGTCTGATGTATAAGATTTAAGAGGACTTGAGAAAAAATGGTCAGAGTGGAGTTTTTTTTCCCGCTGCATTTTTCTCCACTTCACTACGGCCCGAAGGCAGCGGCGTTCACTTTCATTTTACATTGTAATTTGACATTCAGCAAACAGAATTCAACATTTACTTCATTGCAAACACAGGTTAAAATCTGTATTTTCAAATATGGAGTGGACGCCAATGATAATAGAGTATCAGTAATCGAATGTCATCGACATTGTCCCACTAGGACAAAGTCCCGACATAGATAAAGATGTGAAAAAATGTGGCTGTGAGGCTACGTGGAAACTTAAGTTTTGAAATTACTTCAGGCAGACTCAACAAACGTTTATCGTAAACCTTTTTACACCATTTCATATATGACTTTTATTCTGTACTACAAGTAAAAGCAAACTAAGAGTAAATTACCTGTTTTAAGTAACGATTGTGGATAAAAGTACATATTGTGTAATTTTACCGAGAGCGGCAAACAATATCATTTAAAAAAATACTATCAAATGTAAAATAAAATTACAATGCTACATATCTATCTATAAGATAAAAATGAATCGCTGAATGAGTTGGTAAGCGCAAATCTCGAGAGCAGCTGAACCGATTTCGCTAATTCTTTTTTTAGAATATTCCTTGAAGTACGACGATGGTTCTTACGGGGAGAAAAATAAAAAAAATAAAGAATTGACTGTTAGGCGGAACGAAGTTCGCTGGGTCAGCTAGTCTTCTATTTGCTATAATATAAAAATGAATCGCAGAATATGTTGGTAAGCGCAAATCTCGAGAGCAGCTGAACCGATTTTGCTGATTCCTTTTTTTAGACTATTCCTTGAATTACGAGGATGGTTCTTACGTAGAAAAAATAAAAAAAAATTTAATCGACTGTTAGGCGGTAGAGTGCGTTTCACATTATAGTTCCTTTCAAGAAATTCTTATCACCATGTAATAGAGACTATATTTGCTAAATCCAAGGGACTTCTTTCGTGAAACGCACTTTACGAAGTTCGCTGGGTCAGCTAGTATTTAAAAAAAATCTTTGCTTGTTAAGAAACGAAACATTATCTATTATTTTTATTCAATATGACATCAATACAAAATAGGAATCATTCCTAACAGATCGGAAAAGTCTAAGCGCACTTTATTGATTGCAAAACCATATACTCAAACGGTGAAGGAGAATAACTTGAAAAAACAGATATGCAGGTTTTTTGCCTAAACATTGTTTTTGATTAAATATCACTTATGTACTTATGTAATTCAGACGATAAGAGTTTCCGGCGTTCTAAAACAAAGCCATTTAGAAAATCATTCGTTTTGGGAAAAGGTGATTTTTGATATTTGTTCAATATGAGATCAGTACAATATAGCTGTGTGGTGTCAGCCTAGAGAATAGCACTAATCCAATTCTTCCCGCGGGTGTCGTAAAAGCCGACTAAGGGACACAAACCGGGGAGTGGGCAGCAACGCCCCCTGCAGTACAATTCCACCAAACTTCGATCTCAACCCGCATGCCCAGCGTAGGGATTATGGGCATTACCCCCCAATGATAAGCGCCATAGCGCACAACCTTGCGCTATGGCCCTTATAAGGGGAGGGCTATGTCCAGCAGTGAACTAATATAGCCTGAAGAAGAATAAGAAGATTTTGATATTTGTACAATATGAGATCAGTACAATATAGGAATCAGTCCTAACAGACCGGAGGCACCGTGAGATCGTAAGCACGTAAACAAAGCACATTAAAGATCCCAACGCAGGTCATTAGCCTATGCACGAAGCCAATAAAGCTGCAAGGTCAAGCAGGCCTTAAGTCGAGGTGGTATAGACGACAATTGCATGCACATCCCCGATTTAGCAACCGATGAGGACATTTGCAGTCGATGGCTTCACGCCGCTCGTGGTAAGGACACCCTGTATGTTTTATGGCGCTACAGAGACACACAGAAGGTCTGCTGCACCAGAGATATTGCAGAAACCACCTCATACGAACTTGCAAAACTTCGATTTAGGTACCATTAATACATAATAATAATAAATTTTCATGGACATATTACACAGATCTCGTTAGCCCCATACTAAGTACAACTAAATGACTTGTGTTGTAGGTGCTTACTCGACGATAGATTTAATACAATAAACACATACATAACATCCAAGACCCGAGACAAACTAGAATCGGGGCTGCAAGTGATGCAAATTACTGCAGCCAGATCTCGCTGCCTGTACGTAATACAGAGAATATTGAAAAGAGGTTCGAAATTTCACTGATGCCATTAGCTCAGTTGAAAAGAGCGCTGGCACGGATAGCCAGTGGTCGCGGGTTCGAATCCTGGCATGGGTCGAATTTTTACCCTATAAATGGGTTTTTAAAATTGTCTTTGGCACGGGTTAGCGCATTAAAAAGAGTTTAACAAACTAGAAAAGTTCGTTTCCTAGTTTGACCCGGCCGGGGATCGAACCCGAGACTTTTGGTTTTACAGTTAGCGTGCTAAACCGCTGCGCCAGCAACGACGCTAAATTATTTAGAACAAAGACAGTCAACTATTGCGAACAACAAAAAAAAACATTAGCGTCAAAACTGGAAATGAAAACATATTCGTTCATATTGCAAAACTTTCTATGTCAAAAAACACTATTTTCGCTTTTTCATCTAAATTGAAGGAAAACTTGATTCTGAATGTAAGCTTAAGACAATAAAATGTAAGCCTAAGTAGTTAAGGATTATGATGTCTTGCTATTTTCTTTGTATTTTTTTAATTTTTCATACAAATTTGGTGAAAAAACGTACACATGTTTTTGTTGACAAAGAACTTATTGCAATATGAACGACGATATCTTCTTTTATTTGAACATCTCAGACACTCAGGTCTCCTCACGAAGTTATGCTTTAAGGTTAGCGATTGGTATTGCTACCATACCCTCGCAAACCATCACCGCTTGAATCCTTATACCGCAACTTGAATATTCTTAATAAAACAGCGTGTGGGGCTGTGTCGAGGTACATGGTTGTTGGTTTAACGTGGAGTCGGTAACGTCGGTAACCTTCTTTTAAGACATGACTGGAAAAAAACTAAATGTTTATGGGTAGGTTAAAAGAAAAAAAAAATTAAAAGTGTTGTACACATCATAAAAGTCCCTTCTGGAATCTGCGTTTGCGCAGACTAGGAAGAAGTGTAACGAAAGTACCCGAAGCTATAAGTACATTCAACATTATCTTTAACCGATACGGTTAAGGTGCAGAATTTATTGCCGCAGTAGCGCTACCTGTTTCGCTCACGCTAATATTGCCAAACTAATAGTCACCTGCATCGAAGACGTTGAATCAACCAATAGCAACAAAGGCGCGCGGCCTGCCATAAAATGAAACTATCTGATTGGTCGATCAACTTGCCTCATATCCAAAATTTGGTCATCTGCGCAGGTACATCCGCGAGACTTATTTCTTGTGTAGCACTGTACTTAGTTTTGCTGGTCAGTGCAGTTCATTGTTCAAACTTCCAGTAACTTGCAAGTACTTTGAAACGATTGAAATTGACGTTCTGTATACGTTTATGACATAGTTCGGAAAATCACAATCGATTTGGCACTGATCAGTTGAATGGTGTTGTACTCGTATCATGGTTTAAGACCTATTTGACCTCTCGATGACCTATTCTATAAATTTTCAAGACTTAAACGACATTTTCATTGTTAATCTTCTTTTAACACAGTTTTACCTTTAAGTATGTTGTACACGGCGTGACTAAACGGAGCGATGTTAGCTGAGCACGTCGGCTTTTCAATCGGGAGTTTGCGAGTTCGATTCCCGGCGTGTACCAATGACATTGGACATTTATTGTTCAATGTCATTGGTACGGATAGCCAGAGGTTGCGGGTTCGAATCCCGGCATGGGTGAAATTTTTAGCCTCTAAATAGGTTTTTAAATTTGTTCTTTAGCACGGGTTAGTGCATTAAAAATAAAAATAGTGTAATTTAATGTCCATTTTTAAGTTGTATTCCCTAGTCATACAATCTACTGACGACCTCTGTGGCGTAGCGGTAGCGCATCTACCTACCATGCAAGAGGTCCCGGGTTCGAATCCCGGCAGGAAATTAAAAAAAAAACCCAGGTCTTGGATGTTTACATGTTTGTGATGTCTTTGTTTCTGGTTCCCACGACACAGGGCATCCTAGTGTGGGGCCTGAAGCAATGTATGTGCCTGTATGTAAATGTTATGATAAGTTACGTGCTTCAGTCCATCGACTGTAGAATTCTACGATTAAGTTTTGCAGTGGTTCGCTTTAGGCGCAAATTATTTAGTTGGCTTGTGCTCAAGACAAATTAATCACTATATAGTTGAAATAACAAACATTATTTTTACATAACGTTGCGTTAGTTATTACGTGTCATATCATGGCAATAATTTTGTGGTTTTCTACATTTTTTTTGCTATGGCAATACTGCCTACTTTTTTTTTCTTCTTGTCCGAGAGTCTGTTATGGCATGTTGCATTTTTATAATTTTATCAAATAAACGCTATAGTTAGTTTTCATTATTTAGATTTCGGTTTCCGTGGTAAGAATTTGGACAATTCACGCTATCCCTATCCTCTGTCTTTCTGTCTGTCTGTCTGTTACGCTTTCCCACTTAAACCTCTCAACCGATTTTGATGAAATTTGGCACAGACAATCTTTAGACCCTGAGAAAGGAAAGGACTAAGTTGAAAGTTTGTATGGGATTTATTAATTTTAAGATATATCCAACCTCTTCACCCCTATTTTTCGCAATAAAAGGTAGCCTATGTCCTTTCTCAGGGTCTAAAGATTGTCTGTGCCAAATTTCATCAAAATCAGTTGAGAGGTTTAAGCGGGAAAGCGTAACAGACAGACAGTCAGAGTTACTTTCGCATTTATAATATTAGTAGGGATAAAGCATTTAGATTGAAAAGTAGTAACCGCAACTTCATCAAGTATCAAGTTAACACAATTCAAATGGCAAGTGATATCTATTGGATTACTTCCTTTCATATCCGACTGTTAAACTGCATTCGTAAAGCTTGGTTTGTCGTTGGGAAAGAGAGAATAGTAGAACTAACGGAACTAAGGGTTATTTAATCCGTAAATTTTAATTTTTTTTTTTAATAATCATCCCTCCCAACATTATTATTTCAATCACTCGTGATGCTCATACATATATCTTACTATCCAACACCTTATTGGAATTTTAAATATCTGACAATTTGAAATCTATTTTATACTGTATTCTTAGAAATCTAATTTAACTTGGTTTTAATGAATTTTCGTTCATGTCTTTCTATTTTAATAGGTTATTAATATGATGTAAATGGGTTTTAAATAATAAAAAAAAAGAAAAAAAAACACAAATATATATAAAAGAAAAAGAGGGAAAGAGAAGAGAGAAGAACAAAAAAAAAAGGAATGGAAAGGAAATGTAAGAAAATAAATAAAATAAAATAAAAAAAACCCATTAGATTAAGTAAATGTTAATTTAAAACTTTATTCAGTTTTGTAATATTATATTAGCACTTTAATTTTACACCGAATGATAGTGACAATTTAATATTTTAATGTTATATTTGCAATTATTATTATATTTTTTTTATCATTTTTATAAGACATTAATCGTAACCTATAAATTATTCCTAAAGATATTGACATAATTTTATATACAATCATGACATAAAGGTTGCCACAAAATAAACAGTGGCAGTACCTCGCCCAAATATAAAAAAAAAACTATCCAACACCTAAACATTGATCAATTTCCATGAAGTTTTTGTAGAGCTTACTGTGCTTGCTTAGCTTGATGCATAAAATATACATTAAGTAAAATATACATATCGCTCATTCGGCAGAATATTGACGCAAATGTCCTTTTTGCAATTTTACAGGAGAGACCGTTATTTCATTCAGAAGTGTTAGAACTTTGTCAAAATGCCACAACGACAGTGGCGCTGTCACGCGATAAAAAACAAAACTACATTACTGTAATTTTTTCCCCAAGTGTAAACAGTTATTTCGGGTGTGTTGGCATACTTAACTCAAATTGGCAAAAAAATATATTTGCGTCATTATTCTGCCAAATGAGCAATATGTTGACAATTGATTCTTACAATTGATTCATTCATAGAGAGATACCTACTCACTCAGGTTTAACATTATTCCACGCGACGTTAAATATTTTGCTACTATTGGTTTCTGAATTAGTAATTTTACTAAGGAGCGACAGGATTCTTTGGGAGGTCATGCGCCACTTTTTTTCCGGCATACCTAATATGCCGGGAAAATATTAAAAGCAGTAGCGCGAACTCGATCTTTTATAAGAAGTCTGGAGAGACAAACTGTTACTCAAGTGTTTACTAGGTAAAAATTTCAATTCAAACATTGGTTATTAGGAACTTTTGGTGAAGTTTATGTTCTATGGGATTGCTTTATAACAATAAGCCGATAGCATTATATTTAGATAGAGTTCTACAAATTAACAAAAAGTAAATAGCGCTATACATACCGCTGCATCATAGTTCTCTGAAAACTAAGACGGGTAAACGTTCTCTACAGATAGACGCATGTATAGACGCGCTAAAGCAATGGATCTCAGCTATCATGTAACCGTGCGGTAACCGCTTACTTCACGCCACCTTCACCCGGCCAAATTGCGCCAAATAATAAAACAAAATCACTTACGCAAAACGCTGTCACCCAGTAACACCGTCACTGCACTCATGAAGAACATAAATCTGACGTAGAGAGACATTTTTTATCACTGGCAATAAAGAAAAAAGAAGTTTGGCTGGCGCGAAAGGTTTTCGAAGAAGAAATGACGGTTGCGTTCCGCGCATGCGTCGTGGGACTGTTTCGCGCGCGCGCTCGCCCGCCATATTTATTGTTTTTGGCGGGGATTGCGTCGTGCAGTGCAGCATCATCGACCGTTTTTGAAAGGAAAATTGTGCTAGAATATTTCACTAAAGGGGCCGCTGTTCCAATAGTTCGTACTCGTAGGCCCTTTGGCGCCGGTCGGGTAAGGAACTTAAAAAAAAAATCAGTTAAAGAGTACCTACCAGATCGCGCTGCATCGTTGGAGTTATTACTTTTTATTACTCGTAAGTAGGTATTTTAATGCACTGACAGAATCAAGGGACTCCCTGAAAAGGCGTGAAAACAAAACAAAGTAAATTGCTCAGAAATCTAGGTTTACCGGACAGACGTATGAGAAATCTCGTACCACGTAGGATTTAAAGTTGATGGCAAACCATATTATAGTAAAAAGACTTGCAAATAGCATTAGGGTACCGCGTATGGCTCAGTAAGTACGTCGTTCGGAGAGGCTCCTTTCATGCACCCTATTGCACAATGTCGACTGATTGCGTTACTTTCAGTGGATTTCGGGATTTAATTCTTATTGAATGGTTTACCTTCATAAAGAGTACATACTGATCGTGAGTTTACATTAACTCCACCTAGAAAGAAATGGTAAAAAGGAAACAAACATAATATAAATTTTTAAGCCTCTAAATAGGTTTTTAAAAATATAATATATTTATTAGGTTTGCACAAATTAAGAAAGAAGCAAAGAATCTCTTTCAGATATAAGCTCGCCTTTGTAAACGTTTCGTGTGCAGTATAGTAATAAAGAAAAACATTTATTGGACCAAATGAACATATCATAGGAAAGAAAAGACATACCATTCACAGTCCTATACAGTAATTTATTGATAATAAATAGTAATAATTAGGCGTGTTTTTACATTATTTATTTAAAGAGTTCTTGTATCGAATCATGGTGTCACTAGAAACTGAAAGCTCGTAATATCTCAGTTGATGACGTACTTCCATGCATGACGTACTTCCGGTTTCATAGACTGCTTTTTTCGCTTTAAAAAATTATTAAAGCAGCTCAAATAGACATATTCAACACAAGCTATCAAAACCACCTATTTTCTCGAAAAAGAAAACAGAACTTAACAAAATTATTACAGAACAATGCTACCCTATTGGATGACTCTAGAAATCCAGCATCTGGCAGCCCTATCAGTGAGTACCGCGTGGATGGGTTTATTGGTTGCTGTAACTTATGCAATGCAGCTCGAGTGCGGAAGCGTTGTTTAGGCCACTGTAGAACAAAACAGAAGCGAAAGTACAGCTCAGTGACGATTCCAAAATGGAGCCTGGCTTCCCATTCGCTAATGCGAAGGAAAATATCGTGTGGAAATCTGAGTGTTAATCTACAACTTGAATTTCTCTGATCGGTAAATATAATAATGGCTAACTGCTGATGTTGCGTTTTCTGATGTAGGTATGTGGTGATTATGTTACACCGTATATATTTATTACACTTTTATTTTTTGTAATTGCAGAATTATTAATTCATAGAGCGTAATTCTATCACGTGCACGTAGCATAGTGAAACCGAGTGGAATCAATCACTTGGGTTAAGTAACAACAGGCGCGTTCAGGTACTGGATGGGTGACCGTCCCTTGGCTACCGCTAGTGGCATTTTTTCCGTGCGCTTCTTTGCAAGCCACGCTGAAACGTTGGTGCCGGCTGTCATATAATGGTAGTCGTTAAGCTATGTCAGAGGCCTTATGGGCGGCTTGATAACTTCTGACAGTAAGGCCCGCCACTGTCTTACAATCCTCCACCAACCCGGACTTGCCCCCCGTGGTGGAGTATGGCCTAACATTCCTGAAATGCAGGAAGAGACCCGTGCCCCAGCAGTGGGGACATATAAGGGTTGATAACTAGGTACTACTTATATGCGCGCAAGTAATATTTTAGTTTCATCGGATGTTGTTTTTCCTGTCGCGTGCTTCTGACATAGAAATGTTTGTGTCGTGTCAGTTGTAACGATGCTGTTATGAATGGACTAGCGCTGTTATAATCCATCTACATAATCCAAATAATGTGTTGAAATGCGCTCTAAAATTCACTAACTATGATTGACTCTGAGGCGCTCGTTGATTTTAACTGTTATTGCATATAACTGCGTGCAAAAACAGTAATACAATTATCAGTGTCACTTTATATATTACATCATCAGCCCGGTAAACCCCACTGCTGGGTACAGGCCTCTTCATTTCCACGCCAACCAGCACGGTCTCGCGCTAGTCGCATCCACTGTTTACTTTACATAGGTCATCTGCTTAGAGGCTAAAAATTTCACCCATGCCGGGATTCGAACCCGCAACCTCTGGCTATCCGTGCCAGAGGTTGCGGGTTCGAATCCCGGCATGGGTGAACATTTTTATCCTCTAAATAGGTTATTAAATTTGTCCTTAGCACGGGTTAGTGCATTAAAAATAAAAATAGTATAATAGGTCATCTGACCATCTGGCTGCTGGTCTGCCCACCGACCGTTCCCCCTCCCACGGCCTGATATTATAATAATATACTTTAAAGTTATCTGAGTCTAGATTCTGCTAATGTATTGTGGTACAATGACAATTGCATGAACATGGCGATTTAATTTCGTTCCTGCTTCAAGTCTACGCGCGCACATACATCGAACCTTTTAGGCGTCAATGGTACCTCGCGTGACCCGACATGTATTATTGTCATGGTACTGTAATGCACTAACAGAATGGAGGCCCTATTAATGAAATACACTTCATAACTAATACGGCAAAGCCAAAGAAACATTCTCGGTGCTTCGTTGGTCTAGGGGTGAAGCTTCACTGCTAAAACAGAGACCGTGGGATCGATTTCCTTTTACAAAAGGTTTCAGTACATACATAACCTTACACCTGTATCCCAGAGGGGTATGTAGAGACCAGGGACTGCCACTTGCCACGATCCTGACAGATCACCTTCGCTTCATAAACGTTCATAATTCGTTGCATAGTCACTCGCCGGTTCCGGGTACTTTTTCTCTTCCCCTTTGCTAATACATCCCCTATTTGGTAGATCGATCGTCTGGGACGTCCCTTACCAGCCCTTTTACTTACATTCGCAATATATATTTCTTTCGTCAATCTTTCTTCCTTCGTCCTCTTGTCTTCGTCCACATGTCCAAACCAACGCAATACTCCTTTCTCAATTCTAGTCACTACATCCTCTTTCAGTCCACAACGTTCTCTAATCAGAGTATTGCGTATCCTGTCATTCAAAGGTTGGAGGAAAACAAGTTTTGGATTATTGATATACCTGGAAAGGAGATGGTATCAAAACTGACCCAGAAATCGATACGAACGAACTGTATGCCAATCGATTGCTTAGAAAGAGCGAAATAACTCTACCCAAGTCACAGACCCCAAATCTATGGGGTATCGGAGCTACGAGCTAACAAAATCTGCACGAAAAATCATTATCTACTAAGGATTTTCTTAATACTAGTACCAAAATCAGTTATGCTCGCGACTGTACTTACGCACTGATGACACTATAGAAGCTGTAGATATAAAAGGCATTTAAAATATATATTGGTGAGCTGTCGACAGCACGTTTCAGCTACAGGTTGCCCCCACACTATTTTCAGTGAGATGTGATTTTATAACTCACTGCGCTACACGGAGGGAATCGAGCCCGGGTTAACAACCAGATTATTAGCAAAAAGCAACCAGAAAACGATAAAAAAGAACTCTAAAAACCCGGGTTTCATTAATTTAAAACCCGGGTTCTTAGCGGGCCAAAACCCGGGTAGACACGGGTTTTTCGGGTCGGGTAAACCCGGGCTCGATGCCCTAGTTCCTAGTGTCATCAGTGTACTATTACTGAGAGAATTAAAGGATTAATTCATCACAAATATATATATCATCTACGAAGGTAGATAATGGATTTTCGTGCATATTTTGTCAGCCCATAGCTTCGATACCCCATGGATTTGGGGTCTGTGACTTGGGTAGGGTTATTTTACTCATTCTAAACAATCGATTGGCATACAGTTCGTTCGTATTGATTTCTGGGTTTTTGATTCATACATTTTGGACCTTGTCCTTTCGAGACGAACAATACCAGTTAGGTAGCATTAGTTTTAGATAATAGGAAGTGTATATCGGGACACCAGCTCTGATGATTAATAAATCTGACTATAATTACCTCAGAATGACGCAAATGGAAGCTTTTTACTCCTCGTCCTCATTGCGTTGATTGACAAGACTAGTTATTATTATAGAATCATAAAAACCAGTCTTGTTATTAATAAAGTAAATTGTTGTTTTAATAGTAAATTAGTGGCCAAGGGCTGTATGGCATCAATTTCAGCCCGAGATATTTAGGCGCACGAGAGCAGCGAGGACGCCTATAGTTCGACGGTGCAATTGGTCCTCACACCCGAGCTAACTATTTTGCTTTACATCTCGATTGTGAGGTAAGTAGAAAAAACCGGCATTACAAGAATAAAACATTTTAAAGTAAAAGTTTTCTATTCCCTTCTTTTTTCATTAAAAAGAATCGAGGAAAGAACTTTTTCAGATCAGGAGTCAGGGCACAATCATATTGTTAGAAATATAATCTTTTTGAGTTCAAATAAACAATTCTTTTTAATTTTTTTTTCAAGAATGAAATTGAGCTTCGCCGTTCGATATTTAAAATTGATGACTATTATGCTCACACCAAGACAAGACTGAATAACAAAGCGACCTCTTTGGTCATTGGGCTCAATGCATGATGTCTACTGCCAGTATGATGGTTAGATGTAAGCGAACTTTTTGAAAGAATAAAGTGTTTTTTTAAATTTCTCACCACCCTAGGGCTTTTCTGGCTACATTATTACCCAAGAGCGCTAATTAGTCACCTACAAGCCTCACTTGGAGGTAATAAGAACCTACTCACCGAACATGAGAGATGTAAAAAATGTTAGTAAATTGTGCATTAAATCTAGCGATTTAAGTTCATGTACGACGGTTAGAAACTTGAAACCATCATGGAAAGTGCGACGGCACGAGTCACGCGTTTTGTAGCGGTAAAATGTCAGATTTTGACCATTATTGTACTGGAAAGTCGCGACTTGTGATAATTTGAACGCGCGACTAGAGTCGTCATACTACCCGTGCTGCTAGGGGAGCACAAGGTCAAGATAAAAGTTTTATCCTATTGTATGGAATAAAGCGTTACTTTGCGGAAATGCATCGATCGATGTCGACCGTAGTATGAAATGAAATGAAATGAAATGAAAAGGTTTTATTCAAAGTAGCGCAGATACTGCGGCTTAATGAACGTTACAAGTTAAACTAGGTGTCCATTTCAAAATCTGGATCATTTTGGAGAAAAAATGGACAAAAAAACTCCAAACTTAGTCTTTTCAAATTCCTTAATTAACAGAATTTACACAGATACTACAAAACTCGTGAATTTTACATGCTTGAATTCCAGACATCATTGTCATCTAAATAATCCTTAATATTATAGTAGCTCTTTTGGCACAAAGTGTACTTTACACATTTTTTGAACCGCGCTTCAGTCAAACTTAATATATCTTCAGGGATTTTATTGTAGAAGCGTATACAATGCCCCATGAAGGATGTATTAACTTTTGCCAGCCTAAATCTTGGGATCAAAAGTTTATGTTTATTTCTAGTATTTACATTATGTTGGCTACCTGCAGTTTTAAAGTTGCTAATATTTTTCCTGACATACATAATATTTTCATAGATATACTGACTGGCAACTGTCAGGATGTTTGTTTCTTTAAAGAATTCTCTTAACGAGTCTCTACTGCCTAGCTTATAGATGAATCTGATCGCTCTTTTCTGCAAGACGAAGATGGTCTCAATGTCCGCTGCCCGTCCCCACAGTAGTATGCCGTAGGACATGATACTATGGAAGTAACTAAAATAAACGAGCCTGGCAGTTGCGACGTCAGTTAGTTCCCTAATTCTTTTAACAGCATATGCTGCAGAGCTAAGCCTATTTGCCAATTTTTCTATATGAGGACCCCATTGAAGCTTTGCATCAATTGTGATACCTAAAAATACAGTTTCTTCGACAAGGTCTAGTTTGTCCCTTCCCAATATAACTTTGCTGTCAACTACTTTGACATTTGGTAGAGTGAACTTTATACATTTTGTCTTTTTTGAATTTAACAATAAGTTATTAGACGTAAACCAGTTTAGTACCTGAGAGAGAGCAGCATTAGTATTGTCAAGGTCATCTTCTTGTCTCTTAATTTTGAAAATAAGTGACGTGTCATCTGCAAATAGTACTATCTCTGACATATTTTGAACCATGAACGGCAAATCATTTACATATACGAGGAAGAGGAACGGCCCCAAAATCGATCCCTGTGGTACTCCTATCCTGACCTCTGACCCTGAAGATTTAGTTCTATTTATATCAGCTCTTTGAATTCTTCCTTCTAAATATGATGTCATAAGTTTTAGGCTATTCCCGTTTATACCATAGTGCTTTAATTTTAAAAGAAGTGTTTTATGGTCAACGCAATCAAATGCTTTTGACAAGTCACAGAATACGCCTATAGCATCCTTGCGATCTTCCCATGCACTAAATATATGTTTAACTAACATGACGCCGGCGTCCGTTGTAGAGCGCCCTTGCGTAAAGCCGAATTGCTGACCATGGAGAAGTTGATAGTCATTGAAGTGTGTAAGCAGTTGACCTAGAACTATCTTCTCGAATATTTTACTCAAAACGGGTAGAACCGAGACTGGTCTGAAATTTGAAGGATCTTGCTTATCACCACTTTTAAATAAAGGAACGAGCCTACTATATTTCATTAGATCTGGGAATATACCCTCATCTAGACATTTGTTAAAGATTCTGGCTAAATAGGGTGCTAGGGTGTCGATTACTGAGCTAACTACTGTTACTGACATACCCCACAAATCTTCAGTTTTTTTAAGCTTTAGCTTTTTAAACGATTTAATCACGGTATGAGCTTCAATATAATCAAACGAAAAATCGTGATCGCATAGGGGGACATTGTCTTTCAAAATAGTTTCTGCAAGAGCTGGAGAAGAGTCTAAAGGAGCTGTCGTTATAATTGGAACATTTGTAAAGAACTGTTCAAAAGCCGCAGCAATGTCTTCATTTGAGGTTATTAATTTATTATTTATTTTAAGTGCAAATTCGCGATCTCCCAATTTGGATTTACCAGTTTCCTTATTTATAATAGCCCAAATTGTTTTAGATTTATTAGAAGATTGAAGGATTTTTGATTTTATATACTCGCATTTTGCTTTGTGGCAGACGGCCTTAAATAATTTTGAATATAGTTTTACATACTGTATAAAACTGGGGTTGTATGTATATGTTTTTTTCTCATACAGTGAATAAAGTGTGTCCCTACTTTTTCGGATGCCGGCAGTGGCCCATTCACTAAATTGTAATTTATTTTGTTTGCAGGATATCTGTTTTAATTTAAAAACTTTTTCAAAACTATCTGAAACAGCCTTGAAGAAATCTCGATAGAGAACATTAGCATCTTGAGTTTTATTTTTTTGAATAGGTAATCTTTTTTTTAAGTCAAGTTTAAACAATTCTAGTTTTTTATTTGTTATCACCCTGCAGAGTACATCTTGCTCTATTTTTTTTAAATCTGCTTTAAAATGTACAATTTGACCACTGTGGTCTGATTTAAGACAATTCACTGTAGAATAATGGGAAAATTCACAGTCACAGTATACGTTGTCAAGGCAGGTGGCGGTGGTTTCGGTAATCCTGGTGGGCTCTAAGAAAATATTCATCAAATTAAAAGACTTAAAAATAAGTTTTAATTTAGCACTCGAAGGGGAATCTACAAGCAGGTTTACATTAAAATCACCACAGACTATGACCTTCTTATTATTACTGCAGGCTACTTTTAATACATCCTCTAATACAGATTCGAATACACTGTAATCACTGGTGGGGGGCCTGTATACGCTTACTACAATGTGTGACGATAATTCAACACAAGATAGTTCAATTATTTTTTCAACAGAAAGCCTGCAAATATCTTTCCTTTCTTTAAATTTTAAACCATCCTTTACTAGTATTAAAGATCCCCCATGCAATGCTAACTTTCTATTGTAGCAACTGGCTAACTGATAATTATGTACAGAAAAATTCATATGAGATTCTAATAGCCAGTGCTCCGTAACACAAAGTATGTCAATCTCATGTTGCTCTAAGAACAATTCTAACTCTAGTAGCTTTCCAGAAAAACCACCCTGTATGTTCTGATTAGCTAAAGTGATTTTTTTTAAGAGGGGCTTTTCTGTGGTCTGCGCTGACAGTTTAAATCAGCAGTCAAGCTTAACTTATTTATGTTAGGTTTTTTTAAAGCCTCTGAGTACAGAGGTTTACTAGTAGAACTTTTTCTACAGTTTTTATTTACTAATGGTACCTGTTTTATTGTCGTAACAATAATAGGGTCATAAATATTGAATGCCAACAATTTGGCAATCTGTCGTTTTGAACGAAGGGGCACATACATTGTGTCCCTAGTCAATATAAAACTTCGAATAAAGTTATTCGTATCAAAATAAAAAACTTGATCTCTATGACCAAATGTCATGTTATATAACAGACGGTTAAGTTTACCTATCCGTGCATTCTGTGTCTCTGACAATGTTTTTGAATAGGGAAAAGCACAGATAATGATTTTCCTTACATTTAAAGCTATTATGGACTCATAGTAATTTATCAATTCACTTTCTTGAATCCCTGTGCTGTTCCCCATTAATAATACAATAGTAGTATTTCTATCATACTGTTTGCTGAGCAGAGCGTTGATTAATTGCATGTAAGAGGCATTTGGCATACATATGTTTTCTACATGCTGTTTTAAATGGATCTGCAGCCTGGTTCCTAGACCTACACCTATTTTGTCTGAGAAAATTATTGTCTTGTAAGGGGCACCATTGAATGGAACTGAACTGCTCGTTGGCCTGGTTGTCGGTTGTCTGTCCAGTACTGCATTCCGGGTCGATGGCGCACTGGTCTCCGCTATCGCATTTGATGGTGCAGGCTGTCTGTTTGGCTCGCCTTCATGCTGTTGTGCCCGATCCAGCGGTAAAGGGGCTGGTGTGTTGGGCAAGCTGCACGGCGGTGACAAGCATGGCTTCTGACTGCCTGTTGAGTTCAGCTGTGGAAGGGCTGGGTCTTCAAGCACATTATTCGGTGGCTGCAGGGGTAACCAGCTTGGTTTGTCTTCTGAGTCTTCTGATTCATGGATGAAGGTGGACTCAACACGTTCCAGGTTGCTTTTGCCAAGAGAAATCAACCCATTCACAGTTGAAATGCAGTCATTGTACTGAGTTTGCATAGCCGAGTACTTGCAGGTGATGTCTAGTAATTGAAACTGCAAATCTTCCACTTGTAATTGCAGTTCAGCCATCGCTAGCTCATGGTCCACATTACTAGCAAATAATTCTTTCTGGCATTCGGCCATTTCCGTTTCTAACTGTAGTTTTTGACGAAGAATTGGTACACTTTCTATACTTTTTCTGTTTCGTTTTATCAATTTCTGTACCTTCTGAATGTATTTATTTGTTTTAATATACTTCTTTATGGTTTTCACGCTGTTCATTTTGATACTACTGGTATTCCCCATAGCGCAGGACTTATCGCTGGCTGTGGTTAGGTCGACTGTTAGTATTCCGGCTTCACTCATCACTTCACTATACAAATCCATGGTTCTAGCGCTATCTTTTTGTTGTTCTTGTTCACTGATTTGCTGAAGCTCCTGGTGCGCCTCAGCAAGCTGGTGTTCAAGCGAGCGTATTCGTTGCAGTGCTACACCATGGACATCATGGCACTGGTTGAACGAGTTGACTTGCTGTTGCAGCTCATCCCGTTGGGCACTTAGATCTTGGCATTGTATGTCCAATTCACTGAGCTCTGCTTTAAGCGCTGAGTTGGTTTTATTCTGTTTATGAATCTCCTCTTCACTTTCCTCTCGTTCTTGTAGAAGTGTGTCGCACAACTCTTTGGTCTTTTTGAGCTCAAGCAGCGTGGCTTTCAGTATGTCCCCACTGCTGGGGCACGGGTCTCTTCCTGCATTGTAGGACGGTTAGACCATACGCCACCATGGGGGCCAAGCCCGGTTTGGTGGAGGATTGTAAGGCAGTGGCGGGCCTTACTGTCAGAAGTTATTAAACCGCCCAGGAGGCCTCTGACATGGCTTAACGACTGCCATTACGTGACAGCCGTCACCAACGGCTTAACGTGCCTTGCAAAGCTAGGAAGCGCTAGGAAAAATTCCACTAGCGGTAGTCACGGGACGGTCACCCATCCTGCACCTGACCGCTCATGTTGTTGCTTAACTCAAGTGATTGACTCCAATCACTCGGTTCGACTAGGCCACGAGCGCTTAAAATATGAAAATTACTTTGCTAAATTCCGCCAAAAATCCCAGAAACACTTTTCTGATTTTTTTTCCGCTGCTTATTTCTCCACTAGAATACGACCCGAAGGCAGCGGCTTACATTTTACATTGTACAATGACAATGAGCCAACAGAATGTAATTTTTTTACGTTGAAATAAATTGATTTGGTTTGCATATCCCAAACTATGGGCGCGTTTCACAAACAAGCAAAAGTAAAGAAAAATATACTTACAGATTAGCAATCGTTTTCCAAAACTTTATTAGGATTTAATCCATTTGAGACACGACCAAAGTAGATGCAACAAAGTCAAATGATTATAACATCTCCTTTGTCAATACTATCATAGGTACAACTCTCTCTAAAAGAATACTCTTTGTAGCCTTTCTGATACTTCAAAGCCAGAGAGTCATCTGGGAGGTTGCGGTGGAAGACTGAATGACCACTTGCACTCAGCTTCACTACACCAAAGTACACCACTTCATCCTGAGGTTTACTCTTCTCCATTCTCTTCTCTCGAATTATCAAGGGCTCTTGGACTGGCAGCAGCAAAGTAATGTCTTGCGTATCATCACTACGATCAAGCTTTACCTTAGCTTGTATCGTTCCGTTTAGCACCTTCGCGCGGTTGACGTTAGATGTATTTTCCTCGTAAGGTAAGTGGCAATGAATGCATCGTATTTTGTTGCTGTGGTCAGAGTTTAGAGGCACGGGGAAGAGACGGTCGTTGAGGTAGAAACGGTATTTACACTTGTGATCTTGCAGGGATATGACGTCAGCCTTGCTGGTCACTCGACCTGCTGAGGAGTGGCATTCAAAATAGTTTCTCTCTCTAAATTCTTTCAGCTGTTTCAACGACTTTTGCTTGTCAGATTCTATAGCCATTCTTATCTTATCTTCTATGGATGTTTTCTCGGACTCCAGGTAGCAATCTGATGAGTCTATTACTATTTCCGGCAGTTCTTTTATTGGGAGTAATTCTGATTCAATTTTTGTGGTAGTTTTTATTTCATGGCCCGAATCTCTTTGGAAGTTTTCATTTTTGTAATACTGCTCTATTGATTTCGGCTTTTTGGTCGTCGCTGGCTTTAGAGTGACTGTTTTTGGCTTCTCTTTACCTTTCCTACTAACGAGAGTTGATATGTTAGAGAAGGCATCAGAGAAGTCGTCGTCTTCTTCCACTTTATCGCTGTTGATTTTTGTGAGGCCGGTGTCACCGCATTGAAGGCAGTGGTCGAATAATATATTTTTCGATGTTTTTTTGCAGACAGTTAGGTCAGACTTTGTGACGTGTTTTGTGGATGTAGAACGAGCTTTGCCGCTGAGCTTACCAGTAGAAGAGCATTTGCCATCCTGGGAAGCGATCGAGCATATGACGTGGGCTTTCTTTGACACAACAATCTTTTTCGGTTTGCCTAACACCTTTTCGCTTTTTTTCGTGTTGAAGCAAGCTAGGCTGCTTTTGCGTTCGCAAGTGGTTTTTGGGGTAGCGCTGAGAGTTTTTCTCAACATTGTTACGCGGAAAATACGAGGAATTACACAAAATGACCTGCTTTAGCAAGCAGATGGAAAATAATATTGTGAATATTTTATAGTGAAAACAAACCGCTGCTATGGCAACCGCGTTTTTTACGACGCGACGGAAACAAGGGCTGAATACCAACAGCCAGATCGTAACATTTTTATAGCCCATTCCGTTTAATCCAGATGCGTGATGATGGGGAAAAAAATATTGCCTTTATGTTTTGCAAATATTTGTTTTTGTTTTCGATTTTTGTCCTACTCTACTAAAGAGGAAAACTCTACATTATTACTAGTGCTGCCACCTAGCTTTGAGTAGCGGTACCGAAGTTACCACCCACATTAAACTAGGTGGCGTTATACCAAAAATGCCCCGGAAAAGATGCGTCGTATATGTCCGATTATAACCCCACCGTCGGGAACACAAAACATAATTATGTTCTGTGGTCGAGAACATCACCATATAGATAGAAATAGGGAACACTTTATTGTAAATAAAAAAAGAAATTAAACAGATATTATTAATAAATTATTACTGCACTAACCCGTGGTAAGGACAATTTTAAAAACCTATTTAGAGGCTAAAATGCCACCCATGCCGGTTCTCGAACCCGCGACCTTTGGCTAACCCTGCCAGATATTAAACAGATATTTCTTAACCTAAGAATACAGAGGCGGCCTTATCAGTCAGGTTAATTAAAAAGGACTTTTAATTTTATTAGCGAAGACCAAGTTAAAAAGAGAGCGTTTTTAGGTCTAGGGAGGAAGGTTCAGGAGGCCCTGGATTCGAATCCTGGCAAGTACCAAAGAAAACTCATTGGTAGTGGTTGTTCAAGTTACTTACATTTGTGAAGATGTGGTAACAATACCACTAACTGTGGAGCAAAATACCGTGAGGAAACCTGAGTGTCTGAGATGTTCATCGCATCGGCTCGTGGTTATTTACAGTAAGTTTATGGCTTTAAAAACCTATTTAGAGGCTAAAAATTCCACCCACGCCGGGATTCGAACCCGCGACCTCTGGCTATCCGTGCCAGCGCTGTAAGTGATGAAATAGGTTTTTAAAATTGTCATTAGCACGGGTTAGTGCATTAAAAATAAAATAATGGTATAAGTTTATGGCTGTAACTAAGCCAATTATAGTTAAATTGTTCTTTCTAGTATATTCTTGTTCCAATAAACCACTTTAGCAGAATTTGACAAATTGGGGTTGTCAATCGGTATTAAAATAAATGCCTCAATTATTCCATCAGCGTACAAGCAATCAACATATGGGCATAGAATAACTTTGTAGACTCTACAGGGTGTGACAAAATCGGTGCAAATAACAAAAACATATTTTTTATAAGGATATACAATCGATAACTGTTAGATTATATCAAAACAGGTAGAAATGCTTTTTGGAAGTTGTTTATGGTTTATTAAAAAGAATCTGTCATGAACGGTCAACCAACTTGTTTGAATAATAACAACCCTTGAATGCCCCCACTGCTGAGGAACGGGTCTCTTATTGCATCGCAGGAAGATTAGGCCGTACTCCACCACGGTGGCCAAGTCCGGATTCGTGGAGGATTGTAAGACAGTGGCGAGCCTTACTGTCAGAAGTTATCAAGCCGCCCATAAAGTCTCTGACATGGCTTAACGAATGCCATTACATGTCAGCCGGCACCAACGGCTTAAAGTGTCTTGCGAAGCACAGAAGCGCTTGGAAAAAATGCCACTAGCGTTAGTCACGGGACGGTCACCCATCGTGCACCTGACCACGGCTGTTGTTGCTTAACTCAAGAGATTGATTCCAATCAGTCATTTCGGCTAGGCATAATGTTTAGGTAGTTAATCAATAATCATTGTGTGGATTGTGTGAAAAAAAAAATATCTTTAATTATTGTGAAAAACTTACTTAATTTTAACACGTTGGATAAATTATGAAATAAAATCCAGATTATCTTACATGATATTTGTCGGAAGAGTCCGACCAGGGTCCCAAAGGGAGGGCCGATTTTAAATGATGTCTAGATTTTATTACACCCCGTATATTAATCCTTACTGTTACAATAATGATAAAACAGAAATTGGAAAATATTATCATAATTCCTACGGTCGGCGTGTATCTAATAGGAGAACTAGATTATAATACTGAATTACAATAGAGTAACGCAATTGATATCAAATTCACAATAATGTCATAACATAACTCAAGACAGGCGAAGTCATTACCATAACAAAGACGAGACAAGGAAGGTTGTGTATACCACATACTTATCTCATGAATAATGGCGTTTGGTTTGAAAGTTTATTTTATTCATCATCATCGGCAGGCTATACTAGTCCACTGCTGGACATAGCCCTCCCCTAAAGAGCGCCACGTTGAGCTATCATAGGGGGTAGTGCCCATAATCCCCACGCTGGGCATGCGGGTTGGGGATCGCAGTTCGGTGGAATTGTACTGCAGGGGGCGCTGCTGCCCACCCCCCGGTTTATGTCCCTTAGTCGCCTTTTACGACACCCGCGGGAATAATTGGGTTGGTGCTATTCTCTAGGCCGACACCACACAGCAGTGTGGTGTCGGCCGTTATTTTATTCAATTAAATTAAATTTATTTCAACGTTAAGAATTTGCATTCTGTTTGCTGAATATCAAAGTACAATGTGACATGAAAGTGAAAGCTGCCTTCGGACCGTAGTGTAGTGGAGAAAAAGGCAGAGGGAAAAAAACTCCACTCTGATCATCGTTTCTCCAGTTCTCTTAAATATTTAAATGTATCTTCTTCTTCTTCAGGCTATATTCGTCCACTGCTGGACATAGCTTTACATAGCAAGGTTGTGCCATTTAAATGTATAAATGTATTTGATTATTAATCCAAAGAATGACGCAGTATATTGGGTGTCTGGTGGCTATCAAGCGGTATCACGTTTGATTACCATGGCTGAGGTCGTATGTTCAATTTTCGCTGGGGGCTGCCGTACATTTATACAAATGCCTTGAGTATTGGTTTATACTCGTAACATAACGTAACATAACATTTGCTTATAGGCACATACATTGCTTCTGGCCCCACATTACGATACCCTGTGTCGTGGAACCAGAAACAACGACATCACAAACATGTAAACATCCAAGATCTGGGGATTTTTTTTTGGTCCCCAGCCGTGGTTCGAACCCGGGACCTCTTGCACGGTAGGCAGATGCGCTGTTATTTCCATGTTTGCGATGTCTTGCCTCGTAACCACAGGGAATCCTAGTTTGGGCCCTTGACAAGTAATTCAGTTCGTGGGTTCGATCCCCGCTGGGGGCCGTCGCACATTTGTACAAGTGGCCTCAGCCTTGGTGTATTACCATGTTTGTGACGTTTTTTCTGGCTACAGTAGCACAGAGTATCTTAATTTTGATCCAGGTCTAGTGTTGGTATTTTTTTTAATTGGTTATTGCATTAAAAAAACAAGTTTTATTAAAAAGGCGTAGTTGATGCTAAATTTTCTTCAATAAATTTTGGCATTTTTTTTCAGTCAATGTTTGCTTTGGGGATAGTGTGGTCTGGGTAAAGCACGATACTTTTAAACATATAAATTACTGAAATACTAAAACGTATGATAAATTATGTATGTAATCACTCTTAGCGATAAGACCGCCTATTGTATGACATTACTTAGATTTAAGAATCATGGTTGTAATATTTTTCTGGTTGTGCAATTTAGTGTTCTCTATCTATCTATCTATCTATCTATCTATCTATCTATCTATCTATCTATCTATCTATCTATCTATCTATCTATCTATCTATCTATCTATCTATCTATCTATCTATCTATCTATCTATCTATCTATCTATCTATCTATCTATCTATCTATCTATCTATCTATCTATCTATCTATCTATCTATCTATCTATCTATCTATCTATCTATCTATCTATCTATCTATCTATCTATCTATCTATCTATCTATCTATCTATCTATCTATCTATCTATCTATCTATCTATCTATCTATCTATCTATCTATCTATCTATCTATCTATCTATCTATCTATCTATCTATCTATCTATCTATCTATCTATCTATCTATCTATCTATCTATCTATCTATCTATCTATCTATCTATCTATCTATCTATCTATCTATCTATCTATCTATCTATCTATCTATCTATCTATCTATCTATCTATCTATCTATCTATCTATCTATCTATCTATCTATCTATCTATCTATCTATCTATCTATCTATCTATCTATCTATCTATCTATCTATCTATCTATCTATCTATCTATCTATCTATCTATCTATCTATCTATCTATCTATCTATCTATCTATCTATCTATCTATCTATCTATCTATCTATCTATCTATCTATCTATCTATCTATCTATCTATCTATCTATCTATCTATCTATCTATCTATCTATCTATCTATCTATCTATCTATCTATCTATCTATCTATCTATCTATCTATCTATCTATCTATCTATCTATCTATCTATCTATCTATCTATCTATCTATCTATCTATCTATCTATCTATCTATCTATCTATCTATCTATCTATCTATCTATCTATCTATCTATCTATCTATCTATCTATCTATCTATCTATCTATCTATCTATCTATCTATCTATCTATCTATCTATCTATCTATCTATCTATCTATCTATCTATCTATCTATCTATCTATCTATCTATCTATCTATCTATCTATCTATCTATCTATCTATCTATCTATCTATCTATCTATCTATCTATCTATCTATCTATCTATCTATCTATCTATCTATCTATCTATCTATCTATCTATCTATCTATCTATCTATCTATCTATCTATCTATCTATCTATCTATCTATCTATCTATCTATCTATCTATCTATCTATCTATCTATCTATCTATCTATCTATCTATCTATCTATCTATCTATCTATCTATCTATCTATCTATCTATCTATCTATCTATCTATCTATCTATCTATCTATCTATCTATCTATCTATCTATCTATCTATCTATCTATCTATCTATCTATCTATCTATCTATCTATCTATCTATCTATCTATCTATCTATCTATCTATCTATCTATCTATCTATCTATCTATCTATCTATCTATCTATCTATCTATCTATCTATCTATCTATCTATCTATCTATCTATCTATCTATCTATCTATCTATCTATCTATCTATCTATCTATCTATCTATCTATCTATCTATCTATCTATCTATCTATCTATCTATCTATCTATCTATCTATCTATCTATCTATCTATCTATCTATCTATCTATCTATCTATCTATCTATCTATCTATCTATCTATCTATCTATCTATCTATCTATCTATCTATCTATCTATCTATCTATCTATCTATCTATCTATCTATCTGTGACGGTGCAAACCTCTTTACACCATTTTTATTTCTTTTTCCATCTATCATTTTCAAATATTTAAATTATGTATGTCACTCATTCTTCGATTTCCCTCATTTTTCACACTACTACTTTACGCTTTGACCAGATCTGACTTTTTACCTGCTTCTCCGTTTATCCGTTTTTATCCAGTTTTCTGTTAATATTACTACAATTCTACAAATAAAACCACACCTAAAGTCGTTCCAGAGTTTATTTAATTATTATAAAAGTTACCCATCGTTCCACTTTTATTCATCATCTATCATTCATCCCTTAAATATTTCTTTTTAAATATTTTAACTGTCAACTTGTACAAAACCTACCAATGCCACCTTTTTATAGTTCTAATTTTCTGTATATATAATCACCACATTACCTTTTCGGACACATTAGCGTCATACTATTTATCTATTTATTTATTAACTATACACTTACACCACTATCCTCCAGGACATTTGCTAACCAATTTTTTTTTAGAACATCCAAACATTCAATCAGGTGCGGCGACAACACGTTAAATAAGCCTAGGTCAATTAATTTACTTATCAATCGCGTTACTTACATAACGCATTACGGTGTTTACCCCACCATAGCTCTGAGAGCACTACTACGACGGATTCTACCCCGTCGGGTACCTACTATGTACCCAATATTATAAATATTGTTAAAATGTAAATAACTTTCATAGAGCGGATTGTGACTCAATAAATAAGCCTTACCACTACCGAATACCAGCGGGTGGTAACTGGATAAATAAGCCTATTACTAATTTAGGCCAGTTTCTGGATAAATCTAATTAATAAAAATAGATTTTGTCTATACTGAATGAACGTCTTCACCTTCACTTTAGATGAAGACAATGCTAGGAGATGCATGCTAGGGATGAATGATAGGTGATGAATAAAAGTGGAACTGCCTAATGTAAATATTCATTGTAAATATCACTCCACACACTCTAAATTTTTTTCATCGCCCATCCTTTATATTTTATTTTAATATTTAAGAATAACCATATTTACTTACCATACCACATCCCCGACCTTCATCGACTTTACTCTCGACCTTGACTTTAAATTTTAAATTATATAAGTTAACTTTACTATATTTTTTATAAAAAAAA